>JASJET010000274.1:1205000-1805000 GCA_034092305.1 Diaprepes abbreviatus
GAACGTGCGTGATGCAATACTAAACATTGCAGTGGCATGGACGGCAATTAAGCCCAAGACGATACAAAATTGTTTCAAGAAAGCAGATTTCCGAAGTAATGAAGATAATATCGTGTTGGAATAAGCAGAACACGCGATATTCTTCCATCCTTCTATTCGAAGATCTTATTAAAGATGCGAATAGTACAAAAAGAGCTTCTCTAAGTAATGATGATTTGATAAAGAAGGGTCAGTTAAAATTTTGTCAAATGCTCAAGCTTTGTTACCAGTTGACGATTTAAACCGTTATGTAGACTCTTTGGGTGATGGCGAAGACGCGCTTCAAAAATTAACTTACTATATCGTAATTCTTGTAATTACTATTGCATCAAAATCTCTTTATCAAACCAAAATAAATGGTTTACTTTGAGTAATATGAAAATAAGTATACTATCTGTATAGTGAACTACTTAAAAAAGATGACCTTTACAACATAACTTTGTAAATACACAAAATAGTTTTCCATTTATGTATGAATGTACTTGACATGATTTCCCTTCCCGCTTAATATGCTTTTTCTCTTAAAACGCGTTTTTTACTGAGTCCCTTCATAATCGTCTTATGTGGGTTTTACTGTATTTCCTTTTAAATAACTTATAAATTTAGGAATACCATAAAAGGACGATCTTTAGTGGAACATAGAAAATCTCCTAAAACTCTATTTTTTTACTGATTATTATCACTATTGACATCAGTTATGTTATTTCCATCAGTAAATTTGCTATTAACAATACGCCATATTCCCATAAAACTGGATAACAAATTCTTCGCAAATATAATATTGATTCGATAATTGCAAAAGTCACCTTTCTTAAATCCCACATTTATAATAATGACCATGACAAATTTAAAAGACCACCATGTTTTGTGGATTTAATATTCAGATTTACACTCAATGTCTGCTCGGTATGCTCTATATTTCTTTCCTTTGTTGTTCCCGTTACATTTCTAACTTCAATAACATCATTCAGATCGTCGATGACGAGATTCAATATATGACTTGCACAATGGAAGAATAGTGCCATCGGGTATGTGTCACTAATTAGTCTTTGAATTCCGCCAATGTGACCAGCCATAACAAAGTAGCCTTTAGACCCTTGGTCAACGAGTTTGTTTAAAGCCAAATTACTTTTTATCAAGAATTGAATAATTGTTTTTGATATCGACTTAGCGTCCAGTTCCTTCAATGACTCATATCCTGGAAATTCTTCATGGATGATTGGTTTATTTCCTTTAATTAAATTTACATAACTTAGTCCAATTGATAACCGCTCTACCTCCCCAATATCCTAATTTCATCAACTAACACAGAAAAAACTGATTGAAATAATTTCTAATTTGACTATATCGGAACATGTCGGAATTAATTCATTGTGAGTCTTATGCGATATATAGAAACTATTTTTGCATCCAGATTCCAAATAGTTTTTTAATACTGTATCACCATATTGAACTCTAAAATATAGTAAATCTGTAAAAACAGAGCCCGTATTCGATTTTCCTCGAAATGGAGGCTCATGTAGCCATCAAAACGTAATTGTCTTTATTATCTACTGTAGTTTGACTCTGTTCTCTTCTACTTCCTTATGATATGCTGGATCTAAAACTTCATGAACACTTAATTGTTATATATCCATTGTTTTCTGAAAATTTGTTAAACATAAGACAGCTGTACAAGGCCACTGGGATTTCATATGAGACTCAGCAGCTTCATGAAATTTATTGTATTTCAGAGAGGGATGTACTATGAACACTCTTTTCTTATAGTTAAAAGGAAAAATAGAACATAACTTTACTATATTGTATTTTATTGCAGATCAAAATAAATTGCGTTAATTAGAATTAAAAAATGTTTGTTAAATCAAAAATCATTAACTTTTCCGAAATTGAAAAATTTACCAGCCCAAAGATTTAAGCATTTTTCAAGACTTGGATTTATAGAAAAATTCATAAATCGTCAAAAAAAAAAAGATTAAATCGGATCCAGAGGGGAAGCGGTAAAGTTTTTTTTGTATTAACTGGCGGACCCATTCTCGAATCACTCTAGCCCTCTGAAATAACCGGGAAATTACAAATTTTTTGGATTCGAGATTGGCTAAGTTCGCTTTTTTTGCCATCGTGATCATGTAAAGCTCGTTGTCCTCCATGTATATGGGTACATTGGGTTATCGGGTTATTGGAATACTGGGTTTTTAGGAACTTGTGTATTTGCACCCCTTGCCTTTTTTCTGTCGGCGCCTCTGATTGCAGTGGAAAGCTTGAATGACATCGTGTTTCTTTTATTCACACCCCTGCCAATTGAAGTGCATTTAGTATTTTCGTGAAGTTTTACTACCATAGTGATATTTTTCTAAATATTATATTTCAACCTGATAGACTTTGTAGATTGTTATTGATTCCAAATCCGGCACGACACTCGACTGCTTGACTGACTAGTGGAATTCCAATTTATTGCCCGGCTTTATTTTTATGGCTTCCATTATATGACAAGCGCAAGTTTAGTGGTGAGCTTAATTCAGAAGTATTCTAATGATGATAATTTGAGCCTTAATATTCAATAAATTAAAACTATGTTTGCAATTAATCCGTTTTTAATTTAATTAAATTGCAATGTAACAACTAATATTAACACGCAAAATCGTAATGTAAAAAGTGCATCCACAACAGTATTTCCGTTATTTGCTTTTTTACTCTTAGGTGTCGTGACGAGTTGTATGAAATCTAAATATTGATCGACTCTAATGCTAACTCCGGGATAGTCTGGTTCTCCACAACCAATTCCTCTTGAAGCTACTCCGACTTGCACCGAGTCGCACATAACAGGACCCCCATAATCTCCCTAAAACAATGAAATATATAAGAAACTTTTGCATATGTAGTATGAACGGATTCATTAAAATAGAACATGTGTAAATTTTTTTTAAATAAATCTTAATTTTTAACATGAAAAACTTCAATAATAATTTTACAGATATAGAGACTTTTAACACAAAGTGCAGACGAGAAGAAATTTCTATGAAATAAGGTGAAAATAACCATAACCAAACGGTACATACAGATGACCGAAAGTTCACTAACCAACAATTTTTTCTGCTGTTTTCAGCTTTTAATCTCTTTATAGTAAACCCACTTAGGAAAGACATTCAGCATTTCTTACCAGACATTGGCCAAAAGACTGAAAATTCTTACTAGCAGTAGGGACGCTGATTAATTTTGAGAAAAGGTTTAAAACCGTGCATAAATACCTAATGTAGCCCAAAATACTTAGTATTATTTTTTTTATACAAGTGCAATCATGAATTTTAAATTTCGTTTCAAATTTCACTCTAAAAAGCCAATACTTGTCACGTGACTGCTTTGACGTCATATGTTTCCAAACACTAGAAAACTGATAAAGTGATATAAAGTTTTTTCGTAATTTTTGTAATAAAAGATAAGTTATAAATTTTATAAATGTTGTGTGGTGCCTCACCGTACCAGTACTACAATCAATACACCTATAAAGTTATTTATTCACGTTCCAAGTTGGGAAAATAATAGGAAAAAGTGGCTTCAGCTGGCTCGCAGGCATCCAGCACTTGTGCTTAAACAATCTAAAAAGTATTTTTCTGAAGATCATAATATTTATCTATTTTTCTTATATTAAAAGTTATATATATATATATATATATATATATATATATATATATATATATATATATATATATTAAGAAATAAAACAATTTGTTTATTAAAAGACAAAACATAACCTCAATAACACACTATTCTATATTCATTATCGGTCGCAGAAATAACAATTCTTGGTGTATTACTTACGTGGAGGTCTTCACCTTTCTACATTCAGCAGAACCGAAGTTACTGTTTGTTGCAAAGAAATTGGCCACTGTAAAACAATCTCGGCAGATTCAAATCTTTTAGCTCAACAAATCGACTTTCCATCATGAGAAAACTTCTTAGAATCGTTTTCAAAAGGGTAGTAAGATAATTTCAAAGAAATTGCACGGAAATCACTATAAAATATTGTTAACTAAACAACGTAGCCTTTGACAGCGATGACGTTTACGAACAAATTACATCATGCACTTTGATTGGCGCTCGCTGTCACGTGACTTGAGGGTGATTTAGTTACATTAAATTCCTTAAAAATCAAGAAAAATATTGTGAAACTACCTTTTCGCGGCGAAATTATATTTTTATTTGAATACAGTCAACATCCCTATTCCAAGAACCTCCGATTATTAATCGTAAATAAATAACAAAACTCGTCGGGCAAATTAATAAGAATAAAAATTCGCACTTATTTGTTCCAAAAGTATCTAAATATCGATTTTAATTTAAATCGGATTATAAATGTTAAGACTCGTTGGCGATCATGAATTTCTAAATTTAGGCTGAATATTAACACTCAGACAGGAAATTGTCAGTTTTAAGCACAATTAGACCACAAAGGATAAAAGTTATCTGCCATCTTATAAACAACCATTTTGATTTTTTAAATAAAAGTTGCAAAAATTATATAATTTATGATTATTGAATTTATTTCAATACAAAACACTTGTTAGTATATATTTAAGTTTCTATCCTCCTTGCAATGAACCTATCGCGGAAATATTGTACGGTTTCTCCTTGTGAGTACCCTTTAAAACATTCTGAAAACCAAATCAAGATATCGCACTCTTATCAAAAGTTTCACACAAAAAGATTTGCACATTACCAAATTGTTCTTAGCTTTTTCAATTCTGGGTAAACCTACCACGAAAATATTTTTACAAGATCTTTTAAAAGATTGGCAAATATTTATCCCAATCTTTTTGTTGTCTGCTCACAACCTTTGAAAGGTGCTCTTCAATGGCCCTATTAAATTGTTTAACCATGCCATCTGACTGAAGATGAAAAGCAGTTGTATTGGTTTTACGGATATTAAGTAGTTCGCAGAGCTTAGATACAAATTTACGTCCTTGGTCAGAATGTAGCTCCAAAGGAATTCCAAATCTGCTGAATATATTGTTGACTTAGACTTCAGCTATTGTTAAGGTCTCCTGGTTAGGAATGGCAAATACCTCAGGCCATTTACTGAAGTAGTCAATAGCATTCAACATGTATTTGTTGCATTAATCTGTTTCTGAGGATGGTTCAGCTATATCAATAGCCATCAGTTCAAAAGGTATGCCAACATTATACTCCTTCACTTCTTCCTTTATTTCTTTTACTTGGACTTGGCTAGCTGCACATTTAGAGCACTGTCCACACCATGATTTTACGTCTTGACAGTAGTTAACCCAGTTAAATTTTTACATGTTTGCATAGAGTTTTGTTAATTCCTAAATGAGCTTCCCATCGTGAATTTCTTCTAAAATCACTAGAATTTTATTTCTGGGTACTATCACCTGAATTTTGATTTCCTTGACATCGGTACATTCCCAAAATCTCTTCAGCAACTGGTCTCCAATTAATAGCGAGTACCACTGAGCCTTAAGTACCTTGAATGTGAGTCCTTTATCCGAGATCTCTTTCTAACTAGGACGTTTTCCATTACTTTGTTTAAGTTGAATAAATGGCGTCAAATCATCGTCTTCAAGTTGATCTTTTCTCATCTGAGCTGTACTCCAGTCTGGATCAAAGTCAAAGTGACTTTCCGAACAGAAAATCCTTCTCTTTGTTCTACTTTGTTACAGTGCTTGCATTCTTTCTTACATGGTCTTCTTAACAAAACATCTGCGTTGTTATACAGTCACCTCCCGCATTCATTTGCAAAGTTTATTTTCATCTTTAATGCAAGATTATTCTTCTTGCTGTTTCTCTTTTTGGCGACGTTCTTCCTCTTGTTGTTTGCCTTTAAGGCGACGTTCTCCTTGTTATTTCTCTTTTTGGAGACGTTCATTTTCTTGTTTTCTTTTTCAGATGTCGTGCTTTTTCTTCCTGTTTTTTTTTGACAACGCTCTTCTTTCTGACGACTTTCTTCTTCTTGTTGTTTATCTTGAAGGCGACGTTGTTCCATGCGTTCCATAAAACCAGCCAACGTTCTATTCGTTTGCTGTATTTCGGCTTGCTGTCTTGTATTTACCATAAAAACTTCTAGAATATTCCCTTAAACTTTTTTCGCTATCTCTTTTAGTTTTCAAATAAAATGTTCTAAAACTTTATCGAAAATTCGGTTCTAGATTTCTTTTTTAATCACATCCGATGGCAAAGTCAGTTTTTCGATATCTCTTTTAGTTTTCAAACAGAATGTTCTAGAATTTTGTCGAAAATTTGATTACAAGCTTCTTTCCTAATGACAAATTCGATGGTGAACATCGTTTTTCGTTTTCTTTTTTGGATTTCAAAAGAACGTTCTAGATATTTATCGAAAATTAATCTCTTTTAATTTTCAGTAAAATTTTTTGGAATTTCTCACTTCTTACACCAATTGTTACAGTTTTATCTCTTTAAAATCGCTCACTGAGTCCGCAGAATAAAACACAACTCTTTTAACTAAGTTACTTTCAATACTATATTAACTACTTCTTAACACAGCTAAATCACAAGTATCTAATGAATACTTCTTAATATATTCATTATTCAAATACAACTATGCAACCAACTTAAAACTGCTATCCTATTCTTATTTATATATCTATAGAATTTCCTAGAAATAACAAGAAATATACTAGTGCAAAAGTTGTGAAGTATTTAGAAATATGACTCATCGATATAATATTTCTCTCGGTACATTATAATAAAGATGACTCATCGCATCGGAATATTTATATACGATGGCGTATTAATAAGTTTCTTCTATTCGTTCGTAACAATATAATATTTTGTCATTGTTTATTTTCAGCTTTATATCAATATCAGTGTAATAATAGCGAAACATTTAAAATTTTCAATTATTCATATTTAATAAATAATAACTTTTCAATAATTGTTGATGAAGAATATATCATTACAACAAGTCACATCATTTAGGTACTACTTATAATTAGACATAAGAAAAATATCCGAATGACAGGAGTATAAAGGTAATGTATGACAAGGAAAAAGTATTAATGTCACATAGACATGAGGGTTGGATCGAGAAAGAAGACAACTATTGATGAATCGTTTTAAAAAATGTATATAAGAAATACCTTGCATGATTTAAGTAAAACATATCCGCTGTTGAATGTAAAAAAGTATATATTTAAAATACCTCGCATGCGTCCTTTCCTTCTAAAGACAAAGTGCAAAAGTCTTCTTCAAATATTGATAGTTTATGTTTGTACATAGCTTCGCACTCTTCATGACTAATCACAGGTAATAAAGCACATTGAGGTTCACTTAAATATGCATATTGGTTAGTTCCTCTTTCAAGCCTAATAACTCCCCACCCCATCACCATAACAGTTTGACATCCCAGCTCAAAAGTTAAATAGTTATATTTTATGGTAGGAAGGAGTGCATATTTTATATATTCTGATTCTTGAATAGATTTCTGTATCTGAAAATATTAATTTCAATATTGCAGCAGAAACCGTTTACCAAGCAAATTAACGGAACTTAGTTATTTAATCACACCACAATTTCACCCCTCGAAGAAAAAACATCGGACCTCGTCGGGCTCTGTTTCATGCCAAACAGAATAATTGAGAACATTTTACATTTATCATGCAATAAAAAAACTTTTTTAAAGAAAGGATAATGAGATCAAGAATCAGTAGTGGACTCATGATCTAACAATTTGTAGGTTCTGCATTGCATACCTGCTGAAGTGTGAATATAATAGAAAAGTTGAATTCAGCCCATGGTACTATCATTCAAAAATTTAACCAGCATATACAGGATGTCCAATTTTCGATGGCTTTAGGGAATATCTCCGTTATTCATAAAAATAGAAGTATAAGATTTTCTGACGCTGCACTACTTTTTTTAAGAAACGAACGATGTCACTAACAGAATTGTCATAAACCTTTTCGTTTTGGAGATACAGACCGATTTTGAAACTTATGCATTTTGAGGCACCTTATCGCAAAGTTAAAAAAATAGAACTATTGGGGTTTTTCATATTGGGTTCAGTGGGGTAGTCAGTTTTTTTATAAGTTCAACTGTTTCAGAGGAATAAATCAAATTTGCCTTTTTTAAATGAGACACCATATATATTTTTGAATATTGTAATTTAGTTTGTTACAAGCTTTTCGAAAATATGTAACACTCTATACTTATTATTAATACTGACTTTTAAATTTTGGTTTTTTAAAAAATAATCAGGCCCTGTTAGCAGGCCGTGACAGGCATTTACAGAAACAAATCATTAAATTCATATCTTCTAGGGTTTCTGTCAGAATATTTAGATATTTGTCATGTTCTTGCCGACTGAAATTTTCGATCAATCAGTTTCTTAAAAATGGCAGGCTTTGTAAACTATGGGAGTAATAAAAAATTTGATAGGCTCGTTTGTTATATTCAAATTTATAAATGCCTGTAATTCGTAAATATCAAACATGGTTCATTTTCTAAACCACGATCTGAAATCTACAACTAGAAAAACCGTGAGATTGATGAACTGACACTACTCAAAAATATATAAAATGACCCGTTTAAAATAAGGAAAAGTTTATTTATTTTTCTGGAACAGTTAAACTTATAAAAATACTGACTACGCCATTGAACCCTACATGAAAAGTCCCTTTGGTCTTATTTTTTAACTTTGGAATAAGTTGCAAGGTAACAGAGATTCGAGCGGTGCCCCAAAATCTATAATTTTCAAAATCGCTCTGTATTTCCAAAACGAACAAGTTATGAATATTCTGTTAGTGGCATCGTTTTTTTCTTAAAGAAGTAGCACAGTGCAAAGAAAACCTTATCCTTCTATTTTTACTAATAACAAAAATAACCCGTAAAAACCATTGAAAATTGAACTTCGAAAGTAAAAGTTACGAGCCGCTACTGCATTAAAATATGATTCACAACAAACTTTTTACTTTTACACCCGATCCAGTTCCATTGAATTTAAGTATTCTACTTGGTCAGTTTTGTTTTGCTTTTCACTTTGTCAGTAAAATTAAAAATCGAAAAATAAAATTTTTGAAAATAATTTTAACCTTCTACAAAAAATAGCACCAAAAGTGAAGAATAATTTTATAATTTTTTTTTAAGTAATTGTAATTTTTGAGGTTAGCGTTAAATTACACAAATCTAGAAAAAATGGGGTCATGATTATTATTGGACAGCTGGGGGTCATTTTCGAAGTAATTTGCTGCGTAGAATCCCAATTCTATGAGCCCATCACGCCAGGATCTTGAGATATTTGAGGTTATGTACTCAAAATATGTGTTTTAAGACTATTTTTGATATTATGTTCAGCTTGTACATAATTTTTTTGGTGTTTTTTTCTAGTTGCATCATTTAATATTACCCTTAAAAATAAGCTACTGAATGATTTTTTGTTGACATTTTAAGTACATGTTACTAAGTTATTAGAGACCAATATCATTTTTTGTAAATATTGATGCCCTATTTTGAATCCGTCATCTTGTAAATGAAAATATCAATTTTCTGACTTCATATTCATACTCAGCGACCCAAAAAAAAAAACGAGTACAAATTTTTGAGAAAATTGTACACAGTAGAAAAAGGTTTAATACGAATTTTCATGACGTTGTTAGGATATATTTCATAATTTAAAGTTACTGAAACTTTGCAAGAAAAAATGTAGATGACCGTTTAATAGCTTATTTTCAGTGGTAAGAGTAGCATTAAATGATGCAATTAGAAAAAAAAGGCCAAAAAAATGTAACTTCAAAACTAGCCAAAGAAAATATTTGTCGAGTACATAACCTCAAATATCTAAAAATCCTGACTGTGCCAGTTCTGATCTTGGATTCGGATTATATGCAGCAAATGACTTCGGACATGACCTCCAACTGTCCGACAACAGAACCTTGTACACCTGTATTATTATTAAATGAAGCACCCACATATGACGAAATGTTTCTAAGAAGATTTCACTGAAACGTTTCTATGAAAATTTTCAGAAATATTTCGTAAACATTTCAATAATGTGGATAAAACATTTCCATGAAAGTTTTCAGTCAAATCTTTACGAAATCTTTCTGTAACAGTTCATCGAATAAACCCAAAATGGTAAAATATAGTGTTTCATGAAATCTTACGGAAACATGGAGGCAATATTTCATTGATGATTTCATGAAATCGCTGAAAAATAAAACATGAAATGTTTAGAGAAATGTTTTTGAAACCTTTGCGAAATATTAACTGAAAGATTATATGAAAAATTTAAAAACAAGTCAAGATATGTTTCGGAAATATTTAAGAAACATTCCATGAATCATATTCTGAAACGCCATATAAACCAACTTCTGAAACTTTCAAGAAACCTTTTCGAAATATTTTCTCAGCTGCCTTTATGAGTGCGATAAATAAGCAGCGAAAAAATTTCCAAATCATTCATTAAGTATTTCGAGAAAAGTTTCAAAAAACGTATCATAAACCTTTTCAGAAATATTTCTCTTTTTCATTTGCTATTTAAATAGATCTCGCAAGAGATTTTTCTCTTCAGATTGCATGAAATTCCGTATTAAGCTTTCTATTTAGTTTCATATAAGTTCTTTAAAATATTCACTTTTTTTATGGTGCGGTATAATTGGATGCTTGAAACTGACAAGAATCAATAAGTTCTAAACCAGTCTACTGATAGCGGTACACTATCAATTGGAAAAGTTTCCGCCTTTTTCTGGTAGTTTCTTGCAATCTGAAGTAGTGCTTTTGACTCCTAACTAAAACAAAGCAAACCTGTCCTTAACTTTATACAAAGTAATTATAGACCACTAATAATATTAATGTGAAGAGGGACGCCAAGTTTTCTACCATTCTAATTTGCTTCAGTAAAAAAAATGGAAGTCTAAAAGATTGCCATGTTCTGTTAAAAAAAAAGAGATTTATTTGGTCTTAATAATCACTATTCAATTCTAAAGAATAAGAAATAACTGTATGTTATTCAAACTTTCACTTCACACACGTATAAAAATTTACCAAATGAATATTTCAACAACAGCTGAAAGTTCTTCATTTATATTCGTTAAAATTGAATCTCGATTGATATGTCCCAATGAATCTCGGTACTTATAATTAAAATATTTTTTCTTTTGGAACATAACTTGATTCATTTTTCACGTAATTATTTTTAATGGAATATCAATTACTTTATTAATTACCTATATTATTATTAATAAAAAAGAATATACCACAAGGACAGCAATATCGTTTTCCATAGTATATAAATTGTATGAGCGATGTGGATAATAATCTATAACCGGTATTTGTGAAGGAGGCTCATAAGGATGATTTATTCCTACAACTACTACTAAAGGGAACGGCATCGCACAATGAGCAGCGGTCAATACATAGTTACTCCCAATTAGACTTCCTCCGCAATGCCTAAATAGTGCTTCATCGACTATTCTCAAAATTACTACCTAAAAACACCAAGTAAGCTGTCTAAATTTTACGCAGGACTCCATGTAACAAGAAGCAAACTAGAATTCGAAATACCATATTAAAAATAAGATTTGTATTGTAAATGAACAATTAAATAAACTAATTGCAAAAAATAATTGAAAAAAAATAAGCTTCAATTACTCTTATTGTTTATACGATTACACTATAATATAAATCCGCCCAACAATAATGGTGTCTAAGAACTGATTAAAATGATTGACTGAATAAAAACTTCGAACATACGACAATTTACAGTGCCCGAAATATCAGCGTATTCCTCGGTTTTTTTAGTTCTTAACACTATAGCAATTCCTCCTGTGGTAGATCTCACTGAGATCCTCAGAACCTTCAACGACGTAAATTCCGAGATGAATAAGACCTATCCGGGGGTATTGGAGGCAATGTAAAAACTAACCCTACATAAAATGTAATAGCAAATAAAATTTTTATAAAAGAATTGAACCGACTTCTAAAAGTGCGCTAAAAAGGGAAAAATAACTATAAATTTTTATATGAAATTGAACTTTTTGAAATCGGCGCCAAACTAATTCCTGACAAAATGTTATTCGCATAAACAGATTAAAAATACTTTATTTGTATATGCGTTCTTACCATAATTTGAATATATAAGTAGTTATTTATTTCATTTAGAAATAATTTGGCGCCGACTTCAAAAATTTCAATTTCATAAAATATTTATAGTTATTTCTCTTTTTAGCGCACTTTTAGAAGTCGGTTCAATTTTTTTATAAAAATTTTATGTTTCGATTTTTATTTTTGAATTCTTTATTTGAACTACATGCTAATCGAGATTAATGTACCTCGCAATGACTCCAAATCGCCCGAAGATGAACCACTAAAAATTTTTTGATTCTTAGAGTTCTCCAAATACCAATGAAATTGTGTCAAACAAATATTTAGTCTGTCAAGTAAATCCACTATCTCAAATTTCAAATTAATTTTAGATTGGTAATATAGATCCACAAACCTTCCAATATCAATATTTAAAGAATTTGAGACGTAAATTTCTTAGCCCGATATATTTTATATTGCATATTGAGTTTGTACCCGCCCCAAGAACCCCACAATATCAATTTTAGATAAAATCGGAAAATATAAAGTTTTTAGTCCTTCATAATGTATCTTATCAACCTAATAGTTAAAAAATTAACTTCATATTCGCAATATATCACTCCCCACGCCCTAATACTAAATCTAAAAAAATGTGAATAAGGTAAAATTTTCAACCCACCATATTAGATCCGCCATAATGAATTCCAAAAAAATAATTTTAAATTCTTAATCTAATCTAAGTCTAAACCCTTCAAAGCTCCCTAGTACCAATTTTAGATGAAATCCAGAAATTTAAAATTTCTAAACGGTCATATTGCATCTGAGATTTTCTTAAAATAATTTTATATTCGCTATTTACATCCTCAAAAACGATTCAGTTCCACATTTGAACGAAATCGAAACATGTAAAATTTTTTGTCAGCTATATTGCATTCGCCATATTGAATCTTGAAAAAATACGATTAAATTCATAATTTACACCCTCAAGAACCCTCTATATCAGTTTTGGAGAAAGTCGAGATATGTAAAATTTTTAGAACACCATATTGAATCCGCCAGATTGAGTTTTTCAAAAAATATTTTAATTTCGTAATTAACACTAACAAAAATCCCTTCATACTTACTTCAGACAAAATCGAGAGATGTAGAATTTTTAATCCGCCATCTTAGATCCGCCATATTTAATTTGTTTTTTTTTAAATAATATCAGATTGGTAATGTGCAATTCAAAAACTCCCTCATATCAATTTTGAAAACAATCGAACAAAATAAATTTTTTATCCACCATATTGGATACGCCATATTGAATTTTTTAAAAATAATTTTAGATTCGTCATGTGCGACCCCGAAAACTCCCCCGTACCAATTTTGGTGAAAATCGGACAAAATTGATTTTTGTCCGCCATATTGGATCCGGTATATTGAATTTTTATAAAATTATTTCAGATTCGTTATGTGAGATCCCCAAAACTCCGCCTTACCAATTTTGGAGAAAATCGGACAAAATGGATTTTTTTGTCCGCCATATTGGATCCGCCATATTGAATTTTTTTTAAATAATTTTAGTCATGTGCGACCCCAAAAATTCCCCCGTACCAATTTTGGAAAAAATCGGACAAAATCGATTTTTTTGTCCGCATATTGGATCCGCCATATTGAATTTTTTAAAAATGTTTTGAATTCATAATGTGCGACCTCGAAAACTCCCCCATAATAATTTTGGAGAAAATCTACTTTAACAACGACTTATACAAGTTAAAACAGTTTCTGGCCTATTTTTAGTGCAACTTTTTGAAGTTGGTTTAGTTTGTTTATATTAATAATTAATTGAAGTCAGTTCAAAACAATTTACAGCGTGCTAAACTGCCCTCATCCTCGCATGCCAAAATTTATTTCCGCTGAACGATTATTTTGAATTTGAATATGATAAAAATTGATCTTATTTAAAAGTTAGTATAAAGGAGTACGACGTATTAAAATCATTTGTTCTTGAATGGCTCTAAAAAAACATAACAATGTAATTCAAGTGAATAGGCTTAAATTATTTTTAAAAAATTTTGAATAGCCGCCCCATCAAAATTAATAAAATATAAATATCACCTAGAAGGGCTATCGTCAACTAAGTATATTAATCGACTTCTTAAAAGAGTGGTTATCAATTAGAATTGTATATTTAAAAATTAAATCATTAATGATATGTAAATTAGAGAATACCATAAACGGATAATCTTCAGTTGCACATTTAGAACCTCCTAAAACTCTATTTCCCCATTCATTATTAATACTGCTGGCATCAGTTATATTATTTCCATCGGTATAATTGCTGTTAACAATTGGCCATATTACTACAAGAAAGGATAATAAATTCTTCGCAAATATGATATTCATTAGATAATTACAAGGCTGGTTTTCTTCAATCCACAGACACTTATAACCACAACCTTGACATCTGTCACATATTTGAAAGACCACCATATTTTATGAATATAATATAGGTAATATGGGTAAGACTAAGAACCATGATTTTCAACTTGACCAAAGCCGTGAAAGCTTTCGTTCTTTATTAGAAAACCATTTTATTAGCTTTGACGTGGAAAGCCTGCACACCAACGTTCCAGTTAAGGAATCACTAAATATCATTAGAAAGAAACTTGAAGAAGATCAGACCTTAGCAGAATGAACATCTCTACTGCCACACACCATCATAGACTTGCTGGAAAAGGAAAAATTCTTCATCCAGAATGATGAACTACCAATGGGATCTTCGCTGTCAGCAGTGGTCACGAACATTTTTATAGAATACTTCGAGACTCTTGCAATTGAATCCGCAGATAGGAAACGAAAATTATGACTTAGATACGTAGACATCAACTTTATTATCGGGAATGGAAACGACGAAGAAATTTAAAACTTCTTTTCTCACTTTAACAATATTATTTTTTTTTTAATTAGTTTATTTAAATATTTTTAGGTTCAATTATTTTTTAACATGGCTAACTGTAGAAAAGGTTTATACAAATGCATGAAAAACATTTAACAGAAAGTGAAAATGAGAAAAAATTTTCTTGAGTTACGGTGAAATTTTTTATGTTATATATCATGTGGTTTGTGTATAGATGTATATTTTTATATGGGTATATTTAAAACTAAGTTAAATTATATATTTTTCTTAAGTGGGTAAGTGAAAATGCGGAATCGTTCACATCCGAACCTCACCTTTGAGTTGATTTTATGAAGATTTTTATTATTTGAAATAATTTTGTACATATTGATTCAATCAATAAAATCATTTTATCAATTAACATAATCAACGATTTCGTACTCCTACCAGATATACTCAGATATTATAAGGATGGAGCTCTGTGGGGCACTCTCCATGTTATTGTGCGCTAGGTGATGTTATGATCTTCTGCATTTCTCATGCATAAACTTCCTTCGAGTTTGAGCGATCCCAAGAAATACTGCCTATTCAGGTGTTTGCTCAGACCCATTCTCTTCATACTAAGCAGAAGACTCTTCAGTACTACGCCGGTTATTGATAGAATTATGAGGATCGTCCGGACCCTACTCATTCCTCGCTGTCTGTAAATTTGTACCTCCAGTTCTTTGTATTTGGCAATCTTTTCATTATGCTTGTCTTTTAGAGTATTGTTGTTAGAGATCGCAACTTCTGTTAGTGTTGCTGGCTTGGATGTTTTATTCACTAAAATCAGGTCTGGTCTGTTACGTGCAACTGAATCATCAGTAGGCACAGTTCGGTCCTAATACAACTTGAACTTATTGTTCTCCAGTTCTCCTTCTCTACCTGTATCATTTTGAATTTCTCTGCTAACTCTTGATGGATGATATTGGCGGTTAAATCGTTTCTTCGATGCGACAAATGCTTGGCATCATCCTGTTATGTGTTGAATTGTTTCTGATGTTCGACATCCATATCGGTATTTATCGTTATGGCGGAGTCTCGGATTATGTATTTGAGATAGTTTCTCATTGCGATAACTTCATCTTAAATAGCTAGTAGAAGGCTTTTGATTTCAGGAAACTTTTGTCCTGACGTCAATTAGAAGCTAACCGCTAATTAGTCGATATTTTCTTGGTTTGCTTCATTTGGGTGTCGTTAACAGTATTGAATCGTCTGCCTCGCATATTGCCTGATGTAGCACAAATAACTCTGCCAGCCTGTGAAAATATGACCGTAGATTTATTAGTTGTTCATCCAATTGCTTACCAATATTCTTCATTCTTCTTTTTCCGTGGTATCTGGGTAGAATTATCCATTCAGTTGCATTACGAGGATGATGTTTATGTGCCTTTGTCAGCAGTGTTTTGACTGTCCTCTGCAGCTTTCCGTGTCCTGCTCTACTTCACGATTCTAAACGAGTGTCTGTGTGCAGAGCACGGATAGGTCTTAAATGTCTTAAATAAATTTTTACGGTTTAGATTGGTTCGCAGTACCTGCCTTATTCATCGGATGAACTCATTGATTAATACGGTCCTTGAAGTTCATTGGTCAATTCTTTGTATTTATAGGTCTGTTCTGCCTTCATTGTTGCAATAGCTTGACCTTGTCACATTTTAAATTCCCTCGGTTGTATCTGTTCTTTAGTTGTGCAGGATTTTTCTATCCCGGTAGAACTTCTCCAAAATTTTGAACAGCTGTTCCAGCTAACTTCTAGTTAATAAAAAAGTAACTTTTTGAAAAATCTGAAATGTTGACGAAGAATGTATCATTACGACCAGACTATCAAGGCAAAGTATAAAAAAAAATTACTAAAAGAAGGGTTAATGTCAAATGGATATGGAGGTTGGATTAAGAAGAACAGAACCACTGGTGAATAAATTTAATATGTATAAAATACCTTGCATGGACTCTTTCCTTGTACTGCAAAAGTATACATGTCTCCTCCGAATAAAAGTAACACTCTATACATAGCTTGACACTCTTCAAGTTTAACCGCACTTACGAAAGCACATGTAGGCATATAAAAAGCGGGCATGTCAGTATCGTCAACTTCTCCTCCATACTTAATATCTCTCCAACCTATCACCTTAAGAATGAATTGAATTGATTTCTCTGTCTAAAAATGTTAACTTTAATGTTGTAACAGAAGCCATTTACCAGACTAAAGGAATTTAGTTACTTAATCATACCACAATTTCCTCCCTCGAAGAAAAAACATCGTACTTTGTCCGGCTCTATTCCATACCAAATAGAATAATTGAAAACATTTTACATTTACAGTAATAAAACATATTTCAAAGACCCAGTGACGAACTCGTTTTGTTTTGCGTATGGTATCGTTGTATTTTGTATAATACACGTCAATAAACAAATCTTCACATATCATCAAGAAAAAGATCAAGAAACTAAGCTTAGGCATCCGTAAGGGGAATGGTAGTCTCTTAACGTAAAGAATATCCTTCCACTTTCGCCGGCTTAGAAATAAAGGAAAAAGGTTTTTTCACTCTTTTAGTTTACTATTCAAAACTTGATTGTCGTCTTGTTGCACTTAACAATTAAAACCTTTCCCCCTTATTTGACTAACCAATTTATCAGTTCAAACACATAATGTTGTTTTTATTACCAATCTAAAAAATTGTCTTTATTTTCGAGGGACTATTACAACTATGATAAATGATGGTGAAATTCGGCGTTCAGGTATCCGTTTGTAAGTGTGAGTTTTTTGTAGACCGTACAATCGATGATTAGGTTTTTTTTGGTGATTAAAAGGTCAAAGGAAGGTAGCTGCTTGTTAACTTCGACTTCTAATATGAACTTTATGCGGTAATGAATACTGTTTAGTTCCTCTAATGATATGTCTAAGTTGGATTTTACGTGTGGCTACATGATGAAGATGTCATTCATGTAATGTTTCCAGAGGGATAGTTTTATTTTGGTTTTTCTCAGAGCTTCATTTCGAAATATTTCATAAAAAGGTTTGCGATAACTGATGATAGCGAAGGTCCCGTAGGATCGCTCTGTCAATAGAAGTTATTTTCATAGGAAAAATGTATGTTACCTTTCCTTGACCTTCTAATCCCAAGAAAAGACGACCTAATCATCGATTATACGGTCTACAGAAAATTCACATATACAAACAGATATCTGAACGCCACCACAATTACAATCAACCGCCAAGAAGAACTCAACAATATCACAACAGCTGTAAAACAAAACAACTACAAAGAACACAATATCAAAAAGGCCCTAAAACAGAACACAAATGCAATAGCAGAGAAAAAAGATGAAGATGACAAATCCGAACCAAAAATCACACTGCGATACATAAAAGATGTAACAGACGTAATTGAGAGAATTCATAGGAAGCATGACATGTACACAATTTAAAAGCCACAAGCAACAATACACAAATTATTGGCAATTCCAAAGACAAAATACCGTAGGAAAACCAACAATATATATATATATATATATATATATATATATATATATATATATATATATATATATATATATGTGTAATCGAAGGTTTTCGGGCATCCCGTGTGTGTGCTGAGTCCCTCTCAGGACTGTAAGGCAGCTGACGTTTCGGTGAAATCTCATTCGCCATTTTCAAAGCTCACTATATGGCGTCTACAAGCGAACGCCATACAGTGACCTTTGAAAATGGTGAATGAGATTTCACCGAAACGTCAGCTGCCTTACAGTCCTGAGAGGGACTCAGCACACACACGGGATGCCCGAAAACCTTCGATTACATATCACACCCGTGAGAATATCCGACATAACATATATATATATATATATATATATATATATATATATATACATATATATGGTAATATAAAATAAAATGGAAAATACAACTTACATGGTCACAAAATTACACTCACATGACTTGAAATAAACACTTAAACAATAACGATACTTATTAAAAACATCAATCGATAAAACAATTAAATGAATTAAAAAAGCGAGAACAAAATTATTCACGATATGCACCTTAATTTATCTCTATTATGTTTTTTGCTGAAATATTTAAAGATTCCTTTAGTTACTTATAAACCCATTCTTTTTTTTAGGACGTTTTTTTTTTATTTTTTTATGATTTGCAACAGTGTGTTGCAAAACAATAAGGACTACAAATATTTTAGTTGATTTAGTTTATTAGGTTCAAATTTATTTTCCTTATTGTTTGTCATTGATTGTTTATTTTGCCTTTTTATATGTAGCATTTCCTTTGAAGTTTATGGTAGTTTCTTTCCTGGGACAAAATATCTGTGTTTGAATCTACATTTAAAGTTATTAGAAACTAAATAAAATGTTTGAAGTCTAGAATTATACGTACAAGGTAATTTTACATTCTTTGATTGTTACATACAAGTGACAAGACACAATATACCGATGAAAATCGACAGCATCGCGTATTCGACACCCATTTTGGTACTCGATATATTTATGTCTTTTTTATTTTTATGACAAATAATGCCTTAATGCATGTTAAAAGATAATATTTTCCAGATTGACTCATATTGCTACCTTCAAGAATTAATTGTTTTTAAATAACTTATAAATTCGGAAATACCGATGATCTACAGTTAAACATGGAAATCCTCCTAAAATTCTATTTTCCCACTGATTATTATCACTGCTGACACACCAATTATATTAGTTTCATCAGTAAAATTGCTAACAATAGGTCATATTCCTATAAAACTGGATAACAAATTCTTCGCAAATATGATATTTATTAGATAATTGCAAAAAGTAGCTTTCTTCAATTCCACACTTATAATAATGGCCATGAGAAATTTAAAAGACCAACATGTTTTGTGGGTTTAATATTCCGATTTACACTCAATGTCTGCTTTGTATGCTCTATATTTCTTTCCTTTGTTGTTCCCGTTGCATTTCTAACTTCAATAACATCATTTAAATCGTTGATGACGAGATTTAATATATGGCTTGCACAATGGAAGAATAGTTCCACCGAGTATTTGTCATTAATTAGTCTTTGAACTTCACCAGTGTGACTAGCCATAACGAAGCAGCCATTAGACCCTTGGTCAACCAGTTTGTTTAAAGCCAAATTACTTTCGATCAAGAATTGAATAATTTTTTTTTGATATCGACTTAGCGTCCAGTTCCTTCAATGACTCATATTCTGAAAATTCTTCATGGATGACTGGTTTATTTCCTTTAATTAAATTTACATATCTTAGTCCAATTGATAACTGCTCTGCCTTTCCAATATTCTAATTTCATCAACTAATACAGAAAAAGCTGACGCCCGGTTAACTTCTGAAATAATTTCTAATTTGACTATATCGGAACATGTCGGAATTAATTCCTTATGCGATATGTACAAACTATTTTTGCATCCAGATTCCAAAATGGTTTTTTAGTACTGTATCACCAGATTGAACTCTGAAATATAGCAAATCTGTAAAAAAACAATGTTCCTCGAAATGGAAGCTCATGTAGCCAACAAAACGTAATTGTTTTTATTATCTACTGTAGTTTGACTCTGTTCTCTTCTACTTCCTTATGATATGCTAGATCCAAAACTTCATGAACACTTAATTGTTGTATATCCATTGTTTTCTGAAAATTTGTTAAACATAAGACAGCTGTACAAGGCTACTGGGATTTCATATGAGACTCAGCAGCTTCATGAAATTTGTTACATTTTATACAGGGATGTACTATAAACACTCTTTTCTTATAGTTAAAAGAAAAAATAGAATATAACTTTACCATATTGTATTTTATTGCAGATCAAAATAAATTGCGTTAATTAGAATTGAAAAATGTTCGTTAAATCAAAAATCATTTACTTCTCGGAAATTTAAAAATTTAGCAGCACAAAGATTTGAACATTTTTTTAAGACTTGAATTTATTGACAAATTCACAAATAACTAAATCAACGATCAAGAAAGATCAAAAAGTTGTGTGTACGGGGGTTTAAAAAAAGATTAAACCGAATCCAGAGGGGAGGCGGTAAGGTTTTTTTTGTATTAACCGACGCACCGATTCTCAAAACACACTAACCGTCTTAAATAACCGGGAGATTACAAGTTTTTGAGGTTTGAGATTGGCTAAGTTCGCTTTTTTTGCTGTCTTGATCATGTAGCGTTCATTGCTCTCCAGATATATTACCAGGTTTTAAGGAGCTTGTATATTTGCACCTCCCTGGCTTTTTTTCCGTCGGCGCCTCTGACTGTACAAAGCTTGGATGACGTCGCGTTTCCTTGTTTTACTTCCATGCCGATGGAAGTACATTTAGTCTTTTCGTGAAGTTTTACTACCATAGTGATATTTTTCTAATCTGTTAGGCTTTGTAGAATGTCATTGACTCCAAATCCGGCACTACACTCGACTGCTTGACTGACTAGTGGAATTCCAATTTATTGATCGACTTTATTTTTACGACTTCGATTATATGACAAGTGCAAGTTTAGCTCACCGCTTATTTCAAAAGTATTCTGATGATGATAATTTGAGACTTAACATTCGATAAATTAAACCTAGGTTTGCAATTAATCCGTTTTTAATTTAATTAAATTGCATTGTAACAGCTGATATTAACAAGCAAATTCGTAAAGTATAAAGTGCATCCAGAACAGTATTTCCATTATTTGCTTTTTTTCTCTGAAGTGCCATGATGAGTTGTATGAAATCTAAATATTGATCAACTCTAGTGTAAACTCCAGGATTTTCTAGTATTCCACAACCAATTCCCCTTGACACTACTCCGACTTGCACCGATTTGCATATAAGAGGACCTCCAGAATCTCCCTAAAACAATAATTAAAATAGAACATGTGTAAATTGGAGGTATAGAGGAACGAACTATGAGAAGGGATTGGATATGTTTGAATAAGTAATCTTTTTTTCCTTAAATTGGAATATTTTTGTGTAAAAATACAAAAATTACGGAGGGCTGGGCTTTAATATACTTAATATACGTAAAAAATTAAGTATATGGAATTTGGGTTGGATTAATCGCGGAGAAATTGGCCAATATTTACTCTAATTATTTTTTATTAATTAGATGAAAGCTCTTATGGGATTTTGCGCAGTAAAAGTTTTTAAGATTGGGAATCTTAAAACTTTTGTCGAAATTAAATTTAGTGTTGAGGCTCTTAAAGAATTTCCGAAATTCAAGTATTCCAAAAATTTTTTGTGGTAAACCTAAACTAAGGCATTAAGGCAGTCTTAGATTCGTTAACGAGGCCACTTTCAGGTTGTAAGTAATCCCCTCTTTACAGAAAGTTATTTTAATCGCAAACGCAAATGTATAATTCGGGAAAGTCGCTTCAAGTTTCCTTTAGGCAATTTAAGATTAAGTTTTTTTATTTTTATCGGTGCGTATGTTATATTAAATTTTGCTGAGTTGTTTTATGTCTGCTGTCAGATTTACAACTATATACTACTGTCGTAGTATGAACAGAATATAGTAATTTCCGTTTTTTAATTATCGATAATATTTCCTCTGTTTTATTCATTCTATTCAGTACTTTTTAGATCGGAATCTAAGATCGCAATATGATCTATCCATGATTTCGCAATATTCTTCGATAAAATCACCGTTAAAAGGCTTCTTACTTTCTTATCTCGGCCTTTCTCAAGTGCAAATTACAATTAATTTAATATTTAACTTTACATACTAACTTAAAACTCCTATCCTATCCCTATTTATATACATATAGAACTTCCTAGAAATAACAAAAAAATACTATTATAAAAGTTGAGAACTATCTAGAAAATTGCCTCATCGATATAATATTCCTTTCGACATATTATAATAAAGATGACTCATCGCATCGGAATATTTGTATACGAGAGCGTATCAATAAGCTTCTCTTAGTCGTTCGTAACACTGTCCCGCTCTTCTGGTCCTCTCGATCAGGTTCGATAATTTCGTGGCATGGCATCAACCTGTGGAGATGTAATACTTTCATTTTGAGGTTGGGACTTCGTTGAATTCTATATACAACCTCATTCTCCTTTTCAGAACAGCATATAATCCTTCTCATGACGGCATCAACTTAGGCCATTTCCCTTCTTTCTCTGTGGATACCATATCCAAACTTTGTCACCTTGCTGGAACCCTTCCGACTTTTCCTTGGTGTCATATTTTGTTTTTGTTTTTTTTTTTCTATCTGTGTCCAGATCCATGCCTGCTCTAACTAGGTCGTGAACTTTCCGCAACTTCTCTTGTAAAGCATCCACCCAGTCTTCAATCTCCATACTTTCTTCAGTTGAGGAAACGAATATTATGTCACAAGGCAATCAAAATTCCTTTCTAAATAAAACCTTGGCAGGTTTAATTCCGGTAATTTCATGAACTACGGATCGAATGGCCATTAAGAGGATTAGCAAAAATTTATCCCAATATTGCTAATGTCTGTCCACAACCTTTCAAAGGTGCTTTTGAATGGTCTTATTAAATCGTTTAACCATGCCATCCGACTGAGGATGTAAAGCTGTTGTCCTAGTTTTATGAATGTTAAGTAGTTCGCAGAGCTTTTGAAAAAGTCTGGATTATGTCTTTGGTCAGAATATAACTCTAAAGGAACTGTAAATAGACTAAATACATTATTGACTAAGACTTCAGCTACTGTTGAGGTGTCCTGGTTAGGGATGGCAAATACCTCAGGCTATTTACTGAAGTAGTCAATAGGACTCAAAACGTATTTGTTCCTTTATCTGTTTCTGCGAATGGCCCAGATATATCATTAGCCATCAGTTCAAAAGGTATGCTAACATTATACTCCTTCATTTTTTCCTTTATATTTTGTACTTGGACCTTGCCTAGCTGCATATTTAGAGCACTGTCTACACCATGATTTTACGTCTTGAAAGTTGTTAACCCAGTAAAATCTTTCAATAAATTTGCCTAGAGTCTTGTTAATTCCTAAATGAGCATCGTCAATTTCTTCTAAAACCACTTGAACTTTATTTCTGGGTATTACCACCTGAGTTTTGATTTCTTTGCCATCGGCACTTTCCCAGGATCTCTTTAGTAACTGGTCTTCAATTAATAGCGAGTTCCACTGAGCCTTAAGTGCCTTGAATGTGAATCCTTTATCCGAGATCTCTCCCCAATTAGGACGTTTTCCATTATTTTCTTTAATTAAGCCAAATTGTTGTCTTCAATTTGATCTTTTCTCATCTGAATTGTACTCCAGTCTGGATCAACGTTAAAAGTGACTCTTGGAATAGGAAATCCTTCTCTTTGCTCTTCTTTATTACAATGCTTGCATTCTTCATTACATGGTCTTCTTGACAAAGCATCTGTGTTATTATGCAGTCATCTCTCGCATCCATTCGCAAGGTTTATTTTCATTTTTAATGCGACGTTTTTATTCTTTCTGTTTCTCTTTTTAGCTATGTTCTTCCTCTTGGTGTTTATCTTTAAAGCGACTTTCTTCTTCTTGTTATTTCTCTTTTTAGCAAAGTGCATCTTCTTGTTTCCTCTTCAGACGAGGCGCTTCTTCTTCCTGTTTTTCTTTTTGACGACGTTCTTCTTCTTTCTGACGACGTTCTTCTTCTTCTTGTTTGTCTTGAACGCAACGCTGTTCTATACGTTCCATAAAATCAGTTAATGTTCTACTTATTTGCTGTATTTCGACTGTTTGCTGTCTAGTATTTTCCATCAAAACTTCTAGAATATTCCCGAAAACTCGTTTTTAAACTTTCTTATTGATGACGAATTCGATGGTGAAGTCCATTTTTCGGTATATTTTTTAGTTGTCAAATAAAATGTTCTAGAGCTTTATCAAAAATTCGGTTTTAGGTTTCGTTCTTAATGAAAAACTTTATAATGAAGTCCGTTTTTCGCTATATCTTTTAGTTTTCAAATAGAATTTTCTAGAACTTTGTCGAAAATTCGGTTATAAGCTTCTTTCCTAATGGAAAATCCAATGGTGAAATTCGTTTTTCGCTATCCCCTTTGGATTTCAAAATAGAACATTCTAGAACTTTATCGAAAATTAATCTTATCTTCTTACTTGATAGCAAATGCAACAGTCAAATCTGTTTTTTTCTATCTCTTCTAATTTTCAATAGAATTTTCTTGAAATCCTCACTTCTGATACCAATTGTTACGGTTTTATCTCTTTAAAATCGCTTATTGAGTCCGCAAAATAAAACGCAACTCTTTTAACTAACTTACTTCCAATAATATATTAACTAATTCTTAACACAACTAAATCACAACTATTTAATTATTACTTCCTAATATCTTCACTATTCAAATACAACGATACAACTAACTTAAAACTCCTATCCTATACCTATTTCTATATCTATAGTATAAAAGTTGAAAACTATTTAAAAATATGACTCATCGATATAATATTCCTTTCGGCACATTATCATAAAGATGACTCATCGCATCGGAATATTTGTATACGAGGGCGTATCCATAAGTTTATCCTAGTCGTTCTTAACAATACAATATCTTGTCATTGTTTATTTTCGGCTTTATATTAATTTCAGTGTAATAATAGCGAAACATTTAAAATTTTCAATTTTTCATACTTAATAAATAATGATTTTTAAAAAATTGTTGATGAAGAATATATTATTTCATCAGATCGCATTATTTAGTTACTACTTACAATTAGACATAAGAAAAATATCCGAACGACAGGAGAATAAAGGTAAAGTATAAAGAAAAATTACAAGGAAAAAGTGTTAATGTCACCATTGACGAATCGTTTTAAAAAATGTATACAAAAAATACCTTGCATGGGTCTTTTCCATCTAAAGACAAAGTGCACATGTCTTCTTTAAATAGTTTAAGTTTGTACATAGCTTCGCACTTTTCACGACTAATCACAGGTAATAAAGCACATTGAGGATTATTTATATCTGGAAATTCCGTAATATCTTCTTCAAGCTTAATAGCTCCCCATCCCATCACCATAGCAGTTTTACATTTCTGTTCTAATTCTCCATAGGAATATTTCATGCTAGGAAGGCGTACATATTTTATATATTCTGATTCTTGAATAGATTTCTGTAGCTAAAAATATTAACTTCAATGTTGCAGCAGAAACCTTTTACGAAGCAAATTTACGAAACTTAGTTATTTAATCATACCACAATTTCACCCCTCAAAGAAAAAACATCGGACCTCGTCTGGCCCTGTTTTATGCCAACCAGAATAATTGAGAACAATATAAAATATTTTTTCAAAAAAAAAAAATAATCAGATTAAGAATCAGTAGCGGACTTTAGAAGTTGTAGGTTCTGCAGTGCAGACCTGCTGAAGTGTGAATATAAGAAAAAAGTTGAATTCAGCCTATGAAATTATCATTCAAAAATTTAACCAGCATATACAGAATGTCCAATTTTCGATGGGTTTACAGGTTATCTCCGTTATTCATAAAAATAGAAAGATAAGGTTTTCTGACACTGCGCTACTGAACTAGCAGAATTTTTATAAACAGAACGATTTTGAAGCTTATGAATTTTGAGGTACCTCTCTTATCTCGGTTATTTTGCAACTTATAGCAGAGTTAATAAAGTAGAACTATTGAGGTTTTTCATGCAGGGTTCAGTGGCGTAGTCAATTCTTTTATAGATTCAACTGTTTCGGAGAAATAAATCAAACTTACTTTTCTTAAGTAGGACACCCTATATATTTTTGAATATTGTGATTTAGTTTGTTACAAGCTTCTCGAAAATATTCAACACTCTATATTTATTATTAGTACTAAGTTTTAAATTTACGTTTTTAAGAAAATAATCGGGTCCCGTTAGTAGGCCGTGACAGGTATCGGATCTGGGAACGCCTACTTGTATTTGTACCTCTCATTAGTACACTACTAGGTTCCGTCGATTTTTCTTGAATTTGCCTCTCACAATTTTGATAACAAAATTGGGTAGGCTCTTGAGTGGGATCGATCAAATTCGAATCCAAATGTGTAGCAAATGAGTAAGTGGGATGTCTCTCTGTATGCGCGAACGCTTGGTTTCTATGACCCAAAGGTCGTAAACCAGGGAATTGGCTTGAATGTGAAAATTTATTCAGGGGATTCACCGATGTAATCGTTGACGAAACCTCGTAAAACGATTCGTTTTCGAAATCGATTAGGCGTCTGCCGAGTCTATCGGTATTTGTAACAGGGTTGTCTAAATCTATGAGATTCCTCTGAATGTTAATGTTTTCACTGTGGTAATGTGGTTGTTGTTGTTGAAAGGAAAGGCACCCAGGGGGTGCCGGAGAGGACTCACCGTAACCTCCCGACCCAGGAAAAATCCAGGCCTCCTCACCTTTCTTGCTGTTATTGTGTGGCATTGTGATTGGTTGAGTCATTTTTTATGCTCTTTAATTTGGAAGAGTTTGAAGTTTGTTGTTTTGTGAGCCAAAAGTCAAAATGGGAAATTTATTTAAAAACAAGACGCGTAGTGGAAGTGAGCTGAAGTGCTCTACGGGCCTTGTGCAATAAGATTGGGGTAGTCTCATTATTAGAAAATTAGAACTATTGGTTGCAACTTGTTGAATGTAATTTGTTGGAGTTTGTTTGTGACGAGAAAGTCAATCTAAATTTGGTCAATTGTTTGTCTTTTGTCGGAAAAGAATTTCGCAAATTTAAATTTCTTTCACGTTTGTATCCGAAATCCGCTGCCTTCTCCGAATTTCACGATATTTATTTCACGTTAGCTTGTGGGGACTATCTCTTAATTTTCGCGATCGAATTTTTTTTCTGCCAAAATTTGGAAAAAAATTCGTGCGGGACCACCCTTAGAAAAATGTTTTTCTAAATATTTTTTGGTAACTTTTTATTGTATGGAGATGGTTCAAGGCTTATGACAAACCTTTAATGTCTTTGGAGGATGAGTTATTTGGGAACATTCTTTATTTAATGGTTTTCGCGAAGTTTATGACGGTGATCCGTAATTGCAACCCCAGTTCGTGTATACAGTTACGAATAACACCCGTCTTTCGAACTATAATATATCGGGCTCTGAGGTTTAGAAACCTAACTTACCTTAAACCTGTAAATTTAAATCAGAGGAACCCCGATATACCGTATTTAATCCGATTTCAGCAAAAAAACAAAAATTAAATTATTTTTAGTTTCTTCAGGCGCCCCAGCCTTTGGCGATTTCCCGGGAAAAAGCTACTAGTTCGTCCAGGGGCCTCGGAGGTACTTTGTTTTAAACGTAAAATTAACAGAAATCCTTCAGCCACGCAGCCGTCTGAAAAGATCGTCGGTATTGTTATTTTTCTGGGCTATTCAGCCTTCCTGAAGAATTATCTTCTTGAATTTGTCAAATATTTTCCCTCTAAAATGCGAATTTCTTTTGAAAAAATGCGAATTTCTTTCGAAAAAATGCAATATTTTGACAAATTCCGACGTTGTTTCTTCAAAACTGATGGTTTCTTGCTTCAAAACTGATGTTTTCGTAATTTTCTCTCTCTTCCAAGAGCATAAAATATTGGCAGTGACGTTTTGGCTAACTATTGTACAAAACATGGGGTTTATATAGTTTCCGAGAGCTGACTCTACTCTCTTGTGTGTAACCAATCGGAACAAAGCGAACTTTTGATTGGACACTTTTTCTTTTACGCTGGAACTATATAAGAAAATTGCATTGTGCGATTGCCGGCATTCTATCCGTCAGATCGAAACGAATCTTTCGGCGTTCGACTGGATTTTTCATTATGCAATTTCTCATTCCATTGTAAATTTGTTTATCCGTAAGGGATATTTACAATACGGGTATTTACAGAAATAAATCATTAAAATCATATCCTCGAGGGTTTCTGTCAGAATATTTAGATATTTGTCAGGTTTTTGCCTGACTGAAATTTTTGATTAATCAGTTTCTCCGATATGCCCTTTTGTAATATGCAGTGTAACACAAGTGCAGATGAAGCGTAGAAGTGTTTTTAACAGGTTTGATAATTTTTGTATTATTTACAAATTCATAAATGCTTGTAATTCGTAAATATCCAACATGGTTCATTTTCTAAACCACGGCGTAAAATATACAACAAGGAAATCCGTGAGATTAATGAAAACAGTATATTAGCTTCTGTTGAAGCAAATCCAAGTAGTTCTTACAGAATAGTAGAAGGTCCTGTAGGAGTTAATACGTCAAGTGTTCAAACACAAGTTTAAATTATATAAATATGATACCTGGAAAAAAAATACATCCTGGTGACGCAAAACGCCAAATGGCGTTTGATAATTGAGAAAAGAATTTTGAAACAGCCGTTATATGGCCTAATAAGGCTTATTTTTCCAGCGCCAGTATATTGAATCGACATAATACTGGGTTTTGATCTTAGGAAAATCAACATGTATTATTTCCACGGAAACGGCTTCAGCGTTTCATGTTTTACACTTGAAACAAAAGTCGTACATGATATGTACGAAGGCAGCCTTGCCGCAAATAAATATTTACAAATTCTGCAACACATTATCCCAGAAATAAGAGAAAAAGTGCCCTTAATGCGACTTTTCAACCTGTATCTGCGGCAAGACGGAGCTCCCGCTCACAATGCGCAAATTCTAAGGACCTGAATTGGGACAAGCGACCTAAAAGATGGCCACCTAGGTTTCCTGATTTGTCTATTTCGGACTTTTTCTTGTGGCGATACCTCAAAAATAAAATTTATAACACACAGAGTCACAAGCGCGGCCTTTTATTATTCGAAATGCAATGAAGAAAATAAGAATTATGTGTGACACATGTTTAAGGCATAATGGAGAACAATTTGAACAATATTTGTGAATATTATTTTAGTTTAATTTAATACACAACGGTTTATTGTAAATAAGTAAATTATATTGAGAATCCGAAAATATACTTGGCCCTTTTGTATTCCTCAGCATTCTATGAAATTTAAGACTCAATACTAATAATAATAATATATATATATATATATATATATATATATATATATATATATATATTATATATATATATATATATATATATATATATATATATATATATATATAAACATTCGGAAGTATATTATTTCCTTCTTCAGGGCTACAATACAGAACAGTTCTGTTGATTATAATTTTAAATTTTACAATATAAACATAGTTTCATTCAGCCCTAGGACCGCTATCCCAAGAATTTGAGTTTTCCTATATATACAGGGTGATTCAAAAATCGATCACGAAACTTAAGGGGGTGATTCTACTTGACAAAATAAGAGTAGAGCTTCATATAATTTTTTTTCAAAATGTCATTCGTTTTCGAGTTACAAGCCGTCCAAGTTCAAGTTTTTATTTTTTGTTTTTTGAATTACTCGCTTACAGGAAAACCGATTTGACTAATATTTGAAAGATAGGCTAAGTCTTCTGCGCTTCATCATTTTAGTAACAATTCACATTGATTGTTTGCCGCTAGAGGGCACTTTACCTACATTGAAAATTGTTTTTTTGTCATAATTTTTTAGTGTTGACAGCTACAGTTGTTTTTGGCATAATTTCTGAAAGACTGATGCCAGGCCTTTAAAAAAGGTGTTCTTTATTTACATCGCTAAACCCAACGGTTTAGACGTAAATCACCCTTAAAAATTAAATGGTAAATTTACTTTTCTCATTTCATTACCACCAGCTACCAGGTAAATAGCTATCAAAGTATACTAGAGCTGTCAGTTTAACATCAAATAAATTCGCTTTTTAAACTATTTAATTTATAATCTTAAAATAACTAATAATGGCTAATCAGTAAATATTCATATTATGGATTATTGCGATATACATTTAATTGATAAAAATTAATGAAACAGTACTAAACAAACTAAAAAAGATTCTCAAAATGTCCCCCATTTTCTTCAATACATTTCCTAACACTCTTCAAAAAATGTCGCCTAACTCGATGAAAAATTTCTGGTGTTTCTTTAATAATTTGGCACTTTTCGATTATCCTGAAGCGAAGATCCTCGACGTTGATTACTGGAATATCGTACACCAATTGTTTCAAATGACCCCAAAAGAAAAAATCCATAGGATTAAGGTCTGGTGACCTCGCTGCCCATGCCAATGGTCCACTTCGTCCTATCCATCGCTCAGGATACGTTGCATTCAAATACTGTCGGACACGTATACTAAAGTGGGGCGGAGCTCCGTCTTGGAGGATCCACATGTTGGCCCTTACTGCCAATGGCACATCTTCCAGATACAATGGGAGACGATTTTGGATAAAATCTAAGTATACGTCACCAGTTAATGGGCCATCAAAGAAATGAGGACCAATAAGGTAATCTCCTATTATCCCTGCCCACACATTTAGTGAAAATCTACGCTGATGTTTCGTTTCTACCACATTGTTTGGGTTCTCGTAAGCATATGTGTGGATGTTGTGTAAATTTGTTATGCCATCACGAGTGAAACCAGCTTCGTCAGTGAATAATATGACGCCAATTAATCGATTATCGTGTTCATACTTAGCTAGGATCTGATTGCACATTTCCAACCGTCTCGGCCGATCATCGTCATAAAGAGCCTGCACCTTTTTTGAATGAAACGGGTAGAGTTGTTCTTCTCTTAGTATCCTCCATGAACTAGCCTGACAGAGCCGCACTTCATTCCCAATTTTTCTAGTACTATTTCCATTATAACTTTTAAAGGAACCACATTCCGCAAGCCTCCTGTGCACACTGGAAAATGTTTGAGCATGAGGGATATTTCTTTCCGGATAACTCTCCATATAATATCTTCTTGCCAATTCTGCATTACCATTTGCTTTTCCATAACAAAAATGGATATCACAATATTCGATATTTGAATATTGGTGATTAGCCATTATTAGTTATTTTAAGATTATAAATTAAATAGTTTAAAAAGCGAATTTATTTGATGTTAAACTGACAGCTCTAGTATACTTTGATAGCTGTTTACCTGGTAGCTGGTGGTAATGAAATGAAAAAAGTAAATTTACCACTTAATTTTTAAGGGTGATTTACGTCTAAACCGTTGGGTTTAGCGATGTAAATAAAGAGCACCTTTTTTAAAGGCCTGGCATCAGTCTTTCAGAAATTATGCCAAAAACAACTGTAGCTGTCAACACTAAAAAATTATGACAAAAAAACAATTTTCAATGTAGGTAAAGTGCCCTCTAGCGGCAAACAATCAATGTGAATTGTTACTAAAATGATGAAGCGCAGAAGACTTAGCCTATCTTTCAAATATTAGTCAAATCGGTTTTCCTGTAAGCGAGTAATTCAAAAAACAAAAAATAAAAACTTGAACTTGGACGGCTTGTAACTCGAAAACGAATGACATTTTGAAAAAAAATTATATGAAGCTCTACCCTTATTTTGTCAAGTAGAATCACCCCCTTAAGTTTCGTGATCGATTTTTGAATCACCCTGTATATATATATATATATATATATATATATATATATATATATATATATATATATATATATATATATATATATATATATATATATATATAAACATAAACAATTTCACGGTCTATGTATTTGGAAAAGTTATTTTATTCTCCTAACGACCGTTAAGAAAGGGGACAGACAGCAGATTCTCTGCGAACTTTACTCTGGTTCTCTCTCTATATTAGTTTCGACCGCCTAATGATCTCCTCAGTGGAACTGTAATGAATCGAGAGCAATACAGAGAATCTGCTGTCTGTCCCCTTTCTTAACGGTCGTAAGGAGAATAAAATAACTTTTCCATATATATATATATATATATATATATATATATATATATATATATATATATATATATATATATATATATATATATATATATATATAGAGAAGAGTAGTTCTGGACCAACTAGTTATCACCTTTTTCTTATAGTTTCTTGGCAATCTAAAGTAGTGCTTTTTATTCCCAACCAGAACAAAGCAAACCTATCCTTATAAGGCTGTTTAAGTCGATTTTTTCTAAATATAAACTTCAAATATATAGAATGTTTCAAAAATATTTCGCGGAAACTTTCTTTTTAAATTGACGAAACATTTATGAAATATTTCACGAAGTGTTCAGTGTGCAAATGAGTACCTCACTCAAAGATTTTTTAAAAACTTTTGAAACATTTCATGAAATGTTTCTGGAAACATTTCTAAAAACTTGCGTCAATTTTTCCAGAAGTATTAAATATGTCGGATCCGAGTTGGTTAAAATTTTTCTTAAATATTCCATAAATATTTTAGAAAATGTTTCCTATAATATTTCATTAAGTTTTCATGCAATATTGTCGAAAAGTAATTCCTAAAACATTTCAATGCAACCATTCTGAAATGTTTAGATCCTTGCATGAAACGTTTCTAAAACATTTTTGAAACATTTATGTTATGTGGGTAAATAGTTATTAACAGGAGATCAAAACCAGCTTCAGTAAAAAAAAATAGTTACACCAGCATAAGTATATTTATAAATTATTGTATTGCTAAATTATAGGTATCTTTTTCTGTAAAACGATTTTTTTATATAATTGATAAATATTCGACAATTTTGCCCACGAGTGTATAAAACTTTTTACAAAGTAACTATACATCACTAATTGGAAAAAGGCACCAAGTTATCTGCCATTCTAATTTGTTCAAAAAAAAATTGAAATCTAAAGGAGTGCCATGTTCTGTTCAAAAAAAAAGCCCTAAAACATTCGCGATTTAAAAAATATTGAGATTTATTTGGTCTCACTATTCAATTCTTAAGAATATCTACAAGAAATAACTGCATGTTATTCAAACTTTCAATTCATACACGTATAAAAATTTACCAAATGAATATTTCAACAACAGCTGAAAGTTCTTCATTTATATTCATTACAATTGAATCTCGATTGATTCGTCGCAATGAATCTCGGTACTTATAAGTAAAATATTTTTTCTTTTCGAACAGAACATTATTTATTTTTCACATAATTATTTTTAATGGAATAACAATTACGTGATTAATTACCTATATTATTATTAATAAAAAAGAATGTACCACAAGGACACCAATATCGTTTGCCATAGTAAAACTAAAAAAGCTATGTGGATAATGATCTGTAACTGGTATTGTCGAAGGAGGCTCATAGGGATGATTTATTCCTACAACTACTACTAAAGGGATCGCCTGCGCACAATGAGCAGCGGTCAATACATGATTACTCCCAATTAGAGTTCCTCCACAATGCCTGGATTGTGTTCCATTGATTACTTTCATAATGAGTACCTAAAAATACCAAGTAAGGTGTCTAAATTTAACACAGGACTAACTGTAACAACAAGCAAACTAAAATTTGAAATACAATATTAAAAATAAGATTTGTATTTTAAATAAACAATTAAATAAACTAATTACAAAAAATAATTTTAAAAAAATCAGCTTCTATTACCCTTATTGCCCATATGATTACACTATAATATAAACCCGCTCAAAATAATGGTGTCGAAGAACTGATAGAAATGACTAACTGAATAAAAACGACGAACGTACGACAATTCACAGTGCCCGGAATATCAGCGTATTCCTCAGTTTTTTTAATTCTTAACGCTATAGCAATTCCTCATGTGGTGGATCTCACTGAGATTCTCAGAATCTTCAAATTCAAAAACTGGATCGTCCATGATCTCTGGGTTTCTAGTCCAAGCCATACGTAAAAATTAGTGCTGCTTTTGACGTAAATTCCGAGATGGATGAAACCTATCCAGGGGTGTTGGGGGCAATGCAAGAACAAACCCTACGTAAAATGTAACAGCAAATAAAATTTTTATAAAAAAATTGAACCGACTTCTAAAAGTGCGCTAAAAAGTAGAAAATAACTATACATTTTTATATGAAATTGAAATTTTTGAAGTCGGCGCCAAGTTCTTTCTAAATGAAACAAATAACTACTAATATATACAAATTATGGTAAGAAAGCAATTACAAAAAAAATATTTTTAATCTGTTTATGCGAATCACGTTTTGTCAGGAATTAGTTTGGCGCCGACTTCAAAAATTTCAATTTCATATAGAAATTTATAGTTATTTTTCATTCTTTAGCGCACTTTCAGAAGTCGGTTCAATTTTTTTTATAAAAATTTTATTATAACATTCTTTAATTTACATGCCTTTATATAGGTGTCAAGAATCATTACACTAATTATATAATTTATTATAGGGTAGCTTTAGGTACGTCGTATTTAAAGAATTAAGTTATAGTAAATTTGATTAGGGTTTTTGACATCTTTGATAACCAGTTTAGGGTAATTTCTGTCTGTATCTAAAATGTGGGTGTTTGTTTATATTAGTAATTAATTCAAGTCAGTTAAAAATAATTTACAGCGTACTAAACTGCCCTAATCCTCGCATGCCACAATTTGCTTCCGTTGAACGATTATTTTGAATTTAAATATGATAAAAATTTGATCTTATTTAAAAGTTAGTATAAAGGAGGACAACGTATCAAAATCGTTTGTTCTTGAATGGATCTAAAAAATAAAACATAAAGTAATACGCTTAAATTATTTTAAAAATCTTTGAATAACCGCCCCATCAAAATCAATAAAATATAAATATTACCTAGAAGGGCTATAGTAAACTAAGTATATTAACCAACTTCTTAAAAGAGTGGTTATCAAATAGAATTGTATATTTAAAAATTAAATCTTTAATGATATATAAATTGGGGAATACCATAAACGGATAATCTTCAATTGCACATGTAAAACCTCCTAAAACTCTATTTCCCCATTGATTATTAATACTGCTGCCATCAGTTATATCATTTCCATCAGTATAATTGCTGTTAACAATAGGCCATATTACTACAAGGAAGGATAATAAATTCATCGCAAATATGTTATTCATTAAATAATAGCAAGGCTAGTTTTCACAAACATTTAAAACCACAACCTTGACATGTGTCACATTTTTCAAAGACCACCATATTTTGTGAATATAATATAGGTAATATGGGTAAGAGTATTAACCATGATTTTCAACTTGATCAAAGCCGTGAAAGCTTTTGTTCTTTATTAGAAAACCTTTTGATTAGTTTTGATTTGGAAGACCTGTATACCAACGTTCCAGTTAAGGAGTCACTAAATATCATAGGAAAGACACTTGAAAAAGATCTGACCTTAGCAGAAAGAACATCTCTACTGCCACACACCATCATAGACTTGCTCCAAAAGGAAAAATTCTTTATCCGGGATGATAAACTACCAATGGGATCTTCGCTCTCATCGGTGGTCACGAATATTTTTATGGAATGGTTCGAGACCCTTGCAATTGAATCTTCAGATGGGAAACTAAAATTATAACTTAGATACGTAAACAACAAGTTTATTATCGGGAATGGAAACGACGAAGAAATTTAAAACTTCCTTTCTCATCTTAACAATATTAGCCCAACCATTAAACTCGCAATGGAGAAAGAAGTACAAAATAAATTATCATTCTTAGATATTTCAGTTAAAAGAAATGAAAGACAAATTCGAAACTCAATTTTCATAAAATACATATACATACAGGGCAGTATTTAAACTTTTTAGCCAATCACACCGACAAACAAGGGCGGATCCAGTTTCTCCCTTTTTTGGGAGATGATATAACAACAGTACAATATGGCAAGCGAAAGCAAGTTGTCTACGGGAGTGGGGGGTGAGTTTATTTTTCTGAATTCGAAACTTTTTGAGGGGGGAATCGCCCCTACCGCCCTGCCATCCTCTGGATTCGCGTCTACCAACAACAGCGAACATGGAATTGTATGAAAACTCATAGATGGGTTACTAACTCTTTACAACTGCAACGAAAATTTGGAGAAAGAGAAAGATAACATTAAAATGTGTCCTGACAGTCAACGATTATCCAGTAGATAAGATTCTCGAAAAACACAGAAACAAGACAAGATCGAAAACGGACGAGGAACGAAAACAAGTGTTGAACATTCCCCATGTTAAAAAAATTTCGAAAAAAGTTAGGAAAATAGAAAACATCAAATACTGTGTGTATCCAGAATACCATGTGAATGAAGCAACTGCTACGTTTGCGAAACTGTCTTTAGATATAAGAAAAGCAAGGAAACAATTTCTTAGTAATTGTAAATTAAAACTAAATGCAGCATAAATATGACCTTAGAGTAACACGCATGACTACAGTCATCTCGGTCAATTTCCACTGCATTTACTTTTAGTATAAATAGTTGTGTAGTATAAAATTTTTTTCATTTTCACTTAAGATAACTACTAGCCGAAACGTTGTGATATTCACCAAAAATAAAGACAATGGAAGTATCTGCTACTTCTTAAAAAATACATTGGTGTAACAATACGTATTTCTGAAATGATTGCCAAACGTTGCCAACATCCAGGCACATCTGCACATCGAGATACCCATTATGCCAATCTTACTAAGATGAATTTGCAGGAGAAAACATCCTGTCAGTAGTTTCACCACAACGATTCTTAGTTCTTTCTTTTCCATGGAGAGACGCTTCCTGGTAAGCCGCGCATTGGATCCAGTTATATGTTTCTTGGCACCCTTTAATCCAGGAGCTTCCCTTCAAAATTCAATAAATTTACTTCTTATCGATAATTTTAATTACCAATGCTAATTGAAACAGATTGAATGTTTGCCAGATTGTCTGCTTTCCTGTTCCACACGAGTCTGATTATGTAGCTTTCCTTGAATAGACGAACCAGTACATCCTCGCATGCAAATACCAGTCGTAAAACTATGATACTACACTTAAGTACCAATATAGAAACCCTACTATCTGAACAAATATTTATTGTCTTATTTCTGCTTATGTTCTTCTCATAGAAATTAGCGCTTTGCAGAACAGCAAATATTTCTACACAAAAAACTGCTACATGTTTTCTGAGGGAATAAAACTCTCTAATTCCTGTACTCTTACCAAACAGTCCAGTTCCAGCTGTGTCATGCTGTTCAGATCCATTTGTAAACCCTCAGTTTCCAATCCTGAGAAAAAGAAGGCAGGAGAAGATACTTCTGAAAAACTACGACCAGAAGAGATTCAAAGAATGCATAGATTTGAGTAAAAATCAACTCAGAGTTCTGACAGGGGTCCTGACGGGGCATTGCCACCTGAAAAGACACTTCAAGAAACTCGGACTGATAGAAAGAGAAGAGTGCAGATTCTGTGAGGAAGAGGACGAAACCCCTACTCATATCCTTGCAGAGTGCAGCACTCTAGAAAACCCCAGTTTTTGAGGACACCAATTCGAAGAAAAGAGGCTACCCACCTTAAAGCTGTCCAGTATCATGAGATTCCTGAGGGAAATAAGATTGGAGGGCCTGCTTTGGCCGATAAGGTAACTCTTACGACTGGGCACCCTTCCCATCAGTGTAATTTTGGATAGTCTCATTTTTCTTTTTTTTGCCATGGTTCAGACCGCGTTTATTCTGAGCCCATCTTTATGATATCATTGTGTCGCGATTCGAAGGGCTTGCATCATTAGTCTCTCCAGGCACCGAATGTGGAAACCAGGAGACAGGTCGAATAATAGCCTGTTCAATGGTAATAAGACTGATTTCTATGAACATCCCATGCTTGACAGAGCGTTAACTGGCGTTTCCAATACCACTTTAACTTCAAGATGACACACATGGTCATCTTGACCTCTGTGAATTTACGAAAGTTAAATTCTCAATAGAATACAATTTCAAATTAATCTATACACGTGAGTGCAGTGTTGTTCCTGAATCATTGTTCAAGCTTATTCTGACGAAGGTAAAATAATTAACGAAACGTTACTGTTTTAAAAAAATTTAAAATATAGAAAGTACAACATCACCATTACATTTTGATTTCATTTTAAACGGACCATAATCCCAAAAAAAACAAACAAATAAAATATATTTTATTAAAGGTCTCAATATATATATATATATATATATATATATATATATATATATATACTTGAAAGAATACATAAGAAAAAGGTGTACGCCAATTTCCCCCACACTCTAAATTTTTGAGTTAATCTGTCCGCAAAATAAAATTGCGAAAATTGAGATTTTTATTGAAAGTCAAAAGTACCTATAAGGGTTCCTAACTTATTTTATTCTACCATCGCCTCATTATAATTTAAGTCTATTACGCTTAGACAAAAAAAAATAACAGAAATTGTTTATTGAGATAAAATGTTTAATCTCAATTGATATTAAAATTTTATACTTCTTTTTTGCCCTTAAACTATTTTATTCTTATAGAACTTCATCCGGCATTGTAGGAGTCATATTAATACTAAAAATAATTCTATTTTGTATCCTATCCACGCTTAGATTAAGGTTATTGAGGGATTCTTCCTCTGAGGAGCTGTAGATGGCTTCTATATTCTGTGTGGCTGTTAGATCAATGAATTTTGCAAATTGATTTGCCACTTTTTTATTCTCTCTTGTTATTCCTTCATCGGTTTTTATTGCTGTGGGTTGCCCAATATTTTTTTCCGATTTTATCATTTATAAATTTTTCATATACGTTCCTCCCTTTTTATTTGTATGTATTTTTGTGGCTTCTACGATATGACCATTAAACTGATATACATCACAGACATTATTTAATATTTTGGTTGTGATGTTATTTTATAATAAATTAATGTTTAGGTGTTCCGTACCTATTACCAAATCACTATTTCTGGATATTCTGTCAAGGTTAGACACTTATAAATCCACCAAAATCTCAAATGGGCCCCCAGGCGATGGATAAATATTAAAAACAAAGGCAACACAACTTTCGAAATTAAGTTCTTTCCACTGGTTAATGAGCCATAACAGTCAATAAATTAAAACAGGGTTAGCAATTAATCCACTTTTAATTTAATAAATTTGTATTATAACAGTCAATACTAAGAAGTAAAATTGTAGAGTTAAACGTGTGTAAACAACATTATATCCATTATATGCCCTTATCCCTTGTTTCATGTAAAGATTTATGAAATATAAATATTTATCAACTCGAATATAAACTTTGGGTTTGTCTGGTTCTCCACAATCTCTTCCCCATGAAACTATTCCAACTTGTGTTGATTTGCACATAAGAGGACCCCCAGAATCTCCCTAAAACAATAAAATATGTAAGAAACGCTCTTGTCAAGTATTAACAAATACACTAAAATACGACATTTTGTTACGATTTTAGCTGTTTAAAATCGCTCAGTCGATTCAAAATAAAACACTTTTCACTAAATTACTTCTAACACTATATGGACTACTTCTTGCCACCTTTACCGCTATACGACAGCTATATTAAAACTCATAGCCTCTCCCTGTTTATGTATCTTTAGAATCTACTAGAATATATGAGAATCCAAGCCTAGAAATAAAATGAAATATGCCAGCATAAAAGTCGAGAACTACCTAGAAATATGATCAATAAATAATGACTCATCGACATAATATATCTTTTGTTACATTATAATAAAAATGACTCTCCCTATCAAAATAATATTTTTATTTAAGGGTGCATCAAAAAGTTACCTTAGTCGTTACAATAATATTGTTCACGAAATCAGCTCTTTCTTGCTTTATGTTCATTCAGTTCATTTTTGCCTTAATTAAGAGTGTGCTTGTATAGATTGGAGGTATTTTCTGCAAATCTCAGGTTTAGCACTTCCAGATAGTGTGAAGGAAATAAGTAAATTTGTGTTTCTTTTTTTAATTTTTAATGCCTTTTTGAAATCAGTGTGGTTTTTTTTAATTATTTTATTTAATTATTTTTAGTTTCTATTATTTTTTAACATGGGCGACTGTAGTAATAAGTTTACACGAATACATGAAAAACGTTTAACAGAAAGTGAAAATGCGAATAAATTTTTTTGAGTTACGGTGAAAATTTTTATGTTGTATATTATATGTTTTATGTATAGATGTATAATTTTAGATGGGTATCTTTAAAACTAAGTTAAATTATTTATTTTTCTTAAGAGGGTAAGTGAAAAAGCGGAATCATTCACATCCGAACCTCACCTTTGAGTTGATTTTATGAAGATTTTTAATAGTTTGAAAATCATAGTTCTTGGGTTTAGACCGTGTCAAATTGGAATTATTATCCGACGTTTCGCCTATTTAACTTTTTATTCGTAATACACGAAAACCCCCTAATACCAAATCAGTAAAATGAGAATAAGGTTAAATTTTCATCCATATTGGATCTGCCATACTGAATTTTAAAAAAATAATTTTGACGTCTTAATCTAATCTAAATCTAAATCTATATCAAAACCCTCTAGTACGAATTTTCAATGAAATCCGGCAATTTAAAATTTCTAGATTGTCACATTGCATCTGTCATATTATATTTTCTTAAAATAATTATATATTCGCTATTTGCATCCTGAAAAACGATTCAATGCCATCTTTGCCAAAATCGAAAAATGTGTTTTTTTTTCTTCTATATTGGATTGGCGATATTGAATCCTTTAAAAATATTTTTTTATTCATAATTTACACCTTCAAAAACCTCCTATATCAGTTTTGGAGAAAATCGAAAAATGTAAAATTTTTAAAACGCCATATTGAATCCGCCAGATTGATTTTTCAAAAAATATTTTGAATTCGTAATTAACATTAACAAAAATTCCCCTATACTGATTTTGGACAAAATCGAGAGATGTAGAACCTTTAATCCGCCATCTTGGATCCGTCATATTTAATTTTTTTTATATAATGCCAGATTCGTAATGTGCGATCCCAAAAACTACCCCATATCAACTCTGAAAAAATCGGACAAAATTAGCTTTCTATCCGCTATATTAGATACACAATACTGAATTTTTTAAAAATAATTTCAGATTTGTTATGTGCGACCCCGAAAACTCCACCATACCAATTTTGGAGAAAATCGGACAAAATTGATTTTTTTATCCGCCATATTGGATCCGCCATATTTAATTTTTTTAAAATATTTTGGATTCGTTATGTGCGACCCTGAAAACTCCCCCACACCAATTTTGGAGAAAATTGGACAAAATATATTTTTTTGACCTCTATATTGTCAGCGCCATCTTGGATTTTACTGCACCAATTTCAACCAAAAAAATATGAGACCACCGCAGTAACTTCCTGAACATAACGTAATAAAATTTCATTCAAAGCGGTGCCGCCGTTCCGGAGTAATCGGTATACATACATAAAAAAATACATAGTCGACGAATTGAGAACCTTCTTCTTTTAAAAGTCGGTTAGAAAATAGCGAAACATTTAAAATTTTCAATCATACATATTTAATAAAAAAGTAACTTTTGAAAAATCCGAAATGTTAACGAAGAATGTGTCATTACGACTGGACATATTATTTAGCTACTAATTATACAAGGAAAATGTCTAAACGACCAGACTATCAAGGTAAAGTATAAAGAAAATTTACTAGAAAGAAGTGTTACTGTCACATGGACATGAAGGTTGGATCAAGAAGAACAGAACTACTGATGAATAAATTTAGTATGTATAAAATACCTTGCATGGGCTCTTTCCTTGTACTGCAAAAGTACACATGTTTTCTTCATGTACTTGTAAACGGAATTTGCTATACATAGCTTGACACTCTTCATGTTTAATCGCAAGTAATATAGCACATTTAGGCGAATGTAAAAAGGGAAAATAAGTACTGTCAATTTCTCCTCCATACTTAATAAGTCCCCACCCCATCGCCTTAACAATTCTACAGTCATACTCCAAATCTTCCTTTAAATATATTTTCTCGGGGAGGCGTACATATTTTATATATTTTGTTTCTTGAATTGATTTCGCTGTCTAAAAATGTTAACTTTAATGTTGTAGCAGAAGCCATTTACCAGACTAAAGGAATTTAGTTACTTAATCATACGACAATTTCCTCCCTCGAAGAAAAAACATCGAACCTTGTCCGGCTCTATTCCATGCCAAACAGAATAATTGAAAACATTTTACATTTACAATAATAAAACATTATTTCAAAAAGCAATAAAGAACCAGTGGCGAACTCTTGATCTTAGAATTTGTAGGTTTTGCACTATAGATTTGCTGAAATGTTACAATAAGAAAAGAGTTTAGTTCAAAAATTTAATCTATACAATTTACTTTAACAAGTTTACAATGCAAAATATCCATTTTAATGTTGCGAGCTGCCTCTGCTGTATGCTTTAAAACTCTGATAGCCAGATTCACAAAAACGTTTTACTTTTACACCCCATCCAGTTTGAATTTAGATATTCTAGTTAGTCGGTTTTGTTTTGCTTATGGTATCGTTATATTTTGTATAATACACGTCAATAAACAAATAATTTCATATCATTAGGAAAAAGATCAAAAAACTAAGCTTAGGCATCGGTAAGGGGAATGGTAGTCTCTTAACTTGAAGAATATCCTTCCACTTTCGCCGGCTTAGAAATGAAAGAAAAAAGTTTTTTTCACTCTTGTAGTTTACTATTCCAAACTTGATTAACGTCTTGTTGCACTTAACAATTAAAACCTTTCCCTCTTAATTGACTAACCAATTTATCAGTTCAAACACAATAATGTTGTTTTTATTACCAGTCTGAAAAATTGTCTTTATTTTCGAGAGACTACAATTCCTTAAAACAAATTTTAAGCTTTATACCTGAGAATTTATCCTTAGTTTTATTACACGAAAGTAATTTTAAGTTAGCATCATCAACTTATATATGTGCTGATGTTATTCATCGAGTAGGCCGATATAAAATTTTTAGTTTTCGAAATATTGCCAATTTATTATTTTTATAGTTTAGTTATATTCTAAGTTGGCTATTACGTCTTACTCATAGCTGGCTATGACGGTATCGAAAAACGAGATGAAATATATGAAGCTGTCACCATTTGAAAGGTATCATGGTGGAGCGTTTAAATTATACAAACGAAGATTATTTAAACTTATTAATAATTTATGGAGAATGTGATAAAGTTATATCAAAAACATGTGACACATATGCAATTCAATATCCGCAAAAACAGAACCCATCACAATGTCGATTTTAAGAACTTTTGATCATCCAATGCAAGACCAGGGGGCCTGCACTTATGCCTGTCATCGAAAAGTTTTGAAAATGAACGAGACGTTGAAAAAATATTTCTTGAGCATAGAGATCCTGGACCATATCACCAACGGAAAAGTATTGCATCCTTTAAAAAGAGAAAGAAAGTCATATCTGTAATTAACATATGAAAGTTTTGTATTTTAAATATATAGTGAGACTCAACAAATATCGTCTACAGCAATTTATAGTTCAAGGAAAGGTTGATGCAAAAGACATCCCAGAAGATAAAAATACTCCTGGGACATAGCATAGAAAAATGAGGATTCCGTATACTGGTTTTAACGAATCAAGTTTGAGGTCTGTTAAAACGTTCGCCGACCTACAGTTTTTTTCAGTTTTTAAAGCTTTGCAATAAAGCTACATTGAAAATAGGATTACTCTGTACAATACTATAATGGGCGATAATTATTTAAATAAAATGTATCTTTCACTCTAAACTGTTAATACTATTTTTTACACCTCTTAAATCAATAAGACCTCGACTACTTCAGTTTAAGAATGACATCAACATTCTAATGATGGTCCGGGATCATTATCCCGAATCGTCCTTATAAAGACCTTTTTTATTCGATTTCTTAAACTTTTCTTTATATAACCCAATTTGCGATTTCGAAAGCAATGACATCTATTTGATTTTTTCATTTAACCTTTTTGCCTGACAATCTGTCCCTGCTTCCCTTTTATTATTTTCTCGTATTATTACAGTCGGACCGTTTGCCGACGCTAAATTGTCAGTAGAAATATAACCAAGGCATCAAATTTTTCTCAAATAATTTATTTTAAACTAAACCGACAGAAAAAAAAACTACCCTAAAAGCAGGGTTAGGTTGATTTAGATTTTCTTAAAATCAAAAATTATTGATGTAAAAAAAAATCAAAATTTCTATGATTTTTTTTCTTAACCGACTTCTAAAAGAAAGAGGCTGTCAATTCCTCGATTATGAATTTTTTTTTATGTATGTACACCGATTATTCCGGAACGGCGGCAACGATTTGAATGACATTTTTTACGTTATGTTCAGGAAATTGGTCTCATATTTTTCTGGATGAAATTGGTGCAAATAGCGGCCAAAAAAATTAATTTTGTCCGATTTTCTCCAAAATTGGTATGGGGGAATTTTTGGGGTCGTACACGACAAATCTGAAATTATTTTTAAAAAATTCAATATGGCGGACAAAAAAATTGAATTTTGTCCGATTTTCTCAAAAATTGGCGTGGGAAAGTTTTCGGGGTCGCACATAACGAATCCAAAATATTTTGAAAAAATTCAATATGGCGGGTCTAATATGGCGGACAAAAAAGTCCGTTTTGTCCGATTCCCTCCAAAATTGGTACGGGGAACTTTTCGGAGTCGTACATAACAAATCTTAATGCGTAAATTATGAATTTAAAAGTATTTTTTCAGGATTCAATATCACGAATCCAATATAACGGACTAAAAATTTTACATTTTACGATTTTGTTCAGATGTGGAACTGAATCGTTTTTGAGGATGTAAATAGCGAAAAAAAAATATTTTAAGAAAATTTAATATGTCAGATGCAATATGACGGTATCAGAATCATCAGCTTAGTCAACTTTAGCTTTATATAGCATCGAAAAATCGCCAAACATTTACAAGCCGACCTTTGTTATATCTATCGGCTTAGTTTGTTGAGAAGTTTTTTGTTGTAGTTGCGCAAATTTCTTCTTTTGTTTGTTAATTTTGTGGTCCGTATCGGTTTCTTTTCTCCAAAAGGAAGTTTTGTCCACGTTATCCCAGAGTAGCGGGTGAATCTGTCTGCTTAGTCGTATGTGTAGATCGTAGACAGTTTTTTTGTTTCGGCAAATAGTAAGCAAGCGATCACTAAATCTAAAAAGCAACTTACCTGCATCGAGCGAGAATAATTAAATCGACGATCAAGAACGATTGAAAAGTTGTGTGTACGGGGGTTTAAAAAAAGATTAAACCGGATCCAGACGGGAGGCGGTAAGGTTTTTATTGTATTAACCGGCGCACCGATTCTCAAAGCACTCTAGCTCTCTTAAATAACCGGGAGACTACAAATTTTTGAAGTTTGACTTTGGCTAAGTTCACTTTTTTGCTGTCTTGATCATGTAGCGTTCATTGTCCTCCAGATATATTACCGGGTTTTTAGGAGCTTGTACAGGGTGAGTCAACGATTGGATGAAGTAGGTTTGTGCCTTTTCAGTGAAATTAACAAAGAAACTATATTTATTGTTTGATATAGTTTATTTTTACGCAGATTTTAAAAAGATTTAGGACTCTACAGGGTGAGCCAAAAAACTAGGACAGCATAAAGTTGTATTTTTTTAAATAGAACACTCTATATACGAATCGTATTTTCGATTTAGCTTATAATTTTAAATCTTTTTTATTAAGAGTTTACTATAACAAAACTTTATAGTTTCTGAGATAATTAAGTTTAAAGAAAAAAAGTCACATTTTCAAGCATCAATTCAATCCTAAATAACGTTTTCAATTTTGTGACAAATATATTCAAATTTGGAATTTAGCAAGGCCAAGGACAAGTTAACATAATTTTTACCTAATATTTGCAATAAAAGCTACAGGGTGTTGAACACATCGGCTCAAATTTGAACAAGTATAAATGAATAAATATCTTTTTTTTTTAAACGGTACACCCTGTATATTTTCATGTTATTTAATAGAGTAATAAAAACCCTAAAAGTTTTGTTCAATATATCCTATACCTATTTATAATAGTTTTTGAGATATTTCAGTTTTTCTTATTTCCCATACTTTTTTACAGAAATAGTCTTCATTATCATAGTAACCATGTAAAATAATAAAAAGAAACTACAGAAACAAACAGAATGTGGTTAAATATGATGAAATACATTATTCGTTATATTACAACGGCAATAGTTTAATTAAACATAATGTGAAAAAATTAACACAACAGTAACGACAAGGCAAATACATATTTACTTTTATACTAAATTGAAACAAAAAAATTACCCATTAAATACTGAGATTAATTATTTCTTTTTAATAAGTGTTCGAATAAACGACCCTCTTATGCAATGCACAAATTTAGTCTTTTTTGCAGATTTTCTCAGACCCTGTACAAAATTAGTGGCGTTATTGTTCTACAGGTATCCCTAATCCTGTTTCGCATATGTTCCACTGTTGTTGGTGGATTAACATACACCTTATTTTTAATATAACCCCATAGAAAGAAATCTAATGGGGTGATGGCGCAAGACCTTGGTGGCCACTCAATGAAACCCCCACGTCCAATCCATTTTTGCGGATATCGTTGGTCCAAAAACGCACAAACTTCACGATGGTAATGCGGAGGCGCACCATCGTGCTGGAACCACATACTGTCGAGCTCATCCCTATCGAGACCTTGAAGCAGTTGGGGTAGTTCTTCTTGTAGAAAGTTCAGGTAACTATGGCCATTTAGTGGTTCATTAAAAAAGTGGGGTCCAATAATTCGATTATGATGAATACCACACCAAACATTTAATGACCAATGGTTTTGATGTTGCAACTCTCTAATCCAAAATGGGTTTTCTGTGGCCTAATAATGCATGTTGCGTCTATTTACGGCACCGTTACTTCTAAAAGTAGCTTCATCACTAAACATTACTTTGCATAATAAATTTGGATATAATTGAATCTCCGCATTTATTGTACGACAAAAGTTTACAAGACTTTCAAAATCCTGTCCAAGCAATTCTTGGTGTAATTCCATGTGATATGGATGATACCTATATTTCTTGGTAGTACGATTAGCGGTGGATTGTGATGTTTCACATAATGCTGCTAACTGACGGCTACCAATATTCCAAATTTGAATTTATTTGTCACACAATTGAAAACGTTATTTAGGATTGAATTGATGCTTGAAAATGTGACTTTTTTTCTTTAAACTTAATTATCTCAGAAACTATAAAGTTTTGTTATAGTAAAACCTTGATAGAAAAGATTTAAAATTATAAGCTAAATCGAAAATACGATTTGTATATAGGGTGTTCTACTTAAAAAAATACAACTTTATGCTGTCCTAGTTTTTTGGCTCACCCTGTAGAGTCCTAAATATTTTTAAAATCTGCGTAAAAATAAACTGTATCAAACAATAAATATAGTTTCTTTGTTAATTTCACCGAAAAGGCACAAACCTACTTCATCCAATCGTTGACTCACCCTGTATATTTGCAACTCCCTGGCTTTTTTTCCGTCGGCGCCTCTGATTGTACTACATACCTTGGGTGACGTCGCGTTTCCTTGTTTTACGTCCATGCCGATGGAAGTACATTTAGTAATTTCGTGAAGTTTTACTACCATAGTGATATCTTTCTAAATATTATATTTCAACCTGGTAAGTTTTGTAGATTGTCATTGACTCCAAATCCGACACGACACTCGACTGCTTGAGTGAGTAGTGGGATTCCAATTTACTGATCGGCTTTATTTTTATGGCTTCGATTATATGACAAGTGCAAGTTTAGCTCACCGATAATTTCAAAAGTATTCTGATGATGATAATTTTAGCCTTAATATTCAATAAATTAAAACTAGATTTGCAATTAATCCGTTTTTAATTTAATTAAATTGCATTGTAACAGCTGATATTAGCAAGCAAAATCGTAAAGTAAAAAGTGCATCCACAATATTATTTCCATTATATATTCTTTTACTCTTAATTGTCATGACGACTTGTATGAAATCTAAATATTGATCAACTCTAGCGTAAATTCCGGGGTAGTCTGGATCTCCACAATCAATTCCCCTTGAAACTATTCCGACTTGTATCGATTTGCACATAAGAGGACCCCCAGAATCACCCTAAAACAATGAAATATATAAGAACTTTTTTTTATGTAGTTTGAACGGATTCACTAAAATAGACCATGTGTAAATTGGAGGTATAGAAGAACGAACTATGAGAAGGGATTGGATATGTTTGAATAAGTAAACTTTTTTCCTCTATTGGAATATTTTTATGTAAAAATACAAAAATCATGGAGGGCTGCGCTTTATTATACTTAATATATGAAAAATTAAGTATATGGAATTTGGGTTGGATCAGTCGCGGAAAACTTAGCCCATATTTACTCAAATTATTTTTTTTTAATTAGACGAGAGCTCTTATGGGATTTTGCGCAGTAAAAGTTTTTAAGATTATGACTCTTAAATCTTTGTCAAAATTAAATTTAATGTTGGGGCTCTTAAAGCATTTCCGAAATTCAATTATTCCAAAAAAATTTTGTGTTAAACGTTAAACTAAAGCACTAAGGCACATTCTTAGATTCGTTAATGAGGCCACTTTCAGGTTGTAGCTAATTTCCTCTTGATAGAAAGTTATTTAAATCGCAATTGGGAATGTATAATTCGGGTATGTCGCTTCAGGTTCCCTTTATGCAAGTTAACTTCTGCAAATTACTTAATTCGTAAAAGTAGGCGCGTGAATATTCGGAATATTATTTATTTCAAACAGTTTATGCAAGAATTTTTACAAAATCAACGTGGAAAGGTTTTTAGAGAAGCTTTTTTTTCCCAGACGGCACTGAAATTTCACTAAAATTCGCATTTCAGGGCTTTTATTTGAATGAGGACTACTTTCAGGGTTGCTTCCCTGGCACTGTTGTAAGAATCCTTGTTTGATTTTTTCCCTTCCTTGTTTTTGGAGTGTTTTATTTTTGATTCAATTAATGATTTTTTTTTATATTTTTATCGGCGCGTATGTTATATTAAATTTTACTTAGTTGTTTTGTGTCTGCTTCCGGATTTATTGAATACTTACTGTTGTAGTATGAACGGAATATAGTAGTGTCCATTTTTTAATTATCGATAATATTTCCTCCGTTTTATTCATTCGGTTCAGTACTTTTTAGATCGGAATCTAAGATCGCAATATGATCTATCCATGATCTCGCGATATTCTTCGATAAAATCAACGTTGAAAAGTTTCTTATTTTCTTATCTCAACCTTTCTCAAGTCTAAATTACAGTTTATTTAATATTTGTGTCTTCACTATTCAAATATAACTATACAACTAACTTAAAACTCCTATCCTATCCCTATTTTTATACATATAGAACTTTCTAGAAATAACAAGAAATATACTAGTATAAAGTTGAGAACTATCTAGAAAATTGACTCATCGATATAACATTCCTTTCGACATATACGAAGGCGTATCAATAAGTTTCTTTTAGTCGTTCGTAACACTGTCCCGCTCTTCTGATCCTCTCGATCAGATTCGATAAATTCGTGTTATGTAGTACTTTTATTTTGATCTTGGGACTTTGTTGACTTCTATAAATAACCTCATTGATTCTTTTCAGAACAGCATATGATCCTTTTCATGATGGCATCAACTTAGGCCATTTCTCTTCTTTCTCTATGGATACCATCACCCAATTCTGTCACCTGGCTGGAACCCTGCCTTGATGTCATATCTTGTCTTTTTTCTATCTGTGGCCAGATCCATGCCTGCTCTAAATAGGTCGTCACAAGACAATCAAAACTTCTTTCCAAATAAGACCTTGGCAGGTTTAATTCCGGTAGTTTCATAAACTGCGGATCGATAGACAATTAAGAAGAATGGCAAATATTTATCCCAATCTTGCTGATGTCTGTCCATACCCTTTGAAAGATGCTTTTGAATGGTACTGCTAAATCATTCAACCATGCCATCCGACTGAGGATGTAAAGCTGTTGTCCTGGTTTTACGGATGTTAAGTAGTTCACAGAGCTTTTGAAAAAGTTTGAATTCAAAGTTATGTCCTTGGTCAGAATATAGCTCCAAAGAAGTTTCAAATTGGCTAAATACATTGTTGATTGGGACTTCAGCTACTGTTGAGGTCTCCTGGTTAGGGATGGCAAATACCTCAGGCCATTTACTGAAGTAGCCAATAGCAGTCAAAACGTATTTGTTCCTTTATCTGTTTCTGGGAATGGTCCATATATATATATATATATATATATATATATATATATATATATATATATATATATATATATATATATATATATATATATAATCAGTAGCCATCAGTTCAAAAGGTATGGCAACATTATACTCCTTCATTTTTTCCTTTATTTCTTGGACCTTGACAAGCTGCACATTTAGAGCACTGTTTACACCATGATTTTACGTCTTGACAGTGGTTAACGCAGTAATATCTTTCACTAAATTTGCCTAGAGTCTTGTTACTTCTTAAATGAGCACTAGACTTCCCATCGTCAATGTTAAGTAGTTCACAGAGCTTTTGAAAAAGTTTGAATTCAAAGTTATGTCCTTGGTCAGAATATAGCTCCAAAGAAGTTTCAAATTGGCTAAATACATTGTTGATTGGGACTTCAGCTACTGTTGAGGTCTCCTGGTTAGGGATGGCAAATACCTCAGGCCATTTACTGAAGTAGCCAATAGCAGTCAAAACGTATTTGTTCCTTTATCTGTTTCTGGGAATGGTCCATATATATATATATATATATATATATATATATATATATATATATATATATATATATATATATATATATATATATATATATATATATATATAATCAGTAGCCATCAGTTCAAAAGGTATGGCAACATTATACTCCTTCATTTTTTCCTTTATTTCTTGGACCTTGACAAGCTGCACATTTAGAGCACTGTTTACACCATGATTTTACGTCTTGACAGTGGTTAACGCAGTAATATCTTTCACTAAATTTGCCTAGAGTCTTGTTACTTCTTAAATGAGCACTAGACTTCCCATCGTCAATTTCTTCTAAAACAACTGGAACTTCATTTCTGGGTATTACCACCTGAGTTTCATTTCCTTGCCATCGGCACTTTCCCAGGATCTCTTTAGTAACTGGTCTTCAATTAATAGCGAGTTCCACTGAGCCTTAAGTGCCTTGAATGTGAATCCTTTATCCGAAATCTCTCCCCAACTAGGACGCTTTCCATTATTTTCTTCAATCGCGCCAAATCATTGTCTTCAAGTTAATCTTTTCTCATCTGAACTATACTCCAGTCTGGATCAACGTTAAAAGTTACTCTCGGAATAGAAAATCCTTCTCTTTGTTCTACTTTGTTACATTTTATTCTTCCTTACATGGTCTTCTTGACAAAGCATCTGCGTTGTTATGCAGTCACCTCTCGCATCCATTTACAAAGTTTATTTTCATTTTTAATGCGACGTTTTTATTCTTGCTGTTTCTCTTTTTGGTGATGTTCTTCCTCTTGTTGTTTGTCTTTAAGAAGACGTTCTTCTTCTTGTTATTTCTCTTTTTGGCGAAGTTCATCTTCTTGTTTTCTCTTCAGACGACGCGTTTCTTCTTCCTGTTTTTCTGTTTGATGACATTCTTCTTATTTCTGACGACGTTCTCCTTCTTCTTGTTTGTCTTAAACGCGACGCTGTTCCATACGTTCCATAAAATCAGCCAATGTTCTATTTATTTGCTGTATTTCGGCTGTTTGCTGTCTACTATTTACCATAAAAACTTCTAGAATATTTCCAAAAACGTGTCTCTAAACTTTTTTATTGATGACAAATTCGATGGTGAAGTTTATTTTTCGCTGTCTTTTTTAGTTGTCAAATAAAATGTTTTAGAACTTTATTGAAAATTCGGTTTTAGGTTTCTTCCTTAATAAAAAATTTGATAGTGAAGTCCGTTTTTCGCTATCTCTTTTAGTTTTCAAATAGAATTTTCTAGAACTTTGTCGAAAATTAGGTTATAAACTTCTTTCCTAATGAAACATCCTTTGGGGAAATTCGTTTTTCGCTATCCCCTTTGGATTTCATAAGAGAACGTTCTAGAACCTTATCGAAAATTAATCTTATCTTCTTACTTGACAGCAAATCCAACAGTGAACTCTGTTTTTCTTTATCTCTTCTAATTTTCAATAGAATTTTCTGAAAATTCTCACTTCTGACACCAATTGTTACGGTTTTATCTCTTTAAAATAGCTTACCGAGTCCGCAGAATAAAACGAAACTTTTTTAACTAACTTGCTTCCAATATCATATTAAATACTTCTTAACACAGCTAAATCACAACTATTTACAACTATATAATTAACTTAAAACTCCTATCCTATTCCCATTTCTATATCTATGAAACTTCCTAGAAATATACTAGTATAAAAGTTGAGAACTATTTAGAAATATGACTCATCAATATAATATTCCTTTCCACACATTATAATAAAGATGACTCATCGCATTGGAATAGTTGTATACGAGGGCGTTTCTCCTAGTCGTTCGTAACAATACAATATTTTGTCATTGTTTATTTTCAGTTTTATATTAATTTTAGTGTAATAATAGTGAAACATTTTAAATTTTCAATTTTTCATACTTAATAAATAATGACCTTTAAAAAATTGTTGATAAAGAATATATTATTTTGTCAGATCACATTATTTAGTTACTACTAATAATTAGACATAAAAAAAATATCCGAACGACAGGAATATAAAGGTAAAGTATAAAGAAAAATTACAAGGAAAAAGTATTAATGTCATATGGACATGAGGGTTGGATCGAGTAAGAAAACAACTATTGATGAATCGTTTTAAAAAATGAATTTAAAAAATACCTGGCATCCGTCCTTTCCTTCTAAAGACAAAGTGCACATGTCTTCTTTAAATATAAATGCTCTATGATAGTACATATCTTTGCACTTTTCATGACTAATCACAGGTAATAAAGCACATTGAGGATTATCCATATCTGCGTATTCGATAATATCTTTTTCCTTCCTAACAACTCCCCACCCCATCACAATAGCAGTTTCACATTTCTGTTCTAATTCTCCATAGGAATATTTCATGCTAGGAAGGCGTACATATTTTATATATTCTGATTCTTGAATAGATTTCTGTAGCTAAAAATATTAACTTCAATGGTGCAGCAGAAACCGTTTACCAAGCAAATTAACGGAACTTAGTTATTTAATCACACCACAATTTCCCCCTTCGAAGAAAAAACATGGGACCTCGTCTGGCTCTGTTTTGTGTCAAACAGGATAACTGAGAACATATTACATTTATTATGCAATAATAAAACATTTTTTCAAAAAAGAATAATTAGATCAAGGATCAGTAGCGGACTCATGATCTTAGAATTTGTAGGTTCTGCAGTGCAGACCTGCTTAAGTGTGAATATAAGAGAAAAGTTGAATTTTCGATGGCTTTATGGAATATCTCCGTTATTCATAAAAATAGAAAGATAAGATTTTCTGACACTGCATTACTTTTTCAAGAAACGAATGATGCTGGTAACACAATTGTCATAAACAGAACGATTTTGAAGCTTATGCATTTTGAGGCACCTCTCTTATTTCGGTTATTTTACAGCTTATCGCAGAGTTAATAAAGTAGAACTATTAGAGTTTTCCATGCAGGGTTCAGTGGCGTAGTTAATTCTTTTATAGATTCAACTGTTTCAGAGAAATAAATTAAAACTTATCTTTCTTAAATGGGATACCCTATATATTTTTGAACATTATGATTTAATTTGTTATAAGCTTCTACAAACACTCTGTATTTATTATTAGTACTGAGTCTTAAATTTACGTTTTTTAGAACATAATCGGGTCCTGTTAGTTATAGCCTAGTCATTTGGTCAAAAAAAAGGGGGTTACCTTTAAAGTTTTCCGGGAGTTTTTAAAATTGGTGATTTTATAGATTTTGATATGCTCTTTCCGAATTTCGACTTTGCCACCTCGTGTCTCCGCCGCTCGCGCCGCCATATTGGAAAAATGGCGCCTAATAACAGTTTTTTTACAATATATCCTTTCCGACGCATTTTACGACAAAAACATTTATATACAAAATTAAACTGGAGAAAATTTCCTACAATTTATGTATTAACAATTTTTTTTGTAAAATCAATAGTTTTGGCGTATGAGCGCCGAAAAGTATTATTCATCTACACTACCACGTTTCTTTCGTATATTTCTCCAAAATATTTTACTATTGTCGCAGGTATTAAAAAAACAGGTATAAGGGTAATGCGTCGCCTTTATGTCGGGTCCCTCTCTCGACCTTAAACGAAACATCTGTCGGTAGAACTCAAGAGAAGTATTTAGTTTAGTCTGATTCATCAGTATACGTCTATCGTCTTACAGTGTTGGTTGTGTTTATAGAGCCATGGCTTCTGATAAAGTAAATTGTTTTATTTGTAATAATCCATTACTAGAAAGTGAAACAATTGAAGTGAAGGAAAAGGATTGGAGACTTTTCGTAAGTCAAGTGTTAAAAGAAAAGACAATAAAGTTGAACTTTTGGCGGGACTAAAATCGATAGTGGTTCATGAAGTATGTCGAAAACGATACAATAATGAAAAGTTAATCGCTGCATCATTGCGTCGAGAAAGCAATGTCATGACACCTCAACCACTATTGCAATCCTCGCACCCAACATTCTCATTCAAAGACCATTGTTTTTAATGCGCTGATGAGATAACAGCAGAGTTTATAGCAAAACAAAAACAAACGCGGTTGTGCAAGCGTAATGTTGTGTATAGTGTGCGGAAATTATCAATGAAAAATAGTATTCCAGAACTTGCTAGAGCTCGTAATGATGATTGGGGTCGAGCAATTGTTGAGCGTCTTGAGCATGTGAATGATTTGGTCGCAGGCGATGCACAGTACCACAATTCCTGCATGAAAAAATTGTATCAAGCACCACCAGCTGAAGCTATAGAAAAGGTCCGTATGCAAATGGGATCGATACTGCGAGTTCATTGTTATTATCTTGAGCAGAATTCCGATGAGTGTCAGTTTTCTCTGGACGAATTGATAGCCAAAATTGAAGGTGATAACCGTCCACACATAAAAATAGTCAAAGCACAACTCCCCAAAAAATACGGTGATGATATTTTAATTGGAGTCACTGCCAATAAGGCTCCGGTGGTTTATTTCCGTAATACAGGGTTTAAGCTATTAACGGAAGCCTGATACAATCAAAAAAGTAATGACAATGCAGAAGAACGTAGCCGTATTGTAAAAACAGCAACAGAAATTGTTATAGAGGATATTCGCTCTACGGTCTATGAGACAAAACATTATCCTCCATCAGATAATTTTTTTCAAGACTCTGAGTCAGATATACCTGAAACTTTACGCGTTTTCCTAGATGGAGTGATTTTAAAAAACAAACGAGCGTCTTTTGAAAAATGGAAGAAAAAAAGCATTGCTCTCGCCCATTCTATAATGGCAGCAGCAAGCCCGAAATCTTTTATATCATCATTACAGATCGGACTAGCTGCATTTTTATTTCATAAGATTTATGAGCGATTAATAGATGTATTATCATCTCTTGGATTTTGCTCTTCATACACCGAAGCAATGTTATTCGAAGTTTCAGCTATTATGCGCGCACCGTTGAATATCGATGATAACGCATTTTCTCAATTTATTTTTGACAATGCTGATTTCAATACGCAGACATTAGATGGTAATAACATTTTCCATGCTGTGGGTGGTATCCATTGCGTAACACCTACAACTGCTATCGCTCCTGATCAAATTATTCCACGATTAAAGCAAATGCCGTCTGCAACAGTCGTTGGTAGTTAAGGTACCATTGCATTAAAAACATTTGTGAAAAGAAAACGATACGGGCTTAAAAACAATAAAGATTCAAAACCTTGGTAGCATTCGTGCGGCTTCGGAAGTAGTTATGCCACCCGTTTCAGATTTTTTGTGACTATATCCATCGTAGATGATGCGGATGAAATTTCGGTCTGCGACGTCTCGATCGGTGCCCAAGACGAACTCGCAAGCCTGGTCCATCAGGAACAGCAAAGCGAAGGAGATTGCGCTAAATTTCGAAAGTGTACATCACATGTGAATTAGGCCTACAGTGGACAGACACCACGATAAAAAAAAAACGCGCCGCTTACTCTACCTCAAGGTGGTGTGGAAATGATTTTTTTTCCAAAACGCATATTGAAATGTACTTTGCGGCGCTCGTACGCCAAAAACTATTGATTTTACAAAAAAAATTGTAAACACATAAATTGTACGAAATTTTCTCTAGTTTAATTTTGTATGTAAATATTTTTGTCGTAAAATGAGTCGGAAAGGAGATATTGTAAGAAAACTGTTATTAGGCGCCATTTTTCCAATATGGCGGCGCAAGCGGCGGCTATACGAGGTGGCAAAGTCGAAATTCGAAAATAGCACATCAAAATCTATAAAATTACCAATTTTCAAAACTCCCGGAAAACTTTCCAGGAAAAACTACCAAATGACTGTAGTATTAGCCGTGGCAGGTACTTACAGAAACAAATCATTAAAATTATATCCTCGAGGGTTTCTGTCAGAATATTTAGATATTTGTCAGGTTTTTGCCTGACTGAAATTTTCGATTAATCAGTTTCTTCGACATGCCCTTTTGCTATATTCAGTGTAACGCAAATGCAGATGAAGCGTAGAAGTGTATTTTAACAGGTTTAATAATTTTTGTATTATTTTTTAAATTTATAAATGCCTGTAATTCGTAGATATCCAACACGGTTCATTTTCTAAACCACGATCTAAAATCTACAACAAGGAAATCCGTGAGATTCATGAAATCAATGTATCACCTTCTATTGAAGCAAATCTAAGTAGTTCTTGCCGAATAGTAGAAGATTCTAGAGGCGTTAATAAGTCAATTAATAAGACAATCTTAAAAAAACACAAGTTTAAATTATATAAATATGATATATGGAAAAAAATTACAACCTGGTGACGCAAAACGCCAAATGGCGAATTGAGACAAGAATTTTGAAACATCCGTTATATGGCCTGATGAGGCATATTTTTCCAGCGCTAATATTTCCGCGGAAACGACTTCCCCTTTCTTAACGGTCGTAAGGACAATAAAATAACTTTTCCATATATTTTTTTTTGAGAAGCTTGTAACAAACTAAATGACATTATTCAAAAATATATAAAGTGTCCCATTTAAAAAAAGGCAAATTTGATTTATTTCTCCGGAACAGTTGAACCTATAAAAATACTGACTACGCCATTGAACTCTGCATAAAAAACCTCATTAGTCCTATTTTTTAACTTTGCAATAAATTGCAAGGTAACAGAGATTCGAAGGCTGCCTCAAAATCTATAATTTTCAAAATCGCTCTATATTTCCAAAACGAAGAAGTTTATGAATATTCTGTTTATGACATCGTTATTTTCTTAAAGAAGTAGAACAATGCAAAGGAAACCTTATTCTTCTACTTTTACTAATAACGGAGATAACCCGTAAAACCATCGAAAATTGGACCCCGTACGTAAAAGTTACGAGCTGCCACTGCATTAAAATATGAGAACAAAATAAAACTAACCAGATTCACAAAAAACATTTTACTTTTAAACCCGATCTAGTTTCATTGAATTTAAGTATTCTACTTAGTCAGTTTTGTTTTGCTTTTCACTTTGTCAGTGAAATTAAAAATTGAAAAATGAAATTTTTGAAAATAATTTTAACCTTCTACAAAAAAAGAGCACCAAAACTGAAGAATAGTTTTATAATTTTTTTCACGCAAACAAAATTTTTGAGGACAGCGTTAAATTACACAGGTCAACAAAAAATGGGGTCAGGATTATTGTTGGACAGCTGGGGGTCATTTTCGAAGTAATTTGCTGCGTAGAATCCCAATTCGATTAGCCCATCACGCCAGGTTATGTACTATTTTTGAGGTTATGTGCAAGTTGCATAAAAATTTTTTGGTCTTTTTTTCTAGTTGCATTATTTAATATTACTCTTACCCTTGAAAATAAGCTACTGAATGGTCACCTACGATTTTTGTTGCCATTTTAACTGCCGGTTAGTAAAGATATTAGAGATCAATATTGTTTTTTGCGAATATCGATCCGCCATTTTAAATCAGCTATCTGAAAAATAAAAATTTTTGTTTTCTGACACAATATTCGTAATCAGCGATTCCGATAACCCCCCAAGTGAAACTTTTTAAATACCAATAACATTTTTTGTAAATTTTGATACCCTATTTTGAATCCGTCATCTTGTAAATGAAAATTTCAATTTTCTGACTTCATGTTCGTACTCAGCAACCCAAAAAAAGAAAACAAGTACAAATTCTCGAGAGAAATATATACAGTAGAAAAATGCCTACCTCAAAGGTTTAATACGAATTTTCATGACGTTGTCAGGATATATTTCATAATTTAAAGTTGCCGAAACTTTGCAAGAAAAAATTATTCAGATAGCGCGTCGGAGGCCGATGTAATAATTGTTGTAAAAATAAAATAAATAGTCACAGTTTTTCTGTAGTGTATTTAGTATCAGCATTGCACCCGTGCGAAGCCGGGGCGGGTCGCTAGTATATTACAATTTTTGAACATTTGGTGAATGCTTAAATAAAATTAAATATCTACATAACTACCTTAACGAGTCGCTTAATCAAAAAATTGACCTACCGCAAAAGTATTATGATGACTATTTACCCAACACAAAAGCTCAAATAAACAGAAACCACGTTGCCACCGCTTTAAAACTTTTTGCTGCTTCAGAAAACTAATTATTTTTTTTATTATTTTAAAGTTATTACTTTAAAAGGTGTGTCTGTGTAACAAACATTTTATGTTTGCTTACAAAGATGCTTTCTTTTATTTACTGACATATTGATGTATTAATTGATCCATGATTTCAATAGCTAAACATTTGTTTTCAATAATTTTGGAAACTACATTTGGCAACATAACGTTAATATGTATCAACAATTCTCAACATGAACAGTTTAATTACAAATTCAAACAAGACATCCTAGGTTCGGCCATTACGTTTCTTCTAGAGTGGGAGAGTTCGTTGATCTCACTCAAAGATTTCTTAAAACTTTTTGAAACATTTCATAAAATGTTTCTGAAAACATTTCTAAAAACTTGCGTCATCTTTTCCAAAAGTATTAAGTAGTCAGATTAGACTTGGTTAAAATTTTTCTTAAATATTCCATAAATATTTTAGGAAACGTTTCTTATAATATTTCATTAAGCTTTCATGCAATATTGTAGAAACTTTTTTGGAATCCTTTCAGAAACATTTATTTTACTGTCATATCGTCATTTCTAAAACGTTTCAATGAAACCTTTTTGAAACGTTTAGATCCTTGCATGAAACGTTTCTAAAACATTTCTCAAACATTTATCTTATGTGGGCAAATAGTTATTAACAAGAGATCTAAATCAGCTGCATAAAATAAAAATAGTTACACCAGTATGAGTATATTTATAAATTATTGTATTAGTAAATTATAGGTGTATTTTTCTGTAAAACGATTTTTTTTATATAATTGATAAATATTCGACAATTTTGCCCACGAGTGTATAAAACTTTGTACAAAGTAACTATACACCACTAATAATATTAATGTGAAAAAGAGGACCAAGTTCTCTGCCATTCTAATTTGCTTCAAAAAAAAATTTGAAGTATAAAGGAGTGCCATGTTCTGTTCCACAAAAAAAGCCTTACAACATTTGCGATTTGATAAATATTGAGATTTATTGGGACTTAATAATCACTACTCCATTTTAAAGAACACGTATAAGAAATATCTGTATGCTATTCAAACTTTCACTTCATAAACGTATAGAAATTTACAAGGTGAATATTTCAACAACAGCTGAAAGTTCTTCATTTATATTCGAACTGAATCTCAATTGATACGTCGCAATGAATCTCGGTACTTTTAATTAAAATATTTTTTCTTTTGGAACATAACTTGATTAATTTTTCACATAATTATTTTTTACGGAATAACAATTACGTGATTAATTTCCTATATTATTATTAATAAAAAAGAATGTACCACAAGGACGGCAATATCGTTTTCCTTAGTATATGTACTATAAGAGAGATGTAGATACTGATCTATAACAGGTATATCCGAAGGAGGGTCATAAGGATGATTTATTCCTACAATTGCTACTAAAGGAAACGTCTCCGCACAATGAGCAGCGGTCAAAACATGATTACTCCCAATTAGAGTTCCTCCGCAATGCCTAAATAGTTCTCCATGGATTATTATCATAATGAGTACCTAAAAATACCAAATAAGCTGTATAAATTTAACGCAGAACTAAATGTAACAAGAAGCAAACTAGAATTAGAAATACAATATTAAAAATAAGATTTATATTGTAAATGAACAATTAAATAAACTAATTACAAAAAATAATTTTAAAAAAATCAGCTTCTATTACCCTTATCGTCCATATGATTACACTATAACATAAACCCGCTCAACATAATGGTATCTAAGAACTGATAGAAATGACTAATAGTCCGGTCAAGTTAGCATCAAAAATAGGGGTAAGGTTACATTAATTCGCACCTTGCTAAAAATTGGCATGAATATTGGGAACCCTATTATACACAATTTGTCAATTATCCACATCAATCCGAAGTGTGGAAAAAAATTTATTCAAGGTCAAATGTTGCAAAAATCGGTTTTTTGAGTTTTCCAGCTAAACGGTAAGTTTTATAATAAAAATAGGTGAGACAAAAATTATTCATCATGCAATTATCTATAAAAATTGTTCATACACTTTTTTTCCTAAGAATCACCATTTCGGAGATACAGCGATGCAAAATGTTGAAAAAGTTGTATTCTTCATAATATGCACACGTTTCCGCGCCACCCGTGAGGTAGTGTACATGGCGCGTTTTTTTTACGTGGTTTCCCCGGTAGGCCTATTCCACGATCTATTGTGCTTCTGTTGAGTTAAAAAGCTATTGTATTAAATTGAAAATGGTACTATTGTAAATAACAAGAGCGGTGTAAGTAATGCGTAAATTGAGAAAATTATGCGTCTGATTGATACTCTTCTAATGGAACATAATCCATACTGTCTTGCTCTTCTTCTTCTCCTTCTTCTTCTTCTTCTTTTTCTTCTTCTTCTTCTTCCTGCTGAGTACAAATAAATTGTTCAAAGAGCAATGCATCAGATGTCTCCTCGCCTATATCGTAAGAATCCTCTTCTACTGGCGATTCAACATTGGAGCACGATTGGCCTCGACAACTGATACATGCTCGATTTAAAATGTCATAGTGATTATCAACAAAACATATTAATGTTGATGCTCCTGACTTTTCTGTTATAATAATTTTATCGCCATACTTCAACTTTAATCGTAACTTAATGGTTCTATTATCTAACGAATTGTTGCAAATATTTTGTAATTCGTCTAATGAAAATTGACAATCATCACTATTTTCGATGTGTGCAAATATTTCTTCCATTAAAAGATTCGTACTTTCAGATTGAGGACGACCGGCTTGACCCCCCGTAGTCGGTCTCAAGAAGGCATTATGACAGTCTTTATGATACTTAGCTTCGGCAGCAACTAAATCATGTTCGAACTCAATTCGAGTAATAACAGCTTTTGCTACATGATTAGAACGAGTCTGGGCTATATTCAGGATTGTTTCTTTGAATGAAAGTGTTGTTACATGAAAAATTTTACGCCGATACTTCAGTGCTTTTCTGTTTTCTAGCTCTTCATTCAATTCATTGCCACAAAATAAGCAACACTTTTTAAAACAAAAAAATGGTTCACTTACGCGTGCTCTAGTACGAGGTGGACTTATTTTTGATGTACTAGCTTGTTCTTCATCCTGTTTTCTTTTCAATGCAGCGATTGTACCCTTCCGAGTATAGTTTTTTCGACACTGCACATGAACTGTCACAGAAGTCTGGTCTTTCAGGTATTCCGAAAATTCATCACCTCTTTCAATACTTGCATTAATTAATGTCTTTAGGCCACGATCAACAGTAACTGTTTCGCTTTCGGTCAAATGTTTATTACAAATAAAGCACAACTGCGACATTTCTATTACAAACACAAAACTGCACAAATTTTGTTTGAAAATATAAGCAATAACTACGTGTTCTTACTACGAAAGAATGCTTGAGACTAATACTATTCTATCTAGGGAGGCCCTTCAAAAAGGAGCAGGTATACGAGCGTCGCCACGTGGACAATTGAATAGCAGACAGATGTTGCTCAAGGCCGTACGGTCATATAAAATGAGGGACTGGGTTTTTTTTGGAGTTTATATTTTTAAAACTGTATAATATGTATGTATACGCTACGAAAATTAATATTTTTACTTATATTATCGTTCTGTAACGTATATTACGGTAATTGACATGCATATTATGAAGAATACAACTTTTTCAACATTTTGCATCGCTGTATCTCCGAAATGGTGATTCTTAGGAAAAAAGTGTATAAACAATTTTTATAGATAATTGCATGATGAATAATTTTTGTCTCACCTATTTTTATTATAAAACTTACCGTTTAGCTGGAAAACTCAAAAAACCGATTTTTGCAACATTTGACCTTGAATAAATTTTTTTCCACACTTCGGATTGATGTGGATAACTGACAAATTGTGTATAATAGGGTTCCCAACATTCATGCCAATTTTTAGCAAGGTACGAATTAATGTAACCTTCAATGTCTATTTTGACCGGACTATAACTGAATAAAAACGACGAACGTACGACAATTCACAGTGCCCGGAATATCAGCGTATTCCTCAGTTTTTTAATTCTTAACGCTATAGCAATTCCTCATGTGGTAGATCTCACTGAGATCCTCAGAATCTTCAAATTCAAAAACTGGACCGTTTATGATCTCTGAGTTTATAGACCAAGCCATAGGTAAAAATTAGTGCAAATCGCATTTAAAAAAAAGTTCCAAATAGAAGTTGTAGAGATTTTAAAAATCTACAAATTCAGCTTTTTTGCGATCATTTTCGTCAATGTGTTATTTCAAAAAGGCCAAAAAACCCTCAAAATCCGCCATTTTTTGCATATCAATTATTTATTGTAAAGTTAACTTTTTTCCACTTTTTTGCTTTTAAAGGTAAGCCCTCGTCATTTTGAATAAATGATAATAATTAATCGGATAATTTGTTGCTCCAAGACACAAAACGTTGATTGTCATAACTTTTTTCTATTAAATATTTTGACCACCGCAAAAGCTCAATCTCTTCGTAAAGTAAGTTTTCATATTTTTTTGAGCCTCTCAATCCATTTCCGTGGTTATTTTATTGATTTGACATCTCCAAGGGATGAAAAATAGGGGTTGGGGGTGAAATTATCATTTATTTCAATTTTGACCAAGCTTTTTGGAATTTTGTACAAGAGGGATTTTTTATCTTTGATTCGATGGCAAGTCTCAATTTTTTTCTTTTGCCACCTCCGACGGGTTAAATTTACGTTTTTTTCGATTTTTACCCACCTTTTTGAAATTTTATTTACAAGGATTTTTTACATATATGATACACTACTCAACCGGTTAATATAATTAGTGAGAGGAGTATGATTTCCTGATATTCCTGAAGGTGACATCAACTTCCTGTCAATATCTAAGACCTAGCTTTCCATTATATTGTCTTAAACGAGGCTTGAAAATGATAATATTTTAAATAGCATTTTTGATGACAATGAAGAAGAAGCAAGTTTACCGGAAGCAAAAAACGGAAAATTACATAAATAGTTTCCATTATTGGTGACTTGCTACATAATTATTTTATACTTTTATAATAAATAAATAAATGAAATAATTTTTTTTAAGTACAGATTTGCATTTTTCATGTTTGAATATGAAAAAGTTCGAATAATTATTTACTAAGTATAGTAGATTAAAATTGAAATTAAATTTGTTCACAAATTTCAAATTTTCAAGGTACTCCAAATAACACATATAATACAGCTTATTCGTAAAAATTAATTGTACCCAGGCGCAGATCCAAGGGGGGGGGGGGGGCGATGGGGGTGATCGCCCCCTTCCAAGAGCTTTAAGTTTAGGAAAATGGACCCGATGTTTCCTCTTATACTACAGTTTATTTAAGAACTAGAGAGAGTAATAAATCATTTATTATCCTTTTTCTCTTCGTAAACTACCTGTGTTCTCTAGTCCGGTGTTTTTAGCAAAATCAGTTAGACACATATATTTTTCTTAGGAATCGATTCGAAATTTTATAATCAAAAATACCATCTATCTATAATAATGGACTAAAACGTAGCCTTATTCTTTCAAAAAATTTGAAGTTATAATTTAAATACTTACAAAATATCCATTGTCAAAAATACAAAAAGGTAAACATATATAAAAAAATAAATTCGTCCATATAATATTAAAATATTTTTGGGGCTATCGGTCATTTTATTATTAATTAAAAACATTTTTAGGGTATTTGACGTCTCAGTTTATTTATTTCTTAAACCATTTGCAGTATTACAATTAAACACTAAAAAGGGATTCAAATGTAATTACTTTTTTATGTTGTAATTAAAATTAGACCTACTTATTTTTATTTCTATTGTACTGATATCTTAATTTAATTTACTTTATTATATGGAAATACGATAGCCTCAAAAAAATAAGATAACCATGTTAATTCTACACGCTTAAGAAAAAGACACAAATACAATAATAAAATAATAATAAACTTACGGCTAATTGGAATTAAATATATATAAAATTAAAGAGTTGGACATACTAAAATAAAAATATATAAAAAAAAACATATAAACAACATTAAACAATAAAATACAACAAAAACAAAAATTTAAATAATAAATTGAGCTTACACTAATTAACATTACGTATATAATTCGTAATCAAAGTCAGTGAAACTATCTTCGCTCAAATTAATTATAATTGGTTCCTCTATCTCACGGATCATGAGATCGAGTTCTCACATTTCATTTTATTCTCTTATTATATGGATTTTTTCCAATTTTCCGCAGTAACTTTATTCAAAAAAATCTTTCAAAAGTTTAGTTAAATTTCTAATTTTGTTAATTGTGTTATTTCTAGCAACTCTGCCTTTTAGTTGAGAGAGATATTTACTTCTTCAACGGACATTTTCCAGACTATCTATAGGAACAGATTTTCTATCTGGTTTTTCTCAGCAAAAATTAAGTTCTTTGAGCAATTTCCAGAGATCAGTTCTTTTAATTCCAGGTAAATCGCGATCTTCATTGAATTTAGTTAGAATTTTGTAGACTGTTGGGATCTGCTTCTCATAATAAAATGTATATACAATCCCTTTAATTGAAGTTTTCGTTTCTTCTTCCAACGAGGTTTTTCATCTGCTTGTGATCGAATGTGGCTTGGGAGTACTAACAATTCCAGTCGTTTTTTCTCCTTCAGTATTCGGTACATAGTAGATTTTCCAACTCCTGTCATGTTGGAACACATCTCAATAGAGCTTTTAACATTATTATCTAGATATATAATATATAAAAACAAACGCAAACAAGATAAATCACTAAGATCAAACTGTAAGGTGTACTTTGCTCACTGACAGAAATTAAATTAAACTATCAGAATTTTTATGTTGCAGTAATATAATGAAATATAATTAGATTTACGGCAGTTCTCAGTTACTAGCGGCACTGGAGCAGGTAACAGTTTTATTACTCTCTCTAGTTCTGGAATAGAGTATAGGAATGTGTGTACTTGCGATCGCCCCCCCCCCTCCCAAGAGCTTTGAGTTCAGGAAAATAGAACCCATTCTGCCTTTTATATTAGGAATGAGTATGCTGGTTGCACCCCCCCCCCGTTGCCAACTTGCCTTTCTTGTCATACTGTACTTTTGTGATATCACCCCCCCCCCCAAAGAGAGGGGCTGGATCCGCCCCTGATATATATAATTTTTCGAGCTACCCCAGAAAAACAGAAAAAAATCATCAAAATTGGTTTATCGGTTGCTGAAATATAAATATTTTTCCGACCGCCACTGATTCAGTTTTCCCGAACGCGCGAGAGCTCGGCGGCGGGTTCTCCCACCACTGCGGTCGGCCCGTCGCATGTCGGACGCTCTATTTTACGTATGATTTTTTATAACAAAAAGCCGCATTTTGTAAAATTCGATCATGGATTTTGAAAATATAACTCTCTAAGTATCAAACGCCGTTGGCTTTCTTTCTAAATTGTTATAAACAAAAGCACTGCGATTTTTTAAAAAAAAAATCCTAACTCGGCTCTTATTGGTCTAAAAAGGTGTTTATTTTTTTCAAAACTTTTGCCTTAAACTCAGCTATTAGAAATATCTATCATATAAGGTGGAGGCTCCAGCTCTATTTCTTTATTAAAAAAAATACGTTTTTTAAAGCGATATTAAAGAGGTTAGATATTAATTTTTTCATTTACTCCTAATAAGCCTTCAAGAATGGATTGAATCTTTGTGGAGGTCAAAACGTTCACTCAAAAAAAAGTTATAGCAGTCAACATTTTGCGTCTTGGGATTAACAAGTAGCAATATCTCAGCAACAAATTATCCGATTTACTATTCTAAAATATCATTTTATTCAAAAAAACTTCCTTTTGAAAAGCAAAAAACTGCGAAAAAAAATAAATTTTGCAAAAAATAATTGATATAAAAAAATGGCCAATTTTGAGGGTTTTTTAGCCTTTTTGCAAATAACAAATTGACAAAAATTATCACACAAAAGCTCAAATTGTAGGTTTTTAAAATCTTTACAATTTTTATTTGAAATTTTTTTTTCCAAAATGGCTTGTACATTCAAAAAACCTGTTTTAGCCAACTTTGACACCCCCCCCCTTCTTGACCCTAATCTATTTTGTGCTGTTACATTTCTTCTTACATTGCCCCCAATACCCCTAAGTAGGTCTCATCCGTCCTATGTCTTGGACTATTGTCACGGCTTCTGAAAGTACGATTTTCAATGCTATGGAAGTTTATCATAAGGTCTAGTCCCAGTAAATCTTGAAGAATCCACTACTTGAAATTAAATACATTCTAAACACATAATTCAATTCAGTGCAGGCTATTCGAGACAAGGGAAAAACGCACAAATGTACAGGGTATATTGTCATCTATTGACAGGTTCCGTGATTTACTTTTCGAAGACCCTGGACACCGCCTCTCATCAAAGATTTCTTTGAGAGAAGTCGAATGCGCCCAAATACGATTGGTCTACTATTAGTCTTTGAGCAGTTCAACTAAAACCTTCCAAAATCCATCATCAGATCAATTCGACAATATCATAGTGCTGTGTTGTCATAAATTTATTTGCATGTAAACTTTCAGTTTAATTAAACTTGTGGAAGTATGTCAAATATATGTTATTTCATCACCTACTGCATATATTAAATTGTTACTAATTTTATTACAGACAGACAGACCGACTTACATGTGAAGTACTATAAAATTGTATATATATATATATACATGGTGACCTTTTTCAAAGTTTTTTATTTACCACATCTACAAAATTTACAATTTTTTATAAACTAAATTACAGTAATTGTTTTATACACATACATTCAAATTTCTAATTTAGTTTTTAAAATCAATAAAAACAAACAGATTTTATAATAGTCTAAAATTAAAACAAACGATACAACAGATTAAAAACGGTAAAAACTATAAATAGTACATACCTTGAAAGTAGCTTGTCTAGTGTGTTTAGAAATAAATTAAAATATTACAATCTGGTATGCATTTGATATGAGTAGTTACTTTTTATAATAACAAAAAATATGAAAAAAGATTATTTTTACAACATTATTTAATTTACATGCGTTTATATAGATGTCAAGAATCATTACACTAGTTATAATATTTACTATAGTGTAGCTTTAGGTCCACTCGCTCGTGGACGCCATACAGTGAGTTTTGAAAATGGTGAATGAGATTTTACCGAAACGTCAGCTGCCTTATAGTCCTGAGAGAGACTCAGCACATACACGGGATGCCCGAAAACCTTCGATTACACATCACACCCGTGAGAATATCCGATATAATATTTATATATATATATATATATATATATATATATATATATATATAATATTTAAATATATATATATATATATATATATATATATATATATATATATATATATATATATATATATATATAAATGTATGGTAACTTCTTTGGATTAGGTTTCAAAAATTAATACTACTATTCTGTGCTTGATGTTTCGCCCAACGTAGTGGGCTTTTTCAAAAGTATAATCTAAAATAAAAATAAAATACAATTAACATGGTCACAAACGCACACTCACAAGACTTAGAATTAACACTCAAATGGTACAAAATTAATTTAAAATATCAATTAATAAAATAATGTGACATTAAAAATCAAAAATTAAAATTAAAAATTACAAATTAATCCCAGATACGCACCTCAATTTACCTTGGCCATGTTTCTCAGTGAAGTATTTGACCGATTCCTTCAGTTACTATCAAGTTAATATTTTTTTTTATTTGGAAACCTTTTTACTCAGTTTTTTCTGATTTATAAATAAATTTTATCGATATTGACTATACAGTGTGTTGCAAACAATAAGGGCTACAATAGGTGGTTTAGTTCAGGTTTTTGATATCTTGTTTGTCATTGATTGCTTGTTGTTTTTTTTATATGTAGCATTTTTTTATTTGAAGTTTATGGTAGTTTCTTTCCTGGGTTAGAATCAAACAGCACGATATTATGGTTTGCCACAAAACATACAACCACTTGTCACCACTATTTACAAAGCTAAAAAGTAAGGTGACCCATAAAAAGAAATCTAACATTATCTATTCCGTACCGTGCCTAAATTGTCCACAAAAATATATTGGAATGACAACACAATATCTAGACAGCAGATTGAACGGACATAAATACACAAAAAACGCAACGACAGCATTACACAAACACGAGACAAATTTTAAACATGAATTTGATTTTTCAAACACAAAGATTCTAACCCAGGAAAGAAACTACCATAAACTTCAAATAAAGGAAATGCTACATATAAAAAAAGAAAAACAAGCAATCAATGACAAACAAGATATCAAAAAGCTGAGCCAAATTTATTTTAACCTAATAAACTAAACCACCTATTGTAGCCCTTATGGTTTGCAACACACTGTATAGTCAATATCGATAAAATTTATTTATAAATCAGAAAAAACTGAGTAAAAACGTTTCCAAATAGAAAAAAAAATATTAAGTTGATAGTAACTGAGAAACATGGCCAAGGTAAATTGAGGTGCGTATCTGGGATTAATTTGTAATTTTTAATTTTAATTTTTGATTTTTAATGTCACATTATTTTATCAATTGATATTTTTAATTAATTTTGTACCATTTGAGTGTTAATTCTAAGTCTTGTGAGTGTGCGTTTGTGACCACGTTAGTTGTATTTTATTTTTATTTTAGATTATACTTTTGAAAAAGCCCACTACGTTGGGCGAAACGTCAAGCACAGAATAGTAGTATTAATTTTTGAAACCTAATCCAAAGAAGTTACCATACATTTATATAGAAAGATGGTTTAAGAAAAAATTTAGAAAATTAAATATGCGGCTTTCACGGATTCCTCCGTGTGAGATGCAATAGCAGTGGATATATCCACATTATGCCGTTGTAGTGCTGAAATCACATTCAGCAAATGTACAACTATACGCAGCTCCGTGTGTAGAATGAAGTATAATATGAACAGTAAATGCAAACCTCTCTCCATCCTATCCTTTCTATGTTAGAGGTTGCACAGTTAGGACAAATTGTTATAAAACGCAATTCATCCTATTCCACCACCATCGAGATGATGGCCTACCTGTACCACCATACCGAGAAGAAAGTCAAAACTTACCCTCCCCGCCACAGTGATACGGCAGAGATACATGTTTCGTCTCTACTAGACTTATCGGGGTACCGATATGCACCTGGCTGTGCAAAGGACAGATCGACTGTTCGTATTTTACTTCATTCTACACACGGAGCTGCATATAGTTGAACGTTTGCTGAATGTGATTTCAGCACTACAACGGCATAATGTGGATATATCCACTGCTATTGCATCTCCCACGGAGGAATCCGTGAAATCCGCATAAACATATATACGCCATCCGGCGGGAGGTCGGAGAAGCCGCGTTTAGTATTTGCATGCTTCCTTCCGATCTGTCCTTTGCACAGTCAGGTGCATGTCGGTACCCTGATGAGTCTAATAGAGACGAAACATGTACCTCTGCCGTATCACTGTGGCGGGGAGGGTAAGTTTTGACTTTCTTCTCGGTATGGTGGTACAGGTAGGCCATCATCTCGATGGTGGTGAAATAGGATAAATTGCTTTTAATAACAGTTTATTCTAACTGTGCAACCTCTAACACAGAAAGGATATGATGGAGGGAAGTTTGCATTTACTGTTCGTATTTTACTTCATTCATACGCGGAGCTGCATATAGTTGTACGTTTGCTAAATGTGATTTCAGCACTACAACGGCATAATGTGGATATATCCACTGCTATTGCATCTCCCACGGAGGAATCCGTGAAATCCGCATAAACATATATACGCCATCCGGCGGGAGGTCGGAGAAGCCGCGTTTAGTATTTGCATGCTTCCTTCCGATCTGTCCTTTGCACAGTCAGGTGCATGTCGGTACCCTGATGAGTCTAATAGAGACGAAACATGTACCTCTGCCGTATCACTGTGGCGGGGAGGGTAAGTTTTGACTTTCTTCTCGGTATGGTGGTACAGGTAGGCCATCATCTCGATGGTGGTGAAATAGGATAAATTGCTTTTAATAACAGTTTATTCTAACTGTGCAACCTCTAACACAGAAAGGATATGATGGAGGGAAGTTTGCATTTACTGTTCGTATTTTACTTCATTCATACGCGGAGCTGCATATAGTTGTACGTTTGCTAAATGTGATTTCAGCACTACAACGGCATAATGTGGATATATCCACTGCTATTGCATCTCCCACGGAGGAATCCGTGAAATCCGCATAAACATATATACGCCATCCGGCGGGAGGTCGGAGAAGCCGCGTTTAGTATTTGCATGCTTCCTTCCAATCTGTCCTTTGCACAGTCAGGTGCATGTCGGTACCCTGATGAGTCTAATAGAGACGAAACATGTACCTCTGCCGTATCACTGTGGCGGGGAGGGTAAGTTTTGACTTTCTTCTCGGTATGGTGGTACAGGTAGGCCATCATCTCGATGGTGGTGAAATAGGATAAATTGCTTTTAATAACAGTTTATTCTAACTGTGCAACCTCTAACACAGAAAGGATATGATGGAGGGAAGTTTGCATTTACTGTTCGTATTTTACTTCATTCATACGCGGAGCTGCATATAGTTGTACGTTTGCTAAATGTGATTTCAGCACTACAACGGCATAATGTGGATATATCCACTGCTATTGCATCTCCCACGGAGGAATCCGTGAAATCCGCATAAACATATATATATATATATATATATATATATATATATATATATATATATATATATATATATATATATATATATATATATATATATATATATATATATATATATTTGTAATATTTTCTTGTGTTTAGATTTTCTTATTTGAAAATTAAAAAACGACAATTTTTCTGAAGTTTCGCTCTACATACGTGTAACACGTACAGAGCAACTTTCAGGATGAAAAATATAGCATAACTTTAGAGAAGCTCACTATGTAGAACTTTCACTCTACGTAGTGAGCGTCAGAAAAATTGTCGTTTTTTAAAATTCAAATAAGAAAACCCAAACCCAAGAAAATATTACAGAAAAATATAAACAAAAGGTTTAAGATACAAAAATAAATTTTATATATATATATATATATATATATATATATATATATATATATATATATATAATATACGTAGCACTTTTTGAAGCCAGTGTATAATTTAAAATTTATATGTACAACACAATAATTATATAAAAATGAAGTCGGTTAAAGATACCAATTTATCTATATATATATATATATATATATATATATATATATATATATATATATATATATATATATATATATATATATATTTAATATACGTAGCACTTTTTGAAGCCAGTGTATAATTTAAAATTTATATGTACAACACAATAATTATATAAAAATGAAGTCGGTTAAAGATACCAATTTATCTAGATAAAATTTTAAAACAATCCCTTTAACTACTATAACGACAAATTATACAAGTTTTCTGGCCTATTTTTAGTGCAACTTTTTGAAGTCGCCTTAGTTTATTTATATTAATAATTTATTCAAGTCAGTTCAAAATAATTTACAGCGTGCTAAACTGCCCTACTCCTCGCATACCACAATTTGCTTCCGTTAAACGATCATTTTGAATTTGATAAAAATTTGATCTTATTTAAAAGTTAGTGTAAAGGAAGTGAATATGTTTAAATTATTTAAAAAAAAACTTTGAACAGCCGCCCCATCAAAATCAATAAAATATAAATATAACCCAGAAGGACTATAGTAAACTAAGAATATTAACAATCTTCTTAAAAGAGTGGTTATCAAATAGAATTGTGTGTTTAAAAATTAAATCTTTAACGATATATAAATTGGGGAATACCATAAACGGATAATCTTCAATTGCACATGAATAACCTCCTAAAACTCTATTTCCCCATTGATTATTAATACTGCTAGCATCAGTTATGTTATTTCCATCAGTATAATTACTGTTAACAACAGGCCATATTACTACAAAAAAGGATAATATATTCTTCGCAGATATGATATTCATTAAATAATAGCAAGGCTAGTTTTCTTCAATCAACAGACACTTATAACCACAACCTTGACATGTGTCACATATTTGAAAGACCACCAAATTTTGTGAATATAATATAGGTAATATGGGTAAGACCAAGAACCATGATTTTCAACTTGACCAAAGCCGTGAAAGCTTTCGTTCTTTATTAGAAAACGTTTTTATTAGCTTAGACGTGGAAAGCCAACGTTCCAGTTAAGGAGTCACTAAATATCATTAGAAAGAAACTTGAAGAAGAACAGACCTTAGCAGAATGAACATCTCTACTGCCACACACCATCATAGACTTGCTGGAAAAGGAAAAATTCTTCATCCAGAATGATGAACTACCAATGGGATCTTCGCTGTCAGCGGTGGTCACGAACATTTTTATGAAATGGTTCGAGACGTTTGCAATTGAATCCGCAGTAGGAAACTAAAATTATGACTTAGATACGGAGACAACTTTATTATCAGGAATGGAAACGCCGAAGAAATTTAAAACTTCCTTTCTCATCTTAACAATATTAGCCCAACCATTAAACTCGCAATGGAGAAAGAAGTACAAAATAAATTATCATTCTTAGATGTTTCGGTTAAAAGAAATGAAAGACAAATTCGAATCTGAATTTTCAGAAAATACATACACATACAGGACAGTATCTAAACTATTCAGCCAACCACACTAACAAACAGGAGCAGATCCAGTTTCTCCCTTTTTTGGGGGGGTGATCTAACAAGAGTACAATATGGCAAGCGAAAGCAAGTTGTCGACGGGAGTGGAGGGCGAGTTTATTTTTCTGAATTCGAAACTTTTTGAGGGGGGAATCGCCCCTACCGCCCCGCCACCCTTTGGATCCGCACCTACCAACAATAGCGAACATGGAACTGTATGAAAACTCATAGATAGATTACTAACTTTTTACAACTGCAATGAGAACTTGAAGAAAGAAATAGATAACATTAAAAGTGACCTGGCAGTCAACGGTTACCCAGTAGATAAGATTCTCGAAAAACACAGAAATAGGACAAGATCGAAAACGGACGAGAAACGAAAACCAGTGTTGAACATTCCCCATGTTAAAAAAATTTCGAAAAAAGTTAGGAAAATAGAAAAACATCAAAAACTATGTGTATCCAGAATACCATGTGAAGGTAGCAACTCCTACGTTTGCGAAACTGTCTTTAGATATAAGAGAAGTAAGGAAACAATTTCTTAATAATTCTAAATTAAAACTAAATGCTGCATAAATATGACCTTAGTGTAACACGCATGACTACAGTCATCTCGGCCAATTTCCACTGCATTTACTTTTAGTATAAATAATTGTGTATTATAAACTTTTTTTCAGTTTCACTTAAGATAACTACCAGCCGAAACGTGATATTCACCAAAAATAAAGACAATGGAAGTCTAACCGGTATCTGCTACTTCTTAAAAAATAACAATACTGTATATCCGAAATATCTCTGCTTCAGTCTGTTTAGTATTGAACACTCTCTGACAACATTGCCAATAGTTTCATCTTCATCCAGACACATCTGCACATCGAGTTACCTATTATGCCAATCTTACTAAGATGGATTTGCAGGAGAAAACGTCCTGTCAGTAGTTTCACCACCACAATTCTCAGTTCTTTCTTCTCCATGGAGAGACACTTCCTGGTAAGTCGCGCATTGAATCCAGTTATATGTTTCTTGGCACCCTTTATTCCAGGAGATTCCCTTCAAGAATCAATAAATTTACTATCTGAGCAAATATTTATTGTCTTATTTCTGCTTATGTTCTTCTCATAGAATTGACCGCATTGCAGAACAGCCAACATTTCTACACAAAAGACTGCTACATGTTTTCTGAGTGGATAAAACTCTCTTGTTGCTATATTGTTACCAAACATTCCAGTTCCAGCTCTGTCATGCTATTGAGATCCATTTATAAACCCTCAGTATCCAATCCTAAGAAGAAGAAAGCAGGAGATCCAATTATTGGACGGAGCTGTAAGGATTGAGAGAAGCAAAGATACTTATGGAAAACTACGACCAGAAGAGATTCAAAGAGTGCATAAGCTTGAGTAGAAACCGACTCAGAGTTCTGACAGGGCTCCTGACGGAGCATTGCCACCGGAACGGACATCTCAAGAAACTCGGACTGGTAAAAAGAGAAGAGTGCAGATTTTGTAAGGAGGACGAAACGTCTCTTCATATCCTTACAGAGTGCAGCACTCTAGAAAATCCTAGGATGCAGTTCTTGAGAGCACACCAAATCGAAGAAGGGGAGCTACCCACCTTGATGCCGTCCAACATCCTGAGATTCCTGAGGGAACTAGGATTGGAAGATCTGCTTTACCCGATAAGGTAACTCTTACGTCTCGGTATCCTTCCCATCAGTGTAATTTTGGATAGTCTCATTTTTCTTTCATTTTGTCTTTTCTTGGGTTTAGGAACCTAAAATATATTTCTACTCGAAAGAATAGATAATCAAAAGGTGTTCGCCAATTTCCCCCACACGTGTAGGTACTCTAAATTTTTGGGTTAATCGGACACAGGTGTCTGCAAAATAGATTTGTGAAAGTTGAAATTTTTATGGAGAGTCAAAAGAACGTATAAGAGTTCCTCACTTATTTTATTCTACCATCGCCTCATTGTAATTGAAATCTATTACGCTTAGACAAAAAAAAAAACAGAAATTGTTTATTGAGATAAAATATTTAATCTCACTTGATATTAAAACTTTAAACTTCTTTTTTGCCCTTAAACTACTTTATTCTTATAGAACTTCATCCGATATTGTAGGAGTCATAAGAATATTAAAAGTGATTCTATTTTCTATCCTGTCCACGGTTTGATCAAGGTTATTGAGGGATTCTTCCTCTGAGGAGCTGTAGAGTGCATTCTGTGCGGCTGTTAGAACAGCGAACAATGCAAACTGATTTGCCACTTTTTTATTTTCTCTTGTTATTCCTTCATCGGTTTTTATTGCTATGGGTTGTACCACTATTTTTTTTTCGATTTTGACGCTTACAAGACTCCATAAAACCTTTTGAGGGTTTTTTCAGGTGGCTATTTTGTCTTTAAAGTATTTTTTTAGTCTGATCAATAAAACATTAATACATTTCTTTCTCTCTTCTGTATTGTAATTTAAAACCTTCGTTATTAGTATATTGGACGATAAACTAGAAGTTACCATTTTTTTACTTTTTCCTTTAACCTCTCTAGTAATCCATCCTTTGTATATCTTATTTTTGCGGCTTATTTTTGTATAGAATGAGCAGTTTTCTTCAAAATTGTGTCAAAATATTAAGGTAAATTGGTTAAAAGCTGGTTCAATATACTCTAGCTGGAAAACACAACTTCAAGCCTGCATTTGTAAGTTTAATTTCAGCTGGTTTAAATTATTTTCCATTCTTGATCTTACTTGTCTTTTAGTAGATCTTTGATATTTGTAAAGTTACAATGAGGCATTCGTAGATGTCCCTCCGTTTTTATTTATATGTATTCTTGTGACTTCTAAGATGACCGTTAAACTGACAAACATCAAATGCATCATTTAACATTTTGGTTCTGATGATATTTTATAATAAGTTAATGTTTAGGTCTTCCGTAACTATTACCAAATCACTATTTCTGGATATTCTGTCAACGTTAGACACTAATAAATCCACAAAAATCCCAAATGCGTCCCCGGACGATGGATAAATATTAAAAACAAAGGCATTCTTTTAACTTTTACAGCACAACTTTCGAAATTAAGTTCTTCACATTGGTTAATGAGCCTTAACATTCAGTAAATTAAAACAGGGTTAGCAATTAATCCACTTTTAATTTAACAAAGTTGTATTATAACAATCAATGTTAAGAAGTAAAATTGTAAAGTAAAACTTGTATAAACAACATTATTTCCATTATATGTCTTTATCCCTTGCTTCATGTAGAGTTTTATGAAATCTAAATATTGATCAACTCGAGCATAAACTACGGGTTGGTCTGGTTCTCCACAATTTCTTCCCCATGAAACTATTCCAACTTGTGTTGATTTGCACATAAGAGGACTCCCAGAATCTCCCTAAAACAATAAAATATGTATGAAACGTTTTTGTCAAGCATTAACAAATACACTAAAATACGACATTTTGTTACGATTTTAGCTCTTTAAAATCGCTCAGTGGGTTCAAAATAAAACACTTTTCACTAAATTACTTCTAACATTATATCGACTACTTCTTGTCACCTTTACAGCTATATAACAACTATATTAACTCATGTCCTCTCCCTATTTATATACTTTTAGAATCTACTAGAATATGTGAAAATCCAAGCCTAGAAATAAAACGAAATATGCTAGCATAAAAGTTGAGAACTACCTAGAAATATGATAAATAAATAATGACTCATCGACATATTATTTACATTATAATAAAAATGACTCTCCGCATCAAAATAATATTTTATTTAAGGGTACATCAAAAAGCTACCTTAGTCGTTACAATATAATTGTTCATGAAATTAGCTCTTTCTTGCTTTATATTCATTCAGTTCATTTTTGCCTTTATTAGGAGTGTGTTTGTATAGATTGGAGGTATTTTCTACAAATCTTAGGTTTAGCACTTCCAGATAGTGCGAAGTAAATAGTAAATTTGTGTTTTTTTTTTTAATGTCATTTTTGAAATCAGTGTCGTTTTTTTAAATTATTTTATTTAATTATTTTTAGTTTCTATTATTTTTTAAGATGGCTAGCGGTAGTAATAAAGTGACAAGAATGCATGAAAAACGTTTAATAGAAAGTGGAAATGAGAAAAAATTTTCTTGAGCTACGGTGAAAATTTTTATGTTGTATATCATACGTTTTGTATATATATATATATATATATATATATATATATATATATATATATATATATATAGGGGCGAATCCAGCCTCTCTCTTTGGGGGGGGGGGGGCGGTGATATCACAAAAGTACAGTATAGCAAGCGAAAGCAAATTGTCGACGGGGGGGGGGGGGGGGGGGACACCAGCACCATTCCCATTTCTAGTGTAAAAGGCAGGGTCGGATCTATTTTTCTGAAATTGAAGCTCTTGGGGAGGGGGGGGGGGGGGCGATGACAAGAAAAAACAAGTTGTCGACAGGGTGATAGGATGCGCGCAACCTACACAATCTTAGCATAAGAGGCAGAATCGAGTTTATTTTCCTGAATTCAAAGATTTGGGAGGTGGCTATCACAAGAAAAACAAGTTGACAACTGGGAGGGGGGGTAGTGCCAGCAGCATATACATTCCTAATATAAAAGGCAGAATCGGTTTTATTTTCCTGAACTCTGAACTCTTGGGAAGGGGAGGGGCGATCGCAAGCATACACATTCCTATACTCTATTCAAGAACTAGAGAGAGTAATAAAACTGTTACCGAAACCTCCAACGTACCTGCTCCAGTGCCGCAGGTAACTGAGGACTGCCGTAACTCTAATTATATTTAATTTTATTTAAATATTATACGCTTTTATAAATTTATTGCAACAATAAAATTTCTGATAGTTCAATTTAATTTCTGTCAGTGAGCTAAGTTCACCTTACAGTGTGTCCTTAGTGATTAATCTTGTTTGCACTTGTTTTTATATATTATTTGAGATTAGTGAGACACCCAAAAGATATGGATTCCACATCTATATTTAGTGCAAAATCGTTAAACCAGGGCATTTTTTCCTCAACGAAAAACTTATTACGATGAATGTTTATGATGCCTTAAGATGTCAATATCTAGATAGTAATGTTAAAAGCTCTGTTGAGATGTGTTCCAACATGACAGGAGTTGGAAAATCTACTATGTACCGAATACTGAATGAGAAGAAAACGACTAGAATTGTTAGTACTCCCAAGCTACTTTCGATCACAGACAGACAAAAAACCTCAAGTAAAAGGTAAAGTTGCTAGAAACAACACAACTTACAAAATTAGTAATCTAACTGAAGTTTTGAAAGATTTTTTTAAAAAAAAGTTACTGTTGAAAATTGGGAAAAATCCATATAATAAAAGAATAAAAGAAAATGTGGAAACTCGATCTCATGATTGGTGAAATAGAGGAATCAATTATAATTAATTTGAGCGAAGATAGCTTCAATGACTTTGATTACAAATTAGATCCGTAATGTTTACCAGCGTAAACACAATTTATTATTTAAATTTTCTGTAACATATAAAAATTAATTATATTTGAATACCTTTTTAGTGTTTAATTGTAATTCTGCAGATGGTTTAAGAAATAAATAAACTGAAACAACAAATATACTAAAAATGTTTTTAACCGACTTCTAAAAGAAGGAGGTTCTCAATTCGTCGCGAATATATATATATATATATATATATATATATATATATATATATATATATATATATATATATATATATATATATATATATATATATATATATTTTATGTATGTACACCGATTATTCCGGAACGGCTTAACCGATTTGAATAAAATTTTTTACGTTATGTAAAGGAAGTTGCTGCGGTGGTCTCATATGTTTTTGGACGAAGTTGGTGAATTAAAATCCAAGATGGCGCTGACAATATGGCGGCCAAAAAAATTAATTTTGTCCGATTTTCTCCAAAATTGGTACGGGAGAGTTTTTGGGGTCGCATATGACGAATCTAAAATTATTTTAAAAAAATTCAATATGGCGGATCCAATATGGCGGACAAAAAAATCAATTTTGTCCGAATTTTTCCAAAATTGATATGGCGGAGTTTTCGGTGTCTCATATAACGAATTTGAAATTATTTTTAAAAAATTCAATATGGCGGATCCAATATGGCGGACAAAAAAATCAATTTTGTCCGATTTTCACCAAAATTGGTATGGGAGAGTTTTCGGGGTAGCACATGACGAATCTAAAACTATTTTTAAAAAATTCAATATGGCGTATCCAATATGATGGGTAAAAAATTGTGTTCGATTTTTTTCAAAATTGATATTAGGGAATTTTTGGCATAGCACATTACGAATCTGATATTATTTAAAGAAAATTAAATATGGCGGATTAAAGATCCTACATCTCTCGAATTTGTCTGAAGTCAGTATGGAGGGATATTTGTTAATGTTAATTACGAAATTAAAATATTTTTTGAAAAACTCAATCTGGCGGATTCAATATGGTATTCTAAAAATTTTACATATCTCGACTTTCTCCAAAACTGATATAGAGGGGTTTTGAGGGTGTAAATTATGAATTTAATCCTATTGTTTCAGGATTCCATATGGCGAATGCAATATGGTTGACAAAAAATTTTACATGTTTCGATTTTGTTCAAATGTGGAACTGAATCGTTTTTGAGGATGTAAATAGCGAATATAAAATTATTTTAAGAAAATCTAATACGTCAGATGCAATATGACCGTTTAGAAATTTAAAATTTCTGGATTTCATCTAAAATTGGTACTAGGGGGCTTTGAAGGGTTTATATTTAGATTAGATTAAGATGTTAAAATTGTTTTTTTTAGATTCATTATGGCGGATCCAATATGGTGGGTTGAAAATTTTACGCTATTCACATTTTTTTAGATTTGGTATTAGGGTATTTGGGGGGTGGTGTATTACGAATATGAAGTTAATTTTTTACAACTATCAGGTTGACTAGATACAATATGAAGGACAAAAAATTTTACATTTTCCGGTTTTATCTAAAATTGATATTGCAGGGTTCTTGGGGCGTGTACAAACTCAATATGTAATATAAAATATATCGGGCTAAGAAATTTACGTGTCAAATTCTTTAAATATTGATATTGGAAGGTTTTGGGGCCTATATTACCAATCTAAAATTAATTTGAAATATAAGATATTGGATTTACTATGACAGACTAAATATTTGTTCGACACAATTTCACTGGTATTTGGAGAACACTAAGAATCAAAGAATTTTTAGTGGTTCATTTTTGGGTGACTTACAATTCTGGATAAAATAGGTACTTTTTTGCCACCTTGGAGTCATTGCAAGGTACACTAATCTCGATTAGCATGTAGTTCAAATAATTTATGAATATCATAAAGAATTCAAAAATAAAAATCGAAAAATAAAATTTTTATAAAAAAATTGAACCGACTTCTAGAAGTGCGCTAAAAAGTGAAAAATAACTAGAAATTTTTTTATGAAATTAAAATTTTTGAAGTATTTATTTCATTTCGAAATAATTTAATGACGACTTCAAAAATTTCAATTTCATATAAAAATTTACAGTTATTTTTCAATTTTTAGTTTTGAATTCATTATTCATTTTATCCAAAGTTGTAAATGGCCCTAAAATGGAGCACTAAAAATTCTTTGATTCTTAAAGTTCTCCAAATACCAGTGAAATTATGTCAAACAAGTATTTAGTCCGTCATAGTAGATCCACTCTCTTAAATTAGTAATATAGGCCCCAATACCTGCCAATATCGATATTTAAAGAATTTGAAACGTAAATTTTTTTAGCCCAATATATTTTATACTACATATTGAGTTTATATACGCCCCAAAAACCTCGCAATAACAACTTTAGACAAAATTGCAAATGTAAAATTATCAGTCCCTCATATTGTATCTTATCAACCTAATAATTGTAAAATATTAACTTCATATTCATACACGATCCCGAAAATCCCTAATACCAAATCAGAAAAATGCGAATAAGCTAAAATTGTCAACCCATCTTATTGGATCCGCCATATTGAATTTCAAAAAAGTAATTTTAACGTCTTAATCTAATCTAAATCTAAACCCTTCAAAACCCTCTTGTACGAATTTTGGATGAAATCCGGAAATTTAAAATTTCTAGACCGTCACATTGTATCTGACATATCATATTTCCTTAAAATAATTTTATATTCGCAATTTACATCCTCAAAGACGATTCAATCCCATCTTTGCATAAAATCGAAAAATGTAATATTTTTTAAACGCCATATTGAATCCGCCAGATTGAGTTTTCCAAAAAGTATTTTAAATTCGTAATTAACACTAACAGACAAAATCGAGAGATGTAGAATCTTTAACCCGCCATCTTGGATTCGCCATATTTATTTTTGTTTAATAATTTCAGATTCGTAATGTGCTATTCCAAAAACTCCCCTATATCAATTTTGAAAAAATTGGATAAAATTAGTTTTTTATCCGCCATATTGGATACGCCATATTGAATTTTTTAAAAATAATTCCAGATTCGTTATGTGCGACCCCGAAAATTCTCCCATAATAATTTTGGAGAAAATCGGACAAAATTGATTTTTTCGTCCCTTATTGGAACCGCAATATTGAATTTTTTTAAAATAATTTTAGACTTGTTATGTGCGACCCCGAAAACTCCCCCGTACTAATTTTGGGGAAAATCGGACAAAATTGATTTTTTTGGCCTCTATATTGTCAGCGCCATCTTGGATTTTCCTGCACCAATTTCGTCCAAAAAAATATGGGACCACCGCAGCAACTTCCTGAACATGACGTAAAAAATTTCATTGAAATCGGTGCCGCCGTTCCCGAATAATCGGAAAGTCGGTTAAAAAATAGCGAAACATTTAAAATTTTCAATCATACATATTTAATAAAAATCTGAAATGTTGATGAAGAATGTGTCATTACGACAGGGCATATTATTTAGTTACTAATTATACAAGAAAAATGTCCGAACGACCAGACTATCAAGGCAAAGTATAAAGAAAAATTACTAGTAAGAAGTATTAATGTTACATGGACATGAAGGTTGGATCAAGAAGAACAGAACTACTGATGAATAAATTTAGTATGTATAAATTACCTCGCATGGATTCTTTCCTTGTACTGCAAAAGTACACATGTTTTCTTTATGTAGTTGTAATTGGTAGTTGTTGTACATAGCTTGACACTCTTCATGTTTAATCACAAGTAATATAGCACATTGAGGCGAATGTAAAAAGGGAAAATAAGTATCGTCAATTTCTCCTCCGTACTTAATAAGTCCCCACCCCATCGCCTTAACAATTCTACAGTCATACTCCAAATCTTCCTTTAAATATATTTTCTCGGGGAGGCGTACATATTTTATATATTTTGTTTCTTCAATTGATTTCGCTGTCTAAAAATGTTAACTTTAATGTTGTAGCAGAAGCCATTTACCAGACTAAAGGAATTTAGTTACTTAATCATACGACAATTTCCTCCCTCGAAAAAAAAAACATCGAACCTTGTCCGGCTCTGTTCCATGTCAAACAGAATAATTGAAAACATTTTACATTTACAATAATAAAACATTATTTCAAAAAGCAATAAAGAACCAGTGGCGAACTCTTGATCTTAGAATTTGTAGGTTTTGCACTATAGATTTGCTGAAATGTTACAATAAGAAAGGAGTTTAGTTCAAAAATTTAATCTATACAATTTACTTTAACAAGTCTAGAATGCAAAATATCCATTTTAATGTTGCGAGCTGCCTCAGCTGTATTTAAAACTCTGATAGCCAGATTCACAAAAACGTTTTACTTTTACATCCCATCCAGTTTGAATTTAGATGTTCTAGTTACTCAGTTTTGTTTTGCTTGTGGTATCGTTATATTTTGTATAATGCACGTCAATAAACAAATCTTCACATATCATCAAGAAAAAGATCAACAAACTAAGCTTAGGCATCCGTAAGGGGAATGGTAGTCTCTTAACGTGAAGAATATCCTTCCACTTTCGCCGGCTTAGAAACAAAAGAAAAAGGTTTTTTCACTCTTTTAGTTTACTATTCCAAACTTGATTAACATTTTGTTGCACTTAACAATTAAAACCTTTCCCCCTTAATTGATTAACCAATTTATCAGTTCAAACACAATAATGTTGTTTTTATTAGCAGTCTAAAAAATTGTCTTTATTTTCGAGAGACTACAATTTCTTAAACCAAATGTAAAGCTTTATACCTGGATATGTATCCTTAGTTTTTATACATAAGTGCTTATTAGTTAACATATACGTACATGAACCAAATCATCAAATATTTTTGCTGGTCACTATTACACAAAAATAATTTTAATTTAGCATCATCAACTCATATTAGTGGCGTTCTTTGTTTCTTATAATTTTATCATAAAAAATTTCTTAATTTAAAAATTAGTTGTTTAACTTATTTGTGGTAATATAAGTTGGCAATTGCGATTGGCGTTTTTATTTTCCTTTCTTAAAAATTGTAACGAAGTTACTAAATTTTGAGGCAAGTGTAGGTTCGCCGGGATTTAATTTATTTAATTTACATCCGAAAAATCTGATTCTTGCGGGAAAACAATGTTAAAGGTTTCAAGATTACCGGTATATAATTAGATTTACCGCGCTATGCCGGGAAATATCATTTTCCGAGATTTTCAGAGCGTCCGACCATAGGAATCGCGCGCCGCATACAGCAGTATCGTATGCGCGATCACCGCACACCGTTACACGTCAGCGTAGTAGGAGCTCGAGCCGTCTATTTAAGTCCGAGCAGACCATTATTTTGCGGAGAACTACACGTTCTCCACCCGGGTCAACAGTCCAAACGGACTGGACTGGATCGCCTGCTGGGCCGCGCCTTCCTGGTCTGGTGATGTAGGTGAGGCTAGGCTTGTGTGTATATGGTGTTTACCATACACTTCCTTCCTTACGTCCTACCCCTCTAATGACCAGTATTGCCGAGGACCCTTATAAGAACGGGAAATGTTGTGTCATCCTACCGTCACTGTCGAGGACCCTTATAAAAACGGGCAGTGACGGTTCCTTTCCCAATTTCCTACCGCTATTGGTCGACATTGTCGAGGACCCTTAGAAGAACGGGCAATGTCGTTCCATCCTGCTGACACTGTCGAGGACCCTTATAAGAACGAGCAGCGTCAGTTCTTTTCGTTCCTTCCTATCGTCACCGATACACACACGCACTGATGCCGTAAGTTTGTTATTGTTTCCGTAATGACCAGGAATGTGTTTTACCGCCGGGTGCCCTCCGATGTCCGTTGATAAAGGGCGCTAAACAACTGCCGCCCCGACGCCTATCGCCGCCGTCGCGTATAAAGACCGTCGCCGTGTAGAGACGCCGCCTATCGCCGATCGATGCCGTGTTATTGTTACATACCACCGTCGGCCGAGTTTTAATACGAAGCGCCGTGAACCGTGAACGCGGATTTTAGATACGAGGCGCGATAATTTGCGTACAAGCCGTCGTGAATAGCGTCGCAACCGTATAGTACGAGGTACGTGAATAGCGTCGAGAATGATACCATCGGGTTACCGTCTTTAGCGCAACCGAACAGGATGAGCTGCCGTGAAAAGCTCTCAAAACATACTCTTGCCCTCCAGACCATTTATTTGTTTACATTATTGTCCATCTGAGATTGTAAGTTAGTTTTAGGCCATGTCTTTGTATAAAAGAATGGAATACAGGATACAGGATGTTTTATAACCGTTTGTTTTATTGCCTAGTCCCATTTTAACCATTACATGTAACAATTGGCAGCCGGCAGCCAGTACTAATACACGCAATTGACCCCTGGCTTGCCGTTTCTCCACTGTAACAAGCTGCCCGGTGCATAAAGTGGGCTCTCGACCACATTAAATCCCGAGGGTGGCGCCCGAGAACCAACCACCGAGTGGATATTTTGACCTTCAGGCAGTCAAACCGTTGATCAGCTGAGAGAGCAGGGATATCCCGAAGATACGTAGATATCGTCAAACCGATACCCCTGCGCTGAGCATTTGACCGATGACTGTCTGCACGAGATATATCCACTGACCGATGTTCCGCTGCCGTGAACGAAGAAGAGCCGTAGAGCACGACCTTGCTCCTCTGCTCCCCGCCTACGTAAAAATGCGTCACAAAATAACGGTATGCCAACGATTGAACAGTGTAATGAAGTTATAACGAAAAGTATAGACAAAAAAATACCGCCCGTCTTCTCAGGATAGGTCAATTCTACAATTGTAAATGCTCTAAATTTGATACGTAAACAAAATAAAAGGTGCAAAAGTGTACTATAGCTATTAATGACCGTTCTTTGAGACTTAATTCAACAAGAAATCGCCAGTTGGCATTCTCGGATCTCAAAAATTAAGTACTGAAGGTAAAACAAATAAATGCTAGTTCGTAGACAGTCTGAGAATGATTAAAAGAAGCATAAAGTTCCATGTTTCATATTCAGTGAAATATCCAAATGTGGAAAAATATTCTGTTCTTGGATAAGACTAACTATTGAAAGCAACTCGACGAAGCCTCGTCTATCGAAAAGTTGGCGATAACTGCAATTGCAAACACAAGGTAATTTTTGGTGGGAATAACATAATGTTTTGTTAAAGTATAAGTTGGGAAGAACGGACCGCACTTGTGCAGGTGACCGAACCAGTAACAGGTAACTTTTATGTAAAAAAACCTCGATAAAATTATATAGGTTATTTTAAACTAAAAATACTAGTATTCAGGCACGATAACGCTCAACGACATGCAGATAGCATAGAGACTAATTACCTTGGTGCAGTCGACATTTATAAATTAAACTGGCCACTATATGCCCCAGATTCAAATCCAATAGAGCACAACCACATTTGCGGCTTATGATAAAGAAATCGAATTTCCCATAGAAAAGTTTCAGTATTCAATACAATATGAATGAAACACGATTTTTTAAGAATGCAGACAAACTCTATTCAGTAGTATGTCCAGAGAGAATACTCATTACCTGCTATGGTCCTATTAACGAACTTCAAAAAGAAGAAGATCTATACACATATACATATATATGTTCTTTTTATTTCGAGAGCTTCTCTGATGATGTGCGTTCCATAGTGCTTGATGGATGCGATCTCTGCATGGGATGCTGTACAGGGTGAGTCAACGATTGGATGAAGTAGGTTTGTGCCTTTTCGGTGAAATTAACAAAGAAACTATATTTATTGTTTGATACAGTTTATTTTTACGCAGATTTTAAAAATATTTAGGACTCTACAGGGTGAGCCAAAAAACTAGGACAGCATAAAGTTGTATTTTTTAAATAGAACACCCTATATACGAATCGTATTTTCAATTTAGCTTATAATTTTAAATCTTTTTTATTAAGGATTTACTATAACAAAACGTTATAGTTTCTGAGATAATTAAGTTTAAAGAAAAAAAGTCACATTTTTAAGCATCAATTCAATCCTAAATAACGTTTTCAATTTTGTGACAAATATATTCAAATTTGGAATTTAGCAAGGCCAAGGACAAGTTAACATAATTTTTACCTAATATTTGCAATAAAAGCTACAGGGCGTTGAACACATCGGCTCAAATTTGAACAAGTTTAAATGAATAAATATCTTTTTTTTTAAATGGTACACCCTGTATATTTTCATGTTATTTAATAGAGTAATAAAAACCCTAAAAGTTTTGTTCAATATATCCTATACCTATTTATAATAGTTTTTGAGATATTTCAGTTTTTCTTATTTTCCATACTTTTTTACAGAAATAGTCTTCATTATCATTGTAGCCATGTAAAATAATAAAAAGAAACTACAGAAACAAACAGAATGTGGTTAAATATGATGAAATACATTATTCGTTATATTACAACGGCAATAGTTTAATTAAACATAATGTGAAAAAATTAACACAACAATAACGACAAGGCAAATACATATTTACTTTTATACTAAATTGAAACAAAAAAATTACCTATTAAATACTGAGATTAATTATTTCTTTTTAATAAGTGTTCGAATAAACGACCCTCTTGTGCAATGCACAAATTTAGTCTTTTTTGCAGATTTTCTCGGACCCTGGACAAAATTAGTGGCGTTATTGTTCTACAGGTATCCCTAATCCTGTTTCGCATATCTTCCACTGTTGTTGGTGGATTAACATACACCTTATTTTTAATATAACCCCATAGGAAGAAATCTAATGGAGTGATGGCCACTCAACGAAACCCCCACGTCCAATCCATTTTTGCGGATATCGTTGGTCCAAAAACGCACGAACTTCACGATGGTAATGCGGAGGCGCACCATCGTGCTGGAACCACATACTGTCGAGCTCATCCCTATCGAGACCTTGAAGCAGTTGGGGTAGTTCTTCTTGTAGAAAGTTCAGGTAACTATGGCCATTTAGTGGTTCATTAAAAAAGTGGAGTCCAATAATTCGATTATGATGAATACCACACCAAACATTTAATGACCAGTGGTTTTGATGTTGCACCTCTCTAATCCAAAATGGGTTTTCTGTGGCATAGTAATGCATGTCGCGTCTATTTACGGCACCGTTACTTCTAAAAGTAGCTTCATCACTAAACATTACCTTGCATAATAAATTTGGATTTAAATGAATCTCCGCATTTATTGTACGACAAAAGTTTACACGACTTTCAAAATCCTGTCCATGCAATTCTTGGTGTAATTCCATGTGATATGGATGATACCTATATTTCTTGGTAGTACGATTAGCGGTGGATTGTGATGTTTCACATAATGCTGCTAACTGACGGCTACCAATATAAGGATTTTCCTGAACATTTAACAATACTTGTAGTTCTTTTTCTTCATTAGTTACTGGTTTGTTGACCACTTTACGTTTTGGATAATCAACAGTACCAGAAGAATCAAATCTTTGCATTAAGTTTTGAAAAGTATGGGTATTAGGCTGGCGTCGATCAGGATACTTCATTTTGTAAATTCTTTGAGCAAGAAGGCATTTTTTTTGAGCCTCTCCTATTGTATAAATCATATCTATTAACTCATTCTTTGGAAAATTCATTTTACAATATAAGATGAATGCAAAAAAAACCAAACTACACTACATAAAAACCAAAAGAAGCGATTGCGGTTATAAATTTGACACACAGAAAAATGTTCTTTTACATTGTTTTTGCCATGGCTACTATGATAATGAAGACTATTTCTGTAAAAAAGTATAGAAAATAAGAAAAACTGAAATATCTCAAAAACTATTATAAATAGGTATAGGATATATTGAACAAAACTTTTAGGGTTTTTATTACTCTATTAAATAACATGAAAATATACAGGGTGTACCATTTAAAAAAAAAGATATTTATTCATTTAAACTTGTTCAAATTTGAGCCGATGTGTTCAACACCCTGTAGATTTTATTGCAAATATTAGGTAAAAATTATGTTAACTTGTCCTTGGTCTTGCTAAATTCCAAATTTGAATATATTTGTCACAAAATTGAAAACGTTATTTAGGATTGAATTGATGCTTGAAAATGTGACTTTTTTTCTTTAAACTTAATTATCTCAGAAACTATAAAGTTTTGTTATAGTAAACCCTTAATAAAAAAAGATTTAAAATTATAAGCTAAATCGAAAATACGATTCGTATATAGGGTGTTCTATTTAAAAAAATACAACTTTATGCGGTCCTAGTTTTTTGGCTCACTCTGTAGAGTCCTAAATATTTTTAAAATCTGCGTAAAAATAAACTGTATCAAACAATAAATATAGTTTCTTTGTAAATTTCACCGAAAAGGCATAAACTTACTTCATCCAATCGTTGACTCACCCGGTACATACACTCCCTGGTTTTCAAATGTAATTTTGTCTTCGAGATTGGTCAATAATTTGTGTATTATTGTTTGTGGCGTGTAAATTGTGCTTATATCAGGCGTCCTTAGAATTCTTCCAATTTCATCTGTTACACCTTTTATGTATGGCAGTGTGGTTTTTGGTTTGGGTTTACCATCTTGTTCTTTTTTCTCTGCTATTGCATTTGTGTTCTGTTTTATAGCCTTTTTGATATTGTGTTCTTTATAGTTGCTTTGTTTAGAGCTGTTGTGATGTTGTTGAGTTCTTCTTGGCGGTTGATTGTAATTGTGATGGATGATGGTGAGATTCAAATTTAGACATATGTGAAATAGATAACGTTGAATTTCTTTTTGTGGGCTACTTTATTTTTTTACTTTGTGAAAAGTGGTGACAAGTAATTGGATATTTTGTGGCAAACTATAATATTTGTTTGAAGATATGTGTAATTTTTTCTGAAAATAAATTACTGTATAGTATCGCCACATATATTTTGGGGTTGTTATTATTATTTTGTATAGTGACGTTTTTATTAAGTTTGTAAGTTTGTTATTTTATTATTCTGTTGGTGAGCTTTTCGAGGAATTTGTTATCACTTAGAATTTGTCTAACTTTCTTTAAGGCTTCTGGACGATAGTTCTGTGAAGCTAACGTTAAGACGCCGTACAGTGAGCTTTGAAAATGTTGGATGAGATTTTACCAAAACATCAGCGGGCATTGGCATTTTCAAGTGCGGTTCATCTCGTCTGAGAAAAGTTCTCAGTGAGTAACGAGATATAAACTACCACTAATTACAGATAAAGGAAATGATAGAAATTAAAAAAGATAAAAGCACTGTTAATGGCGGAACGGAAATTTGAACTAGTCTAATACAAACTAAAATATTAAGTAATCAATCCTGTTATACCAAATTGAATATCCTCTTAACTATAAATTTAATGTGTGCTTTTTTTATTTTTTTTTTGTTCATTGTAAGATATAAAAATAATATAAATTCGCATTCCATGTATCCTTAATACCTAAATGTAAGTGATTAAAGTTAGCACTACTTTATTATTAATAAACAAAATATCAAGATTCGTACTTGGAAAATTGAATAAATTTTGGAAATAATTAATATGTTCTATATATAAATGATTTTTAATTATACTAAAAAAAAATTAGAATAATGAAAATAAATTGAGATGCCCTAAATACTGGGCGGAACGTCATTCGTGTACATTATTGATTATATAAAAAATCTACAACCAAGAAAAGAAAAAATCAAAAAAATATAGCATTAGTAACTTTTGAGTTTTTCGCATAAAAACCGATTTATCTTGAAAACGGCCAGTTTTATCGAAATAAATTAAGAGTACTTTTTTTGAAAAGGAATGACAAAGGTATTTAACAAAATCAGTTTTCAGCTCTGTAAAATGACACCTGTCAAAAATTAGGTCCAACGAGTATGGCTGCAAGTATGTTCCTGACTACGAGCTTTGAAAATGGTGGATAAGATTTCACCGAAACGTCAGCTGCCTTATAGTCCAGAGAGGGACTCAGCACATACACGGGATGCCCGAAAACCTTCGATTACATATCACACCCTTAAAAATATCCGACATAACATATATATATATATATATATATATATATATATATATATATATATATATATATATATATATATATATATATATATATAAGCTCCTAAGTATCAACTGACAATGCGATTATTAACATTTTAAGCAAATATTTACTCAGATACTATAAAAATAGAGGTGTCTAGAATGGTTTCAAATTAAGTCTAGGAATCGCCAATGTGCGACGGGAGACGCTGTGCTATTTATGCATCAAAGAGGTACTTCACTTTTTAGAACTATTATTAAAGAGTTATTTGTTAAATTTTCAATTTATTCTAATCACCATATGAACGTAGAACCCAGAAAGAGCAAAATACACTTTTTATCGAATTTAAAACTATGAAAAAAATGAGACGTTTCATTTTGCGGGTTGAACAAATTAAGATATCTCAACAATTAATAACGATTTTATAAAAAAAAAACTTTATTTTGAATTTCATGGACTTTCTTTTCAAGCAAAAATAAATAAAATAAGTTATTTTTGCAATAGTTATTTGATATGAAAAAAAGGGCTATTTTCGAGGCTTTTAAACTTTTTTACAATAACCAATAAAAGAAATTTTTTCTCTCATGGCTGAAATTAAAGGTCTTTTAATTATCTATTGGCCTGCTTTTAAACAGTTCTATCTAAAATTATTACTTTGACTTCTAGGATCAAAAAATTATGTTTTGGCGACTTTGGACGCTTGTGGCTTAATCTCTGTTATTCCTCTGAAAAACATATGGTGGAATCTTTTTCATTCCCCTATTCATCGCAGAGTTTATCCCGTCCATTCCTGAATTAACTCTTGGTTCTTATCTGTTGTTAATAATAAGCCTGTTGAGCTGGGTATAGTCATAGAAATTCAAAAACTGTTTAAAATCTCCCGCAGAGTCATTCGCAGCACAATCTTGATAATACATCTAGAAGAAGGTCAAATAACATATCCTATTTTTTATCATATCAAAATTGAAAAGTTTCTACAAAATCCGAAAGTTCTCTACATGAGTCAACGGTTTAGGTAGGTATAATGAATTTTGACTAAAACGGATACTTTGAAACATTAGAAACAATGCAAGATACTCTACACATTTTGACTAATACTTAATTCAAATGGACATCGAGATGAATTAAATTTATCCATGAAATTAGAAATTGAGAAATAAAATTTTTGGAGAAAAAATTAACCTCCTTTAAAGTTAGCATTAAATTGTTACTAAATGAAACAAATAGTACAGGGCATCTAAACTTCAATAAAAAAGTAATTTCGCCAGCTTAAGTATCTTTGTAAATTATGGGGTTAGTAAGTTGGACGTATCTGTTTCTATAAAACGATTTTTTCATGTGATGCACAAATATTCGACGATTTTGCCCTTAAATGTATAAAACTTTGCACAAAGTAATGGTATTCCACTAAAATTATTAATGTTAAAAACGAACCAAGTTTTCTGCTATTATAATTTGCTTCAGTAAAAGAGAAATGAGGTATAAAGAGATGTCCAGTTCTGTTACAAAAGAAAAAGATGCCTTAAAACATTCGCGATTTGATAAACATTGAGGTTCATTGGAACTTAATAATCACTATTCAGTTCTAAAGAATAGAAATAAAGAAATATAATATATTTCTACTATACATTCACTTCATACACATTTAGAAAATTGGCAAGTAAAAATTTCAATTGTAGGTAGATATTTTGGATTTATAATTCATTAAGACTGACTCTCGATTTATATGTCCCAATGAATCTCGGTACTTATAAGTTTAAACCGTGACAAAATAATAGTTTCTCTTTTGGAACAGAACTTGATTCCTTTTTCACATTATGGTTTTTAATCAGATAATAATTATTGTCTAATTGCAAATATTTTTATTATAGAAAAATAATGTACCTCAAGTAGAGCAATATCGTGTTTCAAATAAAGTGAATCAAATAAGGGATGTGGATAGTATTCCGAAACCTCTACTTCCAGAGGAGGTTCCCAAGGATGATTTATTTCTACAAGTATGAATAAAGGTTTATTCACTAGACAATGAGCAGCAGTTAAAACATAATTACTCCCAATTAGAGATCCTCCGCATTGCCAAAATTTCCTTCCAGAACTAGTTTCAGTTCTCAAAAGTAGGACCTAAAAATACCAAGTAGTTACCTAAATTCAACCCACCAAATGTAACTAGAAGCAAAATAAGATTTGAAATGGAATATTAAAAATGAGACCAAAATGTATCAAAATTATTTTGTTCTTGAGTTGCTTATAAAACTTTGAATCGTCACCCCATCAAAATCAATCAATTATAAATATCATATAGAAGGGCTATAGTCAACGAACAAGGAAGGTACTTGAAGTGTCCGGCTACGATTTGATGAAACTTTAACATGTTGTAGAGGGTACAAAAATAGAGGCACGTATTTTATTTTCATCTACGGAGATTTATCACAACGGTCTGAAAACCGCCCCTAAAGTTCACCCCTAAAAACAACATTTTTGAAATATCCTAGATTCTAAATGAGATATCTTTACAAAACAAATTGAATATTACTTGTTATTCGAAATTATGTTAAACTATGGTATTGCACATATAATTTCATTCTAAAAATTACGAAATATAATGAAATTGTTTCAAAGCATTTTTTCGAGGATTCAAAAAATGAAGTTGTAAAAGAGGATGAGTCACCCCCAAATACTTTTTTTCAAATCTCAAATTCTAATTGATTGAAGTCCTTACAAAACAAGGTACACGTTACTTGTTAATTGAAGTGAGGTAACACCATGTCGTTTTAACCCCATTTATATCATTCCTTAGTTTTTATAAGGTTTATTCTTTTAATTCATTTATATAATTTAATTCTGGACATTACGAAATTAAACAAAATTTTTTGATAATATTCTTTTACGAATACAATAAGTAGTTTAAGTTGACGTGTTTCGGAGTTTCCGAAAATAAACTAGTCAAAGAGGGAAATACGTTTTTTTTTTTAATATTTGCAGGTCTAATTAAGATATTTCTACAAAACAAAATTAAAACTACTTACTGAAAATGATGTTAAACTATGGTATTTTCACCCCCCAAGGATATCATTCCATATTTTTACAAAAGTAAACCGTCAATTCATGCATATATTATTATTCTTAAAATTGCCAAATTTTAATTCAAATGAACGTTACAGAATTAGAAATCACTATTTGTCATGAACCATATAATGTACAGAAATGAATGCTTAACCAATGAAATAAGTTTATATTTTCTTATTAATTAAAAGAAAAAAAATTAGTACGCTCATTAATGTTCATATCAACTGAAATTTTACAATTTTAAAAATAACAATATATTTATGAAATTGCGTCCTTCGAATGATATCCTTGAGGATGAAAATACTATATTTTAAACTTATTTCAAAGGCCAAGTAATTTCCAATTTGTTTCATAAAGTTATCTCAATTAGAAATTTAAATGTAAAAAATTATTGGGGGGTGGCTCACCCTCTTTTGCTCGTTTATTTTTAGAAACCCCGAAACACGACCCCTTAAGTGACATTATATTGGTGAAATAAATATTTTTAATATTATTAAATTTCGTAATTACATGCACAAATAAAAAATAAGGGATAATATCGTTGGAGATAAAAATACATAGTTTAATGCCAGCATCAGATAATTATAGTATTCGTGTAAAAAATATTTTCAAACAATACCATTAAATTTTATAATTTTTAGAATTAGATCAGATGCACGAATAGATGGTTCACCCTTATAAAAAATAAGGGATAATATTCTTAGGGGTAAAAATATCGTAGTTCAACATCATTTTAAATAACAAGTGACTTCCATTTCGTTTTGTAAAGATATCTCTATTGAAACTTGAGATTTAAAAAAAAAAAGTATTTGGGGGTAGCTCACCCTCTTTTACTAGTTTAGTTTTAGAAACTCCAAAACCCGACAACTTTAATTACTTATGGTATTCGTGAAAAAAAAAACATTTTTAAACAATTCCATTAAATTTCGTAATTTTTAGAATTAAATTACCTGCGTGAATAGATGGTTTACTTTTATAAAAAATATGGGATGATGATATCTTTGGGGATGAAAAAACTATAGTTTAACATCATTTCGAACAGCAAGTAATTTTCATTTTGTTTTGTAGAGAAATCTCATTTAGAAGATATTTTAAAAATACTGTTTTAAGCGGTGAACTTTAGAGGCAGTTTTCACTCCATTAGAGTGAATTTCCGCAGATAAAAAAAATACGCCTCTTGTTTTTTTACCCTCTACAACATATTGAAGTTTCATTAAAATTGGAGCCGAACACTTCAGGTACCTTCCTTGTAAGTATATTAACCGACTTCAAAAAAAGTGGTTATTAATTCGAATTGTATATTTAAAAATTAAACCCTAAAGGACATGTAAATTCGGGAATACCATGAACGGATATTCATCAATATCACATGAATAACCTCCTAAAATTCTATTTCTCCATTGATTATTAATACTGCTAGCATCAGCTATGTTATTTCCATCAGTATAATTGCTGTTAACAATAGGCCATATTACTACAAAAAAGGATAATAAATTCTTCGCAATTCGCAATATATTCATTAGACAATAGCAAAGGCTAGTTTCCTTCAGTCAACAGACACATAACCACAACTATGACATGTGTCACATATTTGAAAAAAAAAAAGCACCATGTTTGGTGAATATAATATTTCTCTTTACACTCCAAGTCTGTTCGATACGCTCTATATTTTGCTTTTTTTATGAAATACTAACATATGTTCAATTAACTTTATTTTAATTCCTAGGATTTTATTTTAAATCCTATTTGATCCATGTAAGCTTATGCCTCCACCAATTGTTGCATGGGATATACGGTTATCCCACCGGGAAACAATTCGATCTATATATGGAAAACTATATTATCGTAGTAATGCCCCTCATGTTAAAGGCATATAACTGACGAACCCACTGATACCTTTCCCAGACATCCATGTCATGCTTTCCACAACTTGGAACTCCTACTTAGGCCAAATTTGTCGGAAAACAACGGTGGGATATTCTTACCACAACATTGTACAGAAAAATTTTGGAAATTTAACAGTATACTAAAGCCGATAGGGACAACCCGTCTGTGGTGTCATATATATATATATATATATATATATATATATATATATATATATATATATATATATATATATATATGGTAATATAAAATAAAATCGAAAATACAACTAACATGGTCACAAAGTTACACTCACATGACTTAAAATAAACACTTAAACAATAACGATACTTATTAAAAAGATCAATCGAGAAAACAATTAATATGAACAAAAAAAAGGACTATTATTTTAGTTGACTTAGTTTATTAGGTTCAAATTTATTTTCCTTATTATTGTTAGTCATTGATTGTTTGTTTTCCCTTTTTAAATGTAGCATTTCCTTTGAAGTTTATGGTAGTTTCTTTCCTGGGGCAAAATATTTGTGTTTGAATTTACATTTAAAGTTATTTGAAACTAAATAAAATGTTTGAAGCTTAGAATTATACGCGCAAGGTAATTTTACCTTCTTTGACTGTTACATACAAGTGACAAGACACAACATACCGATGAAAATCGACAGCATCGCGTATTCGACACCCATTTGGTCAGTACTCGATATATTTATGTCTTTTTATTTTTATGACAAATAATGGATAAATGAATGTTAAAAGATAATATTTTCCAGATTGACTCATATTGCTACCTTCAACAATTAATTGTTTTTAAATAACTTATAAATTCGGAAATACTGATGATCTTGAGTTAAACATGGAAATCCTCCTAAAATTTTATTTTTCCACTGATTATCATCACTGCTGACACACCAATTATATTATTTTCATCAGTAAAATTGCTATTAACAATAGGCCATATTCCTATAAAACTGGATAACAAATTCTTCGCAAATATGATATTTATTAGATAATTGCAAAAAGTAGCTTTCTCAATACCACACTTATAATAATGGCCATAACAAATTTAAAAGACCACCATGTTTTGTGTATTTAATATTCAGATTTACACTCAACGTCTGCTCCGTATACACTATATTTCTTTCATTTATTATTCCCGTTGAATTTCTAACTTCAATAACATCATTCAAATCGTTGATGATGAGATTCAATACATGACTTGCACAATTGTCATTAATTAGTCTTTGAATTCCACCAATGTGACCAGCCATAACAAAGTAGCCGTTAGACCCTTGGTCAATAAGTTTGTTTAAATCCAAATCACTTTCGATCAAGAATTGAATAATTGTTATTGATATCGACTTAGCGTCCAGTTCCTTCAATGACTCATATCCTGGAAATTCTTCATGTATGATTGGTTTATTTCCTTTAATTAAATTTACATAATTTAGTCCAATTGATAACCGCTCTGCCTCCCCAATTTCCTAATTTCATCAACTAACACAGAAAAAGCTAACGCCCGGTTAACTTCTGAAATAATTTCAAATTTGACTATATCGGAACATGTCGGAATTAATTCATTGTGAGTCTTATGCGACATATACAAACTATTATTTCATTCAGATTCCAGATGGTTTTTTCGTACTGTATCACCAGATTGAACTCTGAAATATAGCAAATCTGTAAAAACAGAGCCCGTATTCGATGTTCCTCGAAATGGAAGCTCATGTCGCCAACAAAACGTAATTGTCTTTATTATCTACTGTAGTTTGACTCTGTTCTCTTCTACTTCCTTGTGATATGCTGGATCCAAAATTTCATAAACACTTAATTGTTGTATATTCATTGTTTTCTGAAAATTTGTTAAACATAAGACAGCTATACAAGGCCACTGGGATTTCATATGAGACTCAGCAGCTTCATGAAATTTGTTATATTTCATACAGGGATGTACTATGAACACTCTTTTCTTATAATTAAAAGAAAAAATAGAATATAACATTGTATTTTATTGCAGATCAAAATAAATTGCGTTAATTAGAATTGACAAATGTTCGTTAAATCAAAAATCATTAACTTCTCCAAAATTGAAAAATTTACCGGCACAAAGATTTGAACATTTTTTTAAGACTTGAATTTATTGACAAATTCACAAAAAACTAAATTAACGATCAAGAAAAATTTAAAAGTTGGTATACAGGGGTTTAAAAAAAGATTAAACCGGATCCAAAGTGGAGGCAGTAAGGTTTTTTTTGTATTAACCGGCGCACCGATTTTCAAAGCACTCACCCTCTTAAATAACCGGGAGACTACAAGTTTTTGAAGTTTGACTTTGCTAAGTTCGCTTTTTTGCTGTCGTGATCACCTAGCGTTCGTTGTCTTCCGGATATATAGGTACATTGGGGTATCAGGTTATTGAGATACCGGGTTTTTAGGAGCTTGTATATTTGCACCTCCCTGGCTTTTTCCCGTCGGTGCCTCTGATTGTAGTACAAAGCTTGTGTGACACCGCGTTTCCTTGTTTTACGTCCCTGCCGATGGAAGTACATTTAGTATTTTCGTGAAGTTTTACTATCATAATAATATTTTTCTAAATATTATATTTCAACCTGGTAGGTTTTATAGATTGTCATTGACTCCAAATCCGGCACGACACTCGGCTGCTTGACTGATTAGTGGGATTCCAGTTTATTGATCGGCTTTATTTTTATGGCTTCGATTATATGATAAGTGCAAGTTTAGCTCACCGCTTATTTCAAAAGTATTCTGATGATGATAATTTTAGCCTTAATATTCAATAAATTAAAACTAGATTTGCTATTAATCCGTTTTTAATTTAATTAAATTGCATTGTAACAGCTGATATTAACAAGCAAAATCGTAAATTAAAAAGTGCATCCACAATATTATTTCCATTATATGCTTTTTTTCTCTTAAGTGCCATAATGAGTTTTATGAAATCTAAATATTGATCAACTCTAGTGTACACTCCGGGGTGGTCTGGTTCTCCACAACCCATTCCTCTTGAAATTACTCCGACTTGCATCGATTTGCACATAAGAGGACCCCCAGAATCTCCCTAAAACAATGAAATATATAAGAACCTTTTTTTTATATAGTTTGAACGGATTCACTAAAATAGAACATGTGTAAATTGGAGGTATGGAAGAACGAACTATGAGAAGGGATTGGATATGTTTGAATAAGTAAACTTTTTTTCCTTATATTGGAATATTTTTATGTAAATATACAAAAATCACGGAGGGCTAGGCTTTAATATACTTAATATACGAAAAATTAAATGTATGGAATTTGGGTTGGATCAGTCGCGGAGAACTTGGCCAATATTTACTCTAATTATTTTTTATTAATTAGATGAGAGCTTTTATGGAATTTTGCGCAGTAAAAGTTTTTAAGATTGGGACTCTTCAATCTTTTGTCGAAATTAAATTTTGTGTTGGGGCTCTTAAAGAATTTTCGAAATTCAATTATTCCAAAAAATGTTTGTGTTAAACGTTAAACTAAGGCATTAAGGCACATTCTTAGATTCGTTAACTAGGCCACTTTCAGGTTGTAACTAATTTCCTCTTGACAGAAAGTTATTTAAATCGCAATCGGGAATGTATAATTCGGGTATGTCGCTTCAGCAATGCAAATGCAATTTAGTTCCGCAAGTTATTTAATTCGTAAAAGTAGGCGCGTGCATACTCCGAATATTATTTATTTCAAACAGTTCACGCCAGAATTTTTAAAAAATCGACGTGGAAAGGTTTTTAGAGAAGCAAAATTCGCATTTCGCGTCTTTCATTTGACTGAGGACTACTTTGAGGTTCCTTCCCTAGCACTGAACTATTATCAGCTACTAGCCTACAGATTGACCTTCCTAGTACCGCAATCTTCTTTCTTGAGTCGAATTTTTTTTATTTGAATTTTTGATTGCTCAATTAAGAGAACCAAGAATATCTAGCTTTTCTTTAGCCATCGTAAGCAAAGCAGCCTCCCTCGTTGCACTAGCGTAGACAGCTTAGTAATCAGCTTGATGCCGCATGCCGAAAGGAATGCTCCAGGAAGACCTCTAGGAATTTTAAACTCCCTACTCACACATAAATAATTCTAAATTATTACCACGTGAAAAGCTTTGACGGATCCAACAAAAAATTTTACTTTTTTATTTTATGTGTTCCGGTGGTGGACTTTAACTGTAGTAAGAATCTTTGTTTGATTTTTTCCCTTCCTTGTTTTTCGGGTGTTTTATTTTTGGTTCAATTTATGATTAAGTCTTTTTATTTTTATCGGTGCGTATATATATATATATATATATATATATATATATATATATATATATATATATATCATCAGTTTATAACATTCTACGCCGTCTTCTGATTTCCAGTCTCCATTGATCTCGGTTTGTCCATAGGTTTTCATCCATTCCTCTTGTTCTTATATCTTTATCCACTCCTTCTCTCCAACTTAGTCTGGGTCTACCTCTCTTTTTTCTTCCCTGTGATGCCCAATTTAAAACTTTTTTTGGAAATCTAGTATCGTCCATTCGTTGAACATGTCCGTACCATCTAAGTTGGTTGATTTTAATATCTTCTGTTATCGTAATATGATCTGTCCATGATTTCGTGATATTCTTCGATAAAATCAACGTTGAAAGACTTCTTACTTTCTTATCTCTGCCTTTCGCAAGTCCAAATTATAGTTTATTTAATATTTATATCTTCACTATTCAAATATAACTATACGACTAACTAAAAACTCCTATCCTATCCCTATTTTTATACACTTAGAACTTCCTAGAAATAACAAGAAATATACTAGTAAAAAAAATGAGAACTATCTAGAAAATTGACTCATCGATATAATATTCCTTTCGACACATTATGGCATCAACTTGTGGAGATATAGTACTTTCATTTTGATCTTGGGACTTCGTTGAATTCTATAAACACCCTCATTGATTCTTTTCAGAACAGCATATAATCCTTCCCATGATGGCATCAACTTTGGCCATTTCCCTTCTTTCTCTGTGGATACCATAACGAAACTTTGTCACCTTACTGGAACTCTACCGAGTTTGCGTTAATGTCATATCTTATCTTCATTTTGTCCGTGGCCAGATCCATACCTGCTCTAACTAGGTCATGAGCTTTTCACAGATTCTCTTGTAAAGATCCACCCAGTGTTCAATCTCCATACTTTCTTCAGTTGCGGAAACGAATATTATGTCACAAGGCAATCAAAATTCCTTTCCAAATAAGACCTTGGCAGGTTTAATTCCGGTAGTTTCATGAACTGCGGATCGATAGGCCATTAAGAAGATTGGCGTATATTTATACCAATTTGCTGATGTCTGTCCACAACCTTTGAAAGGTGCTTTTGAATGGTTTTATTAAATCATTCAACCATGCCATCCGACTGAGGATGTAAAGCTGTTGTCCTGGTTTTACGGATGTTCAGTAGTTCGCAGTTTTGAAATCAAAGTTATGTCCTTGATCAGAATATAACTCCAAAGGAATTCCAAATTGGCTAAATATATTGTTGACTAAAATTTCAGCTATTGTTGAGATCTCCTGGTTAGGGATGGCAAATACCTCAGGCCATTTACTGAAGTAGTCAATAACAGTCAAAACGTATTTATTCCGTTATCTGTTTCTGGGAATAATTCAGATATATCAATAGCCATCAGTTCAAAAGGTATGCCAAAATTATACTCCTTCATTTTTTCCTTTATTTCTTGTACTTGAACTTTGGCTAGCAGCACATTTAGAGCACCGTCTACACCATGATTTTACGTCTTGACAGTTGGTAATTCAGTAAAATCTTTCACTAAATTTGCCTAGAGTCTTGTTAATTCCTTAATGAGCACCAGGCTTCCTATTGTCAATTTATTCTAAAACCACTGGAACTTCATTTCTGGGTATTACCACCTAAGTTTTGATTTCCTTGCCATCGGCACTTTCTCGCAATCTCTTTAGTAACTGGTCTTCATTAATAGCGAGTTCCACTGAGGCTTAAGTGCCTTGAATGTGAATCCTTTATCCGAGATCTCCCCCAATTAGGACGTTTTCTTTAATTGCATCAAATCATTGTCTTCAAGTTGATCTTTTCTCACCTGAACTGTACTCCAGTCTAGATCAACGTTAAAAGTGACTCTCGGAATAGGAATTCCTTCTCTTTGTTCTTCTTTATTACAACGCTTGCATTCTTCCTTACATGGTTTTCTTGATAAAGCATCTGCGTTGTTTTGCAGTCACCTCTGGCATCCAGTTGCAAAGTTTTTTTGTTTCTCTTTTTGGCGATGTTCTTCCTCTTGTTGTTTGTCTTTATGGCGATATTCTTCTTATTATTATTTCTTTTTTTGGCGAAGTTCATCTTCTTGTTTTCTGTTCAGACGACGCACTTCTTCTTTCTGGTTTTCTTTTTGAAAACGTTCTTCTTCTTTCTGACGACATTCTTCTTCTTTCTGACGACGTTCTTCTTCTTCTTGTTTATCTTGCAGGCGACGTTGTTCCATCCGTTCCATAAAATCAGCAAGTGTTCTATTCATTTGCTGTATTTCGGCTGTTTGCTGTCTAGTATTTACCATAAAAATTTCTAAAATATTTCCAAAAACTTGTTTTTAAACTTTTTTATCCATGACAAATTCGATGGTGAAGTCCGTTTTTCGCTATCTCTTTTAGTTGTCAAATAATATTCTAGAACTTTGTCGAAAAATCGGTTATAATCTTCTTTCCTATTGACAAATCTGATGATGAAATTCGTTTTTCGCTATACCCTTTGGATCTCAAAACAGAACGTTCTAGAACTTTATCGAAAATTAATCTTATCTTCTTACTTAATAGCAAATGCAACAGTGAAATCTGTTTTTCTCTATCTCGTCTAATTTTCAATAGAATTTTTTGGAAATCCTCACTTCTTACACCAATTGTTACGGTTTGATCTCTTTTAAATCGCTTACTGAGGCCGCAAAATAAAACACAACCCTTTTAACTAACTTACTTCCAATATTATATTAACTAATTCTTAACACAGCTGAATCACAACTATTTAAATATTACTTCTTAATATCTTCACTATTCAAATACAAGTATACAACTAACTTAAAACTCCTATCCTATCCCTATTTCTATATCTATAAAACTTCCTAGAAATGTGCTAGTATAAAAGTTGAGAACTATTTAGAAATACAACTCATCTATAATATTCGTTTCGGCACATTATAATAAAGATGACTCATCGCGTTGGAATATTTGTATACGAGGGTGTATCGATAAGTTTCTCCTAAACGTTCGTAACAATACAATATCGGCAGATCACATTATTTAGTTACTACTTATAATTAGACATAAGAAAAATATCCGAATGACAAGAGAATAAAGGTAAAGTATAAAGAAAAATTACAAGGAAAAAGTGTTTATGTCACATGGACATGAGGATTGGATCGAGAAAGAAGACAACTATTGACGAATCGTTTTAAAAAATGTATATAAAAAATACCTTGCATGAGTCCTTTCCTTCTAAAGACAAAGTGCACACGTCTTCTTTAAATATTAATATTTTATGTTTGTACATAGCTTCGCACTTTTCATGACTAATCACAGGTAATACAGCACATTGAGGATTATTTATATCTGCAACTTCGATAATATCTTTTTCCTGCCTAACAATTCCCCACCCCATCACCATAGCAGTTTCACATTTCTGTTCTAAATCTCCATAGGAATATCTCATGTTAGGAAGGCGTGCATATTTTATATATTCTGATTCTTGAATAGATTTCTGTAGCTAAAAATAGTAACTTCAATGTTGCAGCAGAAACCGTTTACCAAGCAAATTAACGGAACTTATTTATTTAATCATACTACAATTTCATCCCTAGAAGAAAAAACATGGGACCTCGTCAGGCTCTGTTTTGTGTCAAACAGGATAACTGACAACATATTACATTTATTATGCAATAATAAAACATTTTTGCAAAAAAGAATAAACAGATCAATGATCAGTAGCGGACTCATGATCTTAGAATTTGTAGGTTCTGCACTGCAGACCTGCTGAAATGGGAATATAAGAGAAAAGTTGTATTCAGCCTATGGTATTATCATTCAAAAATTTAATCAGCATATACAGAATGTCCATTTTCCATGGATTTACAGGTTATCTCCGTTATTCTTAAAAATAGAAAGATGAGGTTTTCTGACAGTGCACTACTTTAAGAAACGAACGATGCTACTAACAGAATTTGAAACTTATACATTTTGAAGCACCTCTCTTATCTTGGTTATCTTGCAACTTATCGCAGAGTTAATAAAGTAGACGTATTGAAGTTTTTCATGTAGAGTTCAGTGGCGTAGTCAATTTTTCTATAGATTCAACTGTTTCAGAGAGATAAATCAAACTTACCTTTTTTAAGTGGGATACCCTATTTATTTTTAAATATTGTTATTTGGTTTGTTACAACCTTTTTGAAAATATGCAACACTGTATATTTATTATTGGTACTAGGTCTTAAATTTATGTTTTTTAAAAAATAATCGGTTCCTGTTAATAGGCTGTGACAGGTATTTATAGAAATAAATCATAAAAATCATATCCTCGAGGGTTTCTATCAGAATCCTTAGACATTCGTCATGTTCTTGCCTACTGACATTTTCGATTAATCAGTTTCTTAAAAATGGCAAGCTTTGTAAATTTTGGGAGTAATAAAAAATTTGGCAGGCTCGTTTGTTATATTCAGTGCATCGAAAATGCAGATGAAGCGTAGAAGTGGATTTTAAGAGGTTTGATAATTTTTGTATGCTTTTCAAATTATATATATATATATATATATATGGATATAACCACTGCTAATGCATCTCACACGGAGGAATCCGTGAAAGCCGTATAAACATATTTATTTATATATATATATATATATATATATATATATATATATATATATATATATATATATATATATATATATATATATATATGTATATATATATATATATATATATATATATATATATATATATATATATATATATATATATATGAGTGGTACATATTTATATATTTTTGATAACTTGTAACAGACTAAATGGCACCATTCAAAAATATATAAAGTATCCCATTTAAAATAAGGTAAATTTGATTTATTTCTCCAGAACAGTTGAACCTATAAAAATACTGACTTCGCCATTGAACTCTTCATGGAAAACCTGATTAGTCCTATTTTTTAACTTTGCAATAAGTTGCTAAGTAACAAAGTGGCATTGTTCGTTTCTTAAAGAAATAGCACAGTGCCAAGAAAAAATTATTCTCCTATTTTTACTAATAACGGAGATAACCCGTAAAAGCAGCGAAAATTTAACCCCGTACGTAAAAGTTACGAGCAGCTACTGCATTAAAATATGATAATAAAATACAACTCGCCAGAATCACCAAAAATCTTTTACTTTTACACCCGATCCAGTTCCATTGAATTTAAGTATTCTACTTAGTCGTTTTTGTTTTGCTTTTCACTTTGTCAGTGAAATTAAAAATCGAAAAATGAAATTTTTGAAAATAATTTTAACCTTCTACAAAAGATAGCACCAAAAGCAAAGAATAGTTTTATCATTTTTTTTATGTAAATAAAATTTTTAAGGTTAAGGTCTACAAAAAATATGGTCAGGATTATTGTGGGTCAGCTGAGGGTCATTTTCGAAGTAATTTGCTACGTAGAATCCCAATTCGATTAGCCCATCATCCCAGGATCTTGAGAAATTAGAGGTTATGTACTATTTTTGAGGTTATGTGCAAGTTGCATAAAAATTTTTTGATATTTTTTTCTGACTTCATATTCATACTCAGCGATCCAAAAAAAAAAACAAGTACAAATTTTCCAAAGAAATATATACAGTAGAAAAATGTATACCTCAAAGGCTTAATACGAATCTTCATGACGTTGTTAGGATATATTTCATAATTTAAAGTTACTGAAACTTTACAAGAAAAAATTGTAGGTGATCGTTTAATAGCTTATTTTCAATGGTAAGAGTAGTGTTAAATGATGCAACTACAAAAAAAGGCCAGACAAATTTTGTGCAACCTGTAAATATCTTCAAAACTAACCAAAGAAAATATTTGTCGAGTACATAACCTCAAATCTCTAAAAATCCTGACTGTGCCAGTTCTGACCTGGGATTCGGATTATATGCAGCAAATGACTTCGGAAATGACCTCCAACTGTCCGACAACAGAACCTTGTACACCTGGATTATTGTTAAATGAAGCACCCACATACGACGAAATGTTTCTAAAAAGATTTCACTGAAACGTTTCTAGGAAAATTTTCAGAAATATTTCGTACACATTTCAATAATGTGGTTAAAACATTTCCATGCAAGATTTCAGTCAAAACTTTACGAAAACTTTCTATCACATTTTATGAAATAAACCCAAAATGGTAAAATATACGGTTTCATGAAATATTACGGAAACATTGAGATTATATTTCATTGAAGATTTCATGGTATCGCTCAAAAATAAAACATGAAATGTTTAGAGGAATGTTTTTCATGATGAATTTAAAAACAAGTCAAGATATGTTTCAGAAATATTTAAGAAATATTCCATGAATCGTTTTCCGAAACGCCATATAAACCATTTTCTGAGACTTTAAAGAAACTTTTTTGAAATATTTTCGTGGTTTTTATCAACAACCTTTATGAGTGCCACAAATAGCCAGCGAAAAAGATTTCCAAATTAGTCCCTAAATATTTCGAGAAAAGTTTCATAAAACGTATCATAAACCTTTTCAGAAATATGTCTATTTTTCATTTGTTATTTAAATAGATCTAGTGCTAGTGAGAAGAATACTTGTCTTCAGAAAATAAACACAATGTTCTGTTTTTATCCATTTAGTAATAAAGGGAAATTATTTTTTTAACCTTGCATTTTTAAGGTTCTAAACTTGCTTGATTTATCGTTATACTTGTCAATTTAAACCCTCTACTGTCAACTTACACTGGTTTTAAAGTTAGATCATATAAGTGAATAAGGTCGCCCAAGTTTAACATAAATAATATTTTTTAATGTTATTACAAAAAAATAAATAAATAAAACATTTTTTCAAAAATATCCTAATGAAAGAGAATTGACCAAGTATATCGATTTGCTTTCAGAAGCTTCTTTATTAATGAAACTCTCAGATTGATGAAATTACCGTACTGTTATGGTACGGTAATGGGTTTGTTTCGTTTATCGTACAATGACTGAAATTACAGTACATGTACGATAATTACCGCACGGTTGGCAACGCTGCTTTGATTCCTAACTAGAACAAAGCAAGCATATCATTATAAGGCTTTTTCAGTCAGTTTCTTTTAAATATAAACCACAAATATATAGAATGTTTCAAAAATATTTCGCGAAAACTTTCTTTTTAAATTGACGTAACATTTATGGAATTTTTCACGAAGTGTTCAGTGTGCAAATGAATATCTCACTCAAAGATTTTTTAAAAGCTTTTGAAACATTTCATTAAATGTGTCTGGAAATATTTCTAAAAACTTGCGTCAACTTTTCCAGAAATATTAAGTAGGTCGTATCCTTCGATCATACCCTAGATTTAAACAACAATAGATTGGTTTGAAGGCTGTTTATGATCGGTGGGGGAGACTCTTTTTTGATTTTTAACAGACATAAACATATTTACTTATCTTATCTTTCAGTTTAATTGCTTGTCGTGATTTTTCGGTGTTTTTAAGTGTTAGAAATTACTATAAATGCGAAGTTTACAATTAATATTAACAAAAAGAGGATTTAAAAACTTATTTTTATCGGTAAATATTGTTAGATATTGTTTACATATTGAAAATAACAATAATAATAATTTAGGCAATCATATATTCATACTTTATGTTTTCTGAATTGACTTACCGATGATACTCGTTTAAATAATGCAATTAGAAAAGGATAGCATAAAGTCTGTATGTCTGTACCAAGAGATGAAATATCTACTGTCTATCAACAACAAATATAAATAAAAATATTATTATTATTATTATATTCAGCGTTCAAACAACCGGGCCCTAGATCTGACGTTAGGCTACTTCTGCAGGGGTATGTTCAAAGATCGGATCCGAGTTGGTTAAAATTTTTCTTAAATATTTCATAAATATTTTAGGAAACGTTTCTTATAACATTTCATTAAGTTTTCATGCAATATTGTCGAAACTTTTTTGGAATCCCTTCAGAAACGTTTATTTGTCTGTCATATCATCATTTCTAAAACGTTTCAATGAAACCTTTCTGAAACGTTTAGATCTTTGCATGAAACGTTTCTAAAACATTTCTGAAACATTTATCTTATGTGGGCAAACAGTTATTAACAGGAGATCTAAATCAGCTTCATTAAAAAAAAATAGTTACACCAGCATAAGTATATTTATAAATTATTGTATTAATAAATTATAGCTGTCTTTTTCTGTAAAATGATTTTTTAATATAATGAATAAATAATCAACAATTTTGCCCACGAGTGTATAAAACTTTGTTCAAAGTAACTATACACCACTAATAATATTAATGTGAAAAAGAGGACCAAGTTCTCTGGCATTCTAATTTGCTTCAGAAATAAATTTGAAGTATAAAGGAGTGCCATGTTCTGTTCAAAAACAAAAAAAAGACCCGATAACATTTGCGATTTGATAAATATTGAGATTTATTGGGTCTTAATAATCACTACTCCATTTTAAAGACTACGTATAAGAAATATCTGTATGCTATTCAAACTTTCACTTCATAAACGTATAGAAATTTACCAGATGAATATTTCAACAACAGCTGAAAGTTCTTCATTTATATTCGTTAAAACTGAATCTGGATTGATATGTCCCAATGAATCTCGGTACTTATAAGTAAAATATTTTTTCTTTTGGAACATCTCTTGATTAATTTTTCACATAATTATTTTTAATGGAATAACAATTACGTGATTAATTACCTATAATATTATTAATAAAAAAGAATGTACCACAAGGACAGCAATATCGTGTTCCATAGTAGAAAAATCATATGAGCGATGTGGATACTGATCTATAACAGGTATTTCCGAAGGAGGCTCATAAGGATGATTTATTCCTACAACTACTGCTAAAGGGAACGCGTGCGCACAATGAGCAGCGGTCAAAACATGATTACTCCCAATTAGACTTCCTCCGCAATGCCTGGATAGTGTTTCATTGATTATTTTCAAAATGAGTACCTAAAAATACCAAGTAAGCTGTCTAAATTTAACGCAGGACTCCATGTAACAAGAAGCAAACTAGAATTTGAAATACAATATTAAAAATAAGATTTGTATTGTAAATGAACAAAAAAATAAACTAATTACAAAAAATAATTTTAAAAAAATAAGCTTCTATTACCCTTATTGCTCATACGATTACACTATAACATAAACCCGCTCAACATAGTGGTATCTGAGAGAGAAAGATAGATATATATATATATATATATATATATATATATATATATATATATATATATATATATATATATAGAGAGAGAGAGAGAGAGAGAGAGAATTTTAATTAATGACGCATCGACAACGAGGTCATTTAGCGTCACCTGGTATCTAAGAACTGATAGAAATGACGGACTGAATAAAAACATGAATGTACGACAATTCGCAGTACCCGGGTTATCAGCGTATTCCTCGGTTTTTTAGTTCTTAACACTATAGCAATTCCTCATATGGTAGATCTCACTGAGATCCTCAGAATCTTCAAATTCAAAAACTTGACCGTTCATGATCTCTGGGTAAAAATTAGTGCTGTTTTTGAGGTAAATTCCAAGATGGATGAGACCTATCCAGGGGTGTTGGGGCCAAATAAAATTTTTATAAAAAAATTGAACCGACTTCTAAAAGTGCGCTAAAAAGTAGAAAATAACTAGAAATTTTTATATGAAAATGAATTTTTTAAAGTCGGCGCCAAACTAATAACTGACAAAATATGATTCGCATAAACAGATTAAAAATATTCTATTTATAAATGCTTTCCTACCATAATTTGGCGCCGACTTCAAAAATTTCAATTTCATGTAAAAATTTATAGTAATTTTCCACTTTTTAGCGCACTTTTAGAAGTCGGTTCTTCTTCTTCTTCTTCTACCTTCTATAGTAGGTTCCTGACCTGTTCCTTCTTCGATTTTCCTCATTCTGGACTTAAATTATCGCTCCACCTTTTCCGTGGTCGACCTCTACTGCGTGTACCACTAGGCGATTTATCTGGTGCGATCCTTACCAGTCTATCCTGTCATTCGGCTTATGTGTTTGTTCCATTGTGTCTTACGCTGTAGGACCCACTCATTAATGCAGTCTGTGTTGCATGATTGCCTAATGTTATCGCTTCTTTCTCTGTCTAGTAGCGTTTTTCCTGTTATTCGTCGAAGTATTTTCATTTCTGTAGTCTCCAATAGTTGTTTCGTTTTTGTCGTCTCTGGTCGTGTTTCTGAGGTGTATGTCATAATAGGTCTAATTGTGGTTTTGTAGATCCGAACCTTTGTTTCTTATTGTAAGTGTTTGTTTCGCCAGATCACGTCGTTGAGACAAGCCGCGACTTTATTTGCTTTGGCCACCTGCCCTCTTACTTCATCTTCGATGTTGCCATAACTAGTTATATCGATTCTTAGATATTTGAAACTCATTTCTTGTTGTATTATTTGACCGTCTAGTTCTAGTTTGCATCGGAGGGGTTCTTTTGAGGTTGTCATACATTTAGTTTTTTTTTTCGGTTCAATTTTTGTTATAAAAATTTTATTTTTTTATTTTTAGTTTTAAATTCATTATGATACTAAGTACTAAATACTAATCGAGATTAGCGTACCTTGCAGTGACTCCACGGTGGCAAAAAAGTACCCATTTTATCCAGAGTTATAAATCACCCTTAAATAAACCACAAAATATCCTTTGATTCTCCAAATACCAGTGATATTGTATCAAACAAATATTTAGTCTGTCATAGTAAATCCACCCACTTAAATTTCAAATTAATTTAAGATTGGTAATGTAGGCCCCAAAACCTTTCAATTTCGATATTTAAAGAACTTGAGACGTAAATTTCTTAGCCCGATATATATGTTATACTGCATATTGAGTTTGGATACGCCCCAAGAACGACGCAATCAACCTAGTTGTCAAAACTGAACTTCATATTCGTATTACACGACCCCAAAAACTTCCTAATACCAAATCTGAAAAAATGCGAATAAGGTAAAATTTTCAACCCACCATATTGAATTTTAAAAAAATAATTTATCGTCTTAATCTAATCTAAATCTCAACCCTTCAAAGCCCCCTAGTACCAATTTTGGATGAAATACCGGAAAATTTCTAGACCGTCGTATTGCATCTGACATATTATATTGGCTTAAAATAATTTTATATTCGCTATTCACATCCTCAAAAACGATTCAGTCTCACCTTTGAACAAAATCGAAAAATGTAAAATTTTTAGTCCGCTATCTTGGATTTGCCATATTGAATCCTGAAAAAATACTTTTAAATTCATAATTTACACCCTCAAGAACCCCCTATATCACTTTTTGGAGAAAATTGAAAAATGAAAAATTTTTAGGACGCCATATTGAATCCGCCAGCTTGAGTTTTTCAAAAAATATTTTAAATTCGTAATTAACGCTAACAATAATCCCCCAATACTGATTTTAGACAAACTCGAGAGATGAAGAAACTTTAATCCGATATCTTGGATCTGTCATATTTTTTTAAAAATAATTTCAGGTTCATAATGTGCGTTTCCAAAAACTTCCCCATATCAATTTTGAAAAAAAATCTGACAAAATTAATATTTTCGTCCGCTATATTGAATCCGCCATATTGAATTTTTTAAAAATAATTTCAGATTCGTTGTGTACGATCCCAAAAATTCCCCCATAACAATTTCGGAGAAAATCGGAAAATAAAGGACCACCGCAGTAACTTCCTGAACATAACGTAAAAAATTTTATTCAAATCAGTGCCGCCGTTCCGGAATAATCGATGTACATACATAAAAAAAAAATACATAGGCGACGAATTGAGAACCTCCTTCTTTTAGATGTCGGTTAAAAAGAGTAAAAACTCAAATAGTACATACCTTGAAAGTAGCCTGGCTAGTGTGTAAGAAATAAATTAAAATATTACAATCTGGTATGCATTTGATATGAGTAATTACTTTTTATAATAACAAAAAATAGGAAAAAAAATATTTTTAACCGACTTCAAAAAGGAGATTTTCAGTTCGTCGAGTATGTATGTTTTTTTTTATGTATGTACACCGATTACTCCGGAACGGTGGCACCGATTTGAATGCAATCTTTTACGTTATGTTCAGGAAGTTGCTGCGGTGGTCCCATATTTTTTTGGGCGAAATTGGTGCAGTAAAATCCAAGATGGCGCTGACAATATGGCTGCCAAAAAAAATAATTTTGACGGATTTGGTATGGAAAAGTTTTTGGAGTTGTACCCAATGAATCTAAAATTATTTATTTAAAATTCAGTATGGCGGATCCAATATAACGGACAAGAAAATTTAATTTTGTCCGATTTTCTCCAAAATTGGTATGGGGGAGTTTTCAGGGTCGCACATAACGAATCCGAAATATTTTTAAAAAATTCAATATGCCGGATCCAATATGGCGGACAAAAAAATAAATTTTGTCCGATTTTCTCCAAAATTGGTACTGGGGAGTTTTCGAAGTCGCACATGATGAATCTAAAATCATTTAAAAAAAATTAAATATGGCGGATCCAATATGGCGGACGAAAACATCAATTTTGTTCGATTTTCTCCAAAATTGGTACGAGGGAGTTTTCGGGGTCGCACATGACGAATCTAAAATTATTTTTAAAAAATTTAATATGGCGGATCCAATATGGCGTACAAAAATATCAATTTTGTTCGATTTTCTCCAAAATTGGTATGGGGGAGTTTTCAGGGTCGCACATAACGAGTCCGAAATATTTTTAAAAAATTCAATATGCCGGATCCAATATGGCGGACAAAAAAATAAATTTTGTCCGATTTTCTCCAAAATTGGTACTGGGGAGTTTTCGAAGTCGCACATGATGAATCTAAAATCATTTTAAAAAAAATAAATATGGCGGATCCAATATGGCGGACGAAAACATCAATTTTGTTCGATTTTCTCCAAAATTGGTACAAGGGAGTTTTCGGGGTCGCACATGACGAATCTAAAATTATTTTTAAAAAATTTAATATGGCGGATCCAATATGGCGTACAAAAATATTAATTTTGTTCGATTTTCTCCAAAATTGGTATGGGGGAGTTTTCGGGGTCGTACATAGCGAATCTGAAATTATTTTAAAAAAATGCAATGTGGCGTATCCAATATGGGGGATAAAAATAAATTTAGTCCGATTTTTTCCAAAATTGATATGGGGGAGTTTTTGGAATCGATATTATTTTTTAAAAAAATTAAATATGGCGGATCCAAGATGGCGGATTAAAGGTTCTACATCTCTCGATTTTGTCTAAAATCAGTATTGGGGATTCTTGTTAGCGTTAATTACGAGTTTAAAATATTTTTTGAAGAACTCAATCTGGTGGATTCTACATGGCATCCTAAAGATTTTACATTTTTTAATTTTCTTCAAAACTGATATAGGAAATTTTTAAGGGTGTAAGTTACGAATTTAATAGTATTTTTTTTCAAGATTCAATATGTGGGACTGAATCGTTTTTAAGGATGTAAATAGCGAATATAAAATTATTTTAAGAAAATCTAATATGTCAGAGGCAACATGACGGTCTAGAAATTTTGAATTTCTAGATTTCGTCTAAAATTGGTTTTAGGGGGCTTTGAAGGGTTTAGATTTAGATTACATTAAGACGTTAAAATTATTTTTTGACAGACTAAATATTTGGTTGATACAATTTCACCGGTTTTTGTAGAACTCTAAGAATCAAAGAATTTTTAACGGTTCTTTTTAGGGTGATTACAACTTTGGATAAAATGGATACTTTTTTGTCACCTTGGAGTCATTGCGAGGTACACCAATCTCGATTAGTACTTAGTTCAATTAATTTATGGATATCATAATAAACTCGAAACTAAAAATCGAAAAATAAAATTTTTATAAAAAAAATTGAATCGACTATACATTTTTATATGAAATTGAACTCTTTGAAGTCGGCGCCAAATTATTTCTAAATGAAATAAATAACTACCAATATATACAAATTATGGTAAGAAAGCAATTACAAACACAGTATTGTTAATCTGTTTATGTGAATCCCATTTTGTCAGGTATTAGTCTGGCGCCGACTTCAAAAATTTCAATTTCATATAGAAATTTATAGTTATTTTTCACTTTTTAGCGCACTTTTAGAAGTCAGTTCCATTTGTTTTATAAAAAATTTATTATAACATTCTTTAATTTACATACCTTTATATATGTGTAAAGAATCATTACACTAATTATAATATTTATTATAGGGTAGCTTTAGGTACGTCGTATTTAAAAATTTAAGTTATAGTAAATTTGACTAGGGTTTTTGACATCTTGTTTACCATTTAATATCTTTTTTTATATGTATCGTTTCTTTGATAACCAGTTTATGGTAATTTCTGTCTGTATCTAAAATGTGGGTGTTATTCATGTTTAATTGTTTCTTCATGTTTATATAAAAATGTTGATACGTTTTTTGTATAATTGTGATTAATTCTATTTTCAATATATTGTGTCGTCATATATATATATATATATATATATATATATATATATATATATATATATATATATATATATATATATATATATATGTTTATGCGGCTTTCACGGATTCTTCGCCATCCGGCGGGAGGTCGGCAAAGCCGCGTTCAGTATTTGCATGCTTTCCTTTCGATCTGTCCTTTGCACAGCCAGGTGCATGTCCGTACCCTGATGAGTCTAGTAGAGACGAAACATGTACCTCTGCCGTATCACTATGGTGGGGAGGGTAAGTTTTGACTTTCTTCTCGGTATGGTGGTACAGGTGGGCCATCATCTCAATGGTGGCGGAATAGGGTATATTGCATTTTATTACAATATATTCTAACTGTGCAACCTCTAACACAGAAAGGATATGATGGAGAGAAGTTTGCATTTACTGTTCGCATTTTACTTCATATATATATATATATATATATATATATATATATATATATATATATATATATATATATACATACGTAGCACTTTTTGAAGCCAGTGTATAATTTAAAATTTATATGAACAACACAATAATTATGTAAAAATGAAGTAGGTTAAAGATACCAATTTATCTAGATAAAATTTTAAAACAATCCATTTAACTACTATAATGACAAATTATACAAGTTAAAACAGTTTCTGACCTTTTTTTAGGTCAACTTTTTAAAGTCGGCTTAGTTTGTTTATATTAATAATTTATTCAAGTCAGTTCAAAATAATTTACAGCATGCTAAACTGCCCTCATCCTCGTATGCCAAAATTTGTTTTGGTTAAACGATAATTTTGAATTTGAATATGATAAAAATTTGATCTTATTTAAAAGTTAGTATAAAGGAGGACAACGTATCAAAATCGTTTGTTCTTGAATGACTCTAAAAAAATAAAACATAAAGTAATTCAAGTGAAATCAATAAAATATAAATGTCACCTAGATGGGCTATAGTAAAATAAGTATATTAACCGACTTCTTAAAAGGGTGGTTATCAATTAGAATTGTATATTTAAAAATTAAATTTTTAATGATATATAAATTGGGGAATACCATAAACGGATAATCTTCAATTGCACAATTAAAACCTCCTAAAACTCTATTTTCCCATTGATTATTAATACTGCTGCCATCAGTTAAGCTGTTTCCATCAGTATAATTACTGTTAACAATAGGCCATATTACTACAAAAAAGGATAATAAATTCTTCAATCTTGACATGTGTCACATATTTGAAAGACCACCATATTTTATGAATATAATATAGGTAATATGGGTAAGACTAAGAACCATGATTTTCAACTTGACCAAAGCCGTGAAGATTTTCGCTCTTTGTTAGAAGACCTTTTTATTAGCTTAGACGTGGAAAGCCTGCACACCAACGTTCCAGTTAAGGAGTCACTAAATATCATAAGGAAGAAACTTGAAAAGGATCAGACCTTATCAGAAAGAACATCTCTACTGCCACATACCATCATTGACTTGCTGCAAAAGGAAAAATTCTTTATCCGAGATGATAAACTACCAATGAGATCTTCGCTCTCATCGGTGTTCAAGAATATTTTTATGAAATGGTTCGAGACGTTTGCAATTGAATCCGCAGATAGGAAATTAAAATTATGACTTAGATACGTAGACAACAACTTTATTATCGGGAATGGAAACGACGAAGAAATTTAAAACTTCTTTTTTCTTCTTAACAATATTAGCCCAACTATTCAACTCACTATGGAGAAAGAAGTACAAAATAAAATATCATTCTTAGAAGTTTCGTTTAAAAAAAAAACAAGACAAATTCGAATCTCAGTTTTCAGAAAATGCATACACATACAGAACAGTATTTAAACAATTTGGCCAACCACACCAACAAACAGGGACGGATAAAGTTTCTCCCTTTTTTTGGGGGGTGATATAACAACAATACAATATGGCAAACGAAAGCAAGTTGTCGACGGGAGTGGGGGCGAGTTTATTTTTCTGAATTCGAAACTTGTTGAGAGGGGATCGCCCTTACCGCCCCGCCACCCTTTGGATCCGCGCCTACCAACAACAGCGAACATGGAATTGTATGAAAACTCATAGATAGATTACTAACTCTTTGCAATTGCAACGAGAACTTGAAGAAAGAGATAAATAACATTAAAAGTGACCTGACAGTCAACGGTTATCCAGTAGATAATGTTCTCGAAAAACACAAAAATAGAACAAGATCGAAAACGGACGAGGAACGAAAAGCAGTGTTGAACATTCCCCTCGTTAAAAATATTTCGAAAAAAGTTAGGAAAATAGGAAACATCAAATACTGTGTGTATCCAGAATACCATATGAATTACAAATTCCTACGTTCATGAAACTGTCTCTAGATATAAGAAAAGTAAGGAAACCACTTCTTAGTAATTGTACATTAAAACTAAATGCAGCATAAATATGACCTTAGCGTAATACGCATGACTACAGTCACCTCAGCCACACTCCATTTGCTTTTAGTATAAATAGTTGTGTAGTATAAAAATTTTTTCAGTTTCACTTAAGATAACTACCAGCCGAAACGTTGTGATATTCACCAAAAATAAAGACAATGGAAGTCTAACCGGTATCTGCTACTTCTTAAAAAATACATTGATGTAACAATACTGTGTTTCCGAAATATCTCTGCCTCAGTCTGTTTAGTATTGAACACTCTCTGACAACATTGCCAACAGTTTCATCTTCATCCGGACACCATCTGCACATCGAAATACCCATTATGCCAATCTTACTAAGATGGATTTGCAGGAGAAAACGTCCTGTCAGTAGTTTCACCACCACAATTCTCAGTTCTTCCTTCTCCATGGAGAGACGCTTCCTGGTAAGTCGCGCATTGAATCCAGTTATATGTTTCTTGGCACCCTTTATTCCAGGAGCTTCCCTTCATGAATCAATAAATTTACTATCTGAGCAAATATTTATTGTCTTATTTCTGCTTATGTTCTTCTCATAGAAATGACCGCATTGCAGAACAGCCAACATTTCTACACAAAAGACTGCTACATGTTTTCTGAGTGGATAAAACTCTCTTGTTGCTATATTGTTACCAAACATTCCAGTTCCAGCTCTGTCATGGTATTGAGATCCATTTATAAACCGTCAGTATCCAATCCTGAGAAGAAGAAAGCAGGAGATCCAATTATTGGACGGAGTTGTAAGGATTGAAAGAAGCAAAGATACTTCTGGAAAACTACGACCAGAAGAGATTCAAAGAGTGCATAAGCTTGAGTAGAAACCGACTCAGAGTTCTGACAGGACTCCTGACGGAGCATTGCCACCGGAAGTGACGCCTCAAGAAACTCGGACTGGTAAAAAGAGAAGAGTGCAGATTTTGTAAGGAGGACGAAATCTCTATTAATATCCTTACAGAGTGCAGCACTCTAGAAAATCCTAGAATGCAGTTCTTGAGAGCACACCAAATCGAAGAAGGGAAGCTACCCACCTTGAAGCCGTCCAACATCCTCAGATTCCTGAGGGAAATAGGATTGGAGGACCTGCTTTAACCGATAAGGTAACTCTTACGACTGGGCATCCTTCATATCAGTGTAATTTTGAATAGTCTCATTTTTATTTTTTTTTGCCATTGTTCAGACCGGGTTTATTCTGAGTCCATCGTTATGACATCACTGTGCCGCGATTCGAAGGGCTAGCATCATTGGTCTCCCCAGATACCGGATGTCGAAACCAGGAGACAGAGGTCGGTGCAAGCCTCAGTATATAAATGAGCTTCGAATAATAAGCTGTTCAATGGTAATAAGACTCATTTCTGTGAACAGCCCATGCTTGACAAAGCTTTAACTGGCGTTTTCAGTACCACTTTAACTTCATGATGACATACGTGGTCATCTTGACATCTGTGAATTTACTAAAGTTAAATTCTCAATAGAACATAATTTCAATTTAATTTATACACGTGAATGCAGTGTTGTTCCTGAATCATTCATTCTTCAAGCTTATTCTGACAAAGGTCAAAAAATTAGCGACACGTTAATGTTTTAAAAAATGTGAACTATAGCAAGTACAACACTACCATTATATTTTGATTTCATTTTAAACGGACCGTGATCTAAAAAAAAACAAACAAATCAAAAATATTTTATTAAAGTTCCAAGAAATAAATAATATTATATATATATATATATATATATATATATATATATATATATATATATATATATATATATATATATATATATATGTATATATCTACTCGAAAGAATAGATAATCAAAAGGTGTTCGCCAATTTCCCCCATACGAGTAGGTACTTAAAATTTTTGGGTTAATCGGACACAGGTGTCTGCAAAATAGATTTGTGAAAGTTGAAAGTTTTATTGAAAGGCAAAAGAATGTATAAGAGTTCCTAACTAATTTTATTCTACCATCGCCTCATTGTAATTGAAATCTATGACGCTTAGACAAAAAAAACAACAGAAATTTTTTATTGAGATAAAATGTTTAATCTCAATTGATATTAAAACTTCAAACTTCTTTTTTGCCCTTAAACTACTTTATTCTTATAAAACTTCATCCGATATTGTAGGAAATATTATATTAAAGGAATCGTAGAAAGTCAATTGATTCTAATTTTATTTTATTTAGCATTAAAAATAAGAATAAGTTTGTGCAAAGTTGTCAATGCCTAAAATTTTTAGTTTTCTAAATATTGCCAATTTATTATTTTTATAGTTTAGTTATATTCTTCGTTGGCTACAACGTCTTATTCATAGCTGGCTATGACGGTATCGAAAAACGAGATGAAATGTATGAAGCTGTCACCATTTGAAAGTCATCATGGTGGAGCGTTTAAATTATACAAACGAAGATTATTTAAACTTATTAATAATTTATGGAGAATGTGATAAAGTTATATCGAAAACATGTGACACATTTGCAATTCAATATCCGCAAAAACAGAACCCATCACAATGTCGATTTTAAGAACTTTTGATCATTCAATGCAAGACCAGGGGGCCTGCACTTATGCCTGTCATCGAAAAGTTTTGAAAATGAACGAGACATTGAAAAAATATTTCTTGAGCATAGAGATCCTGGACCATATCACCAACGGAAAAGTATTGCAACCTTTAAAAAAGGAAAGAAAGTCATATGTGTAATTAAAATATGAAAGTTTTGTATTTTAAACATATAGTGAGACTCAACAAATATCGTCTACGGCAATTTATAGTTCAAGGAAAGGTTGATGCAAAGACATCCCAGAAGATGAAAATACTCCTGGGACATTGCATAGAAAAATGAGGACTCCCTGTACTGGTTTTCACGAATCAAGTTTGAGGTCTGTTAAAACGTTCGCCGACCTACAGTTTTTTTTCAGTTTTTAAAGCTTTGCAATAAAGCTACACTGAAAATAGGATTACTCTGTACAATACTATAATGGGCGATAATTATTTAAATAAAATGTATCTTCCACTCTAAACTTTTAATACTATTTTTTACACCTCTTAAATCAATAAGACCTCGACTACTTCAGTTTAAGAATGACATCAACATTTTAATGATGGTCCGGGATCATTATCCCGAATCGTCCTTATAAAGACCTTTTTTATTCGATTTCTTAAACTTTTCTTTATATAACCCAATTTGCGATTTCGAAAGCAATGACATCTATTTGATTTTTTCATTTAACCTTTTTGCCTGACAATCTGTCCCTGCTTCCCTTTTATTATTTTCTCGTATTATTACAGTCGGACCGTTTGCCAACGCTAAATTGTCAGTAGAAATACAACCAAGGCATCAAATTTTTCTCAAATAATTTATTTTAAACTAAACCGACAGAAAAAAAACTACCTTAAAAGCAGGGTTGGGTTCATTAATTAATTTTTTTTTTAAATCAAAAATTATTAATTTATTTAAAACAAAATCAAAATTCGTATGACTTTTTTTTTATTTTTTTACTGACTTCTAAAAGAAGGAGGTTCTCAATTCGTCGACTATGTATGTTTTTTTTATGTATGTACACCGATTACTCCAGAACGGCGACACCGATTTGAATGAAATTTTTTACGTTATGTTCAGGAAGTTGCTGCGGTGGTCCCATATTTTCTTGAACGAAATTGGTGCAGTAAAATCCAAGATGGCGTGGCCAAAAAAATTAATTTTGTCCAATTTTCGTCAAAATTGGTATGGGGGAATTTTTAGGGTCGTACACGACAAATATGAAATTATTTTTAAAAAATTCAATATGGCGGATCCAATATGGCGGACAAAAATCAGTTTTGTCCGATTTTCTCCAAAATTGGTATGGAGGAGTTTTCGGTGTCGTACATAACGGATCTGAAATTATTTTAAAAAAATTCAATATGAAGTATTAAATATGGTGGATAAAAAATTAGTTTTTTCTGATATTTTTCAAAATTGATATGGAGAAGTTTTTGGAATCGCACATTACAAATCTGAAATTATTTAATAAAAATTAAAAATGGCGGATCCAAGATGGCGGATTAAAGATTCAACATCTCTCGATTTTGTCTAAAATCAGCATTGGGGGATTTTTATTAGTGTTAATTACGAATTTAAAATATTTTTTGAAAACTCAGTCTGGCCGATTCAATATGACGTTTTAAAAAATTTTACACTTTTCAATTTTGTCGAAAACTGATATAGGGAGTTCTTGAGGGTGTAAATTATGAGTTTAAAAGTATTTTTTCAGGATTCAATATGGCAAATCCAAGATAACGGACTAAAAATTTTACATTTTTCAATTTTGTTCAAAAGTGGGACTGAATCGTTTTTGAGAATGTAAATAGCGAATATAAAATTATTCTAAGAAATGTAATATGTTAGATGTAATATGATGGTCTAGAAATTTTAAATTTCCGGATTTCGTCCAAAATTGTTACTAGGGGGCTTTGAAAGGTTTAAATTTAGATTAGATTAAGACGTTAAAATTATTTTTTTGAAATTCAATATGGCGGATTCAATATAGTGGGTTGAAAATTTTACCTTATTCGCATTTTTTAAATATGAAGGACTGAAAATTTTACATTTTCCGATTTTGTCTAAAATATTGCGGGTATCTTGGGGCGTATACAAACTCCATATGAGGTATAAAATATATTGGGAAAAGAAATTAACGTCTCAATTTCTTTAATTATCGATATTGGAAGGTTTTAAGGTCTATATTACCAATCTAAAATTAATTTCAAATTTAAGATAGTGGGTTTACTATAACAGAATAAATATTTGTTTGACACAATTTCAAGAACTCTAAGAATCAAAGAATTTTTAGTGGCTCATTACAATTGACTTATGGATATTATAATGAATTCAAGACTAAAAACCGAAAAATAAAATTTTTATAAAAAAAATTGAACCGATTTCTAAAAGTGCGCTAAAAAGTGAATCATAACTCTAAATTTTTATGTGAAATTGAAATTTTTGAAGTTGGTGCCAAATACATAATATATATGTATATTTATATATATATATATATATATATATATATACATATATATATATATATATATATATATATATATATATATATATATATATATATATATACAGAAACTAAATTGTTTGATTTAAAAGTTTATAAAATTTAAGTATTTTCAGGGAAATTTTATCTTTTTTATGTTCTTATTGTAGCTATTAAGTTTTTTAATCTAAATCGTAATTTTTAGTGAAAAAAAATCAATTGAATTAAATCATGATTTTAATCGTGACTTTAATAAATTTATTAATATCATCAACCCTGCCCACGTGACAAGACGCGACTTTGTCATCAGTTCTCACTAAAATTCATCAGAAAAAGACGAAAAATAAAACATGGTATTTCAGAATAAGTGAACAAGATATCAAATAAATCAATTATTAATAAACTAACTTGCATTCTATATTGTTTGACTGCTTTATATCGGATCTAATTTCACTACTTTAAACTCTTTTATAGATAACGTGTTCCGTGCGATTGCTCATATTACCATTTCTTTGTTGTATTTCGTTTAACCTTTCAGACTTTCTTGGATTCCTTTTTTTTCCGTTTATCATTCGTTCTTACAATTTTGGAAAGGTAAGTATGATATATATTTAAGGTGTCATGTCGTGTCAAGGTCGGATTCCATATACGCACGTTACGTGCTCTTTTCAAGACGGTTATAAATCTCTCACGAGTGTCGATTGCAAAGTTAGAGCAGTTGGATATTTTACGTAAAGTTGCGCGTAATATAGGGATAAACTTTGGAAATTAAGAGCTTTTATATACAAAATCCTTAAAAAAAACTAGACCAAAAAAAAATGAAACAGATAATTATGAAATAAAATGAAATAATTTATTAGCAAAAAATAGATGTAAGTAATATAGCTTAGAGCTACAAAAGAATGAGGATTTCATTTAGTTAGTATCGTAAGATTCTACTTTCATGATATGCTAAATGAATTCACTTAAAAATTCATTAAAAGCATTAAAGTATCCCAGAAATTTTTTTTTATTTCTCTTTTGAATTTATTATAGTTTGATATTTTTTTAATTGTAGAAGTAATTTGTTAAACAAAACAATAAAATTATAAATTAGGTATTTCTCAAAGAATGCCGTTTTATGTTTAGGTATAATAAGAATATTACCATTTTTAGTACCATATCTGCGTTCTTGGCCAAGAGTCATAAACTGTGAATAATTTTGTTTACCATACAAGACACATTTAAAAAAATAAGTAAAATAAAAAGTTAACATAATATTTTCTTTAAAACAAGGTCTACAGGAATAATTGGTTTAAGACCGAATATTAACCTCAGTATTTGCTGCTGATCTAGAAACACTCGATATACTTCCTGCCCCTTTCCCAAAGATATGATATTATTTGATAGATGACTGTATGCCAACGAATAATATACAGTCATTCTACCAGCTCGATTTATAGATCATTTTATCTGCAAAATGGAAAAAAGTCAGAATTTAACCTTTTACAAATATGTTCAACATGGAAAAGACATTGCAGTAGTTCATCGAGCCATATACTTAAAAATTTAACATTAGTTGAGGTTTCAATATTATAAGTTACTTTATCCTCTACAAATAATGGTCTTTTTATATTGAAATTTATATATACCGTCTTTGTCAGATTCAAAATAAATTAATTACGCTAATATCAAATCTCCAACTCTTCACACACACCTTTTAGAAGTTTAAATCCTACACTTCCATATCAGGGAGTTCCACGCAATCTGCAATCCTTACAGAAGGAACAAGATGTATATTTTATTTATCTAGTGTCTGCCGGGCGTCTGAACCAAATAACTACACCCCCAAAGAAAGGTGGCAATTTTAAACAATTTCCGTGGCTTATATTTCTTGAATGAGACTACTAAATAAGAAATATTATTATATGGCATATTTAACTTCATTTTCCGATAAACTACTCGATGGAGTAAATGATTCATCGCATCAAAAATAATATTTTTCTACCGGGGCGCATCAAAAAGTTCCCCTAGTTCTTCGTTACAATATCATAAATAAAATAAATAACTGTCAAAAGTGACCAGAAGATTCACAAAAGGTAATCATACGTTTCGAAGATGCATGGTATATTTATATCTGAGTATTTATGACACTTACTTCTACGACATAGCTATCACACGGTAGCTCTGTCCAACGATCGAGTTGGCTGAAATAATCTGCGCGTTACGTGCTACAGAGAAAAATGGCAATATTTCCAAGATATAAATTATCTTAATAGGATTTTTAGTAGACTCAGATTATCTTTCTTATTTCCTTTGTATCTTTAGATTTTTGACATTATATTATCATAGTTTTTTTTACTTGATATTCATATAATGACAAAGAAAAAGATAGGTAACACAAAAAAATATATAATAAAGGTCATTTATATCTCCGGAATATTTCTGTCAAGAAAAAGGGCATCTTTTAATAAATACAAGCAATCTCGAAAGAAATCTAATTAAATTTCTAATTAAAGTTCAGACAGAGCTGTATTTTCGTATGATAAAATCACTAACAAGCCATTTCATTTTAACAAGTTTTAGCAACTTATACCGACTTTTTAAGATTTCTCGTAAAATATTGTTAATAAATAGGGTTACATACATATGTGCGTACAACTTTATGAAAAACAGACTTTCTGATCTGACTATATAGTTTTCGAGTTACAAAATGACTAAAAATAGAATGGTGACAATATGCGTCACTCACTTGAAGAGAAATAACTTCGAAACTAGATGCTCTTGAGGCAAAGTTGAAAACAATTAAACAGGGAATGTAACGGTGACCTTGAGAATGCCCCTTGATGTTAATTTCAAGGTCAAATTGTTGTTTTAATGGTAATCCATATATTTTGTTGCAGTTATGGAAAGTCAAGGAAATTGCGCATTCAACGGTATAAATAATTTGGGTGATAAAATTTCATATGAAAATAAAATCTGCTTTCCTGATGAATCTGCAGCAATTCAGCCTCTAAATCTGTAATCAAACTTTATGAAATAAAAAAATAATCAGATATGAGCTAAGATTTCGCTACCTTTAATAATTTTTCTCATGTGAAGATACCTAATTATAAAAAACAATTTTAAAATAAAATTAAGAAGGATTCTAAAATTCTATTATGTCCAAATGATGATCTAAATATAGAAAAGGTAAATAAATATTCTAATAGTAAAAGGAAATAAAATTTTTATAAAAAAAAATTGAACCAACTTCTAAAAGTGCGCTAAAAAGTGAAAAATAACTATAAATTTTGATAAGACATTGAAATTTTTGAAGTCGGCGCCAAACTAATACCTGACAAAATGGGATTCGCATAAACAGTTTAAAATTACTTTATTTGTAATTGTATCTTACCATAATTTGTATATATTAGTAGTTATTTATTTCATTTAGAAATAATTTGGCACCGACTTCAAAAATTTCAATTTCATATAAAAATTTCTAGTTATTTTTCACTTTTTAGCGCACTTTTAGAAGTCAGTTCAATTTTTTTATAAAAATTTTATTTTTTGATTTTTAGTTTTGAATCCATTATTATATTCGTAAATTATTTGAACCAAGTGCTAATCGAGATTAGTGTACCTCGCAATGACGCTAAGGTGGCAAAAAAGTATCCCTTTTATCCAGAATTGTAAATCACCCTAAAATGAAGTACTAGAAATTCTTTGATTCTTTGAGATCTCCAAATACCAGTGAAATTGTGTCAAACAAATATTTAGTCTGTCATAGTAAATCCACTATCTTAAATTCCAAATTAATTTTAGATTGGTAATATAGGCCCCAAAATCTTCCAATATCCATGTTTAAAAAATTTGAGACGTAAATTTCTTAGCCCGATATATTTTATATTGCATATTGAGTTTGTATACGCCTCAAGAACCCTGCAATATCAATTTTAGATCAAACCGGAAAATGTAAAATTTTTAGTCCCTCATATTGAATATTATCAACCTAATGGTTGTAAAAAATTATCTTCATATTCGTAATACACCACCCCCCAACCCTCTAATACCAAATCTGAAAAAATGCGAATATGGTAAAATGTTGAACCTACCATATAGGATCCGCCATATTGAATTTCAGAAAAATAATTTTAACCTCTTAATTTAATCTAAATTTAAACCCTTCAAAGTTCCCTTTTAAATGAAATCTAGAAATTTAAAATTTCTAAACGGTCACATTGCATCTAACATAATAGATTTTCTTAAAATAATTTTATATTCGCTATTTACATCCTCAAAAACAATTCAGTTCCACATTTGAACAAAACCGCAAAATTCTGAAAAAAATACTATTAAATTCATAATTTACACCCTCAAGAACCCTTTATATCAGTTTTGGAGAAAGTCGAAAAATGTAAAATTTTTAGGACACCATATTAAATCCGCCAGATTGAGTTTTTCAAAAAATATTTGAATTTTGTGATTAACACTAACAAAAATCCCCCAATACTGACTTTATACAAAATCGAGACATGTAGAATCTTTAATTCGCCATCTTAGATCCGCCATTCAAATTTTTTTTAAATAATATCAGATTCGTAATATGCTATCCCAAAAACTCCCCGATATCAATTTTGAAAAAATAGGACAAAATTAATTTTTTAACCATTATATTGGAAACCCCATATTGAATTTCTTAAAAATAATTTTAGATTCGTTATGTGCGACTCCGAAAACTCCCCCGTACCAATTTTAGAGAAAATTGGACAAAATTAAATTTTTGGCGGATCTAATATGGTGGGTTGAAAATTTTACCTTATTCGCATTTTTTAAAATTTTGTTATTGGGTGGTTTTCGGGGTCTTGTATTACGAATAAAATTAATTTGAAACTTAAGATAGTAGATTTACTATCACAAACTAGATATTTGTTTAACACAGCTTCACTGGTATTTGGAAAACTCTAAAAATCAAAGAAGTTTTAGTGGTTCATTTTAGGATGATTTACAACTTTGGATAATATGGGTACTTTTTTGCCACCTTGTGGGAGTGGGAGTCTCGATTAGTACTTAATTCAAATAATTTATGGATATTATAATGATTTCAAAACTACAAATCGAAAAATAAAATTTTTATAAAAAAATTTAACCGACTTCTAAAAGTGCGCTAAAAAGTGAAAAATAACTAAAAATTTTTATATGAAATTTAAATTTCTAAATGAAATAAATAACTACTAATGTATACAAATTATGGTAAGAAAGCGATTACAAATAGAGTATTTTTAATCTGTTTATGCGAATCACATTTTGTCAGGTATTACTTTGGCGCCGACTTCAAAAATTTCAATTTCATATAAAAATTTATAGTTATTTTTCACTTTTTAGCGCACTTTTAGAAGTAGGTTCAATTTTTTTTATTAAAATTTTATTATTGGTAAATATTGTTGAGATATTGTTTACGTATTGAAAATAACAATAATAATAATTTAGTCAACGATAAATTCATACTTTTATGTATTCTGGAATTGACGTACCGATTATCATATGATAATGCAGTTAGAAAGGGAGAGCATAAAATCGGTATGTCTATACCAAGAAATGAAATATCTGCTGCCTATCAACATTTTTTTAAATAGAAATAGAAATATTACGTTACTCCGCGTTCAAACCACCGGGCCCTAGTTATGACGTTATGCTAATTCTACATGGGTATGTTCGAAGCTCCCTAGCATAAGTATGGCATTGTTATGATGGTATAAAACGTAACTTATTAATAGGCTAGTAAAGTAGAGATGGAGGCATTATATTTTATTCCAATTGTGATTTTTTTTTTGTCGCTGTACGTTAATTTCCTCAAAAATGTAGTCTCTCTTGCCTTCTCTGAAGAATAGCCACTGTTAGCGAAGTATGCCTACTAGAGGTGGGCAAAACGGACTTTTTGGTGATTCGGACGGTCCGGATCACTAATTTTAAAGATCTGGGTCAAAGAACCGGTTCAATTGTCCGTTTCCCGTCAAGAATTCCAAAGTTCGAACGACTTTCCCATTTCATATTTTTAATATATAATTTTACGAAATAGTACACCACAGATAATTACATTTCGATCTTTTTTTTATAAAATTCAATTACAAGCTTCATTAATTATTTAAAAAAAAAATATTTTAAGCTTAAATTTAACTTCTCTTACAATTAATGAGATAAAATAAAAAGGCGATTGGGACATTTAAGCTGTATTTTAAACAAATAGTAATATTTCGCCTCTCTCATTTAACTGTATATATTAATATTTGTGCATTCACCATTTCATATGAATTATCGAAAAAACCGGTTTGGCATAATTTTACAGCCATTGGAAAAAATTGGATCAAATGTGAATTATGTTTTAAGCAATATAGGTGACTACCGAAAATTTGGCCAGACATCTTAAAAGTAAGCATGTTTTTATTATTGTCACTTTTCCGAGAAACTTAATTTATGTTTAAAAAAATCGGTTTTAACCATATTCTTTATTTTTTGTTAATAATTTTAAATTAAAAACCAACCTTTTTTGTCCCAGGATTAAAAACCCAAAATTATAATTGATCGTAATTTTTATGATTTTACAATTTCTGTCACTGTTTTAAGAGCCAGAACAAAAAATATACAGAAAAACAGGCTTCTCTATGTGCCTACATCATACTACTAAATTATCATTTTCAGCAAAATAATATATGTGCCTACTTTAACAATCGTAACAACATAATTCGATGATGAAACAAAACATTTATTATTATTATTACATTTTAAATTACATCCACTTTCCCCAAAATTGCAATTAAATATCCCTATCATACCCAATTAAATTTAAAACAAGCGAGAATCGGCATATAGAGCTAAAAAAATTTTAATCACGTTCCTAATTCATATTTTAACTACCGAAATACTAGATTCGTAAGTATATATTCTACAAACGTCCTGAAGAAACATAATCTAAACTAGAGCAATCCTAAATCCTTGTACTCCACGGCCATTGCCTTTAACGTATTTACTGTTCCTGCAATTATTAATCGAACGAAATGAGGTTCGCCAGTGGACCCGAAACATCAATGACCCATCGTACTATACCGAACCGAATGTTCGAAAGATACAAAGACCCGTAAAAGACACAACGAACACCGTCCGATTAAAACGGTTCAACAGATCTCGGCTCATTATAAGTCCGATGTAACGTATCACCAGTCGGAGGGCGAACTTCCGTACTGCCCGAGTCCGATATTTTAAATTTTAGTGATCCGGATCTTTTGGACTGTAAACTGATCCGGGTAAAAAGCACGGGGTTTTCAAGTCCGACCCACCTCTAATGCCTACTCGTTCCTTTCCAAACTTGAACACTATAAGGTGCCTAAATCATTAGAGCATTTTATGTGTGGCTGTTTAAAAACAAACAAGATACATATAAAACCTGTACTCTCAAAATTATCCAATGTTTTAAGATGTTTCTCAATATTACAAGAAAACAAAGAAGAAACAATTTAAAATAAAAATAACCAATTTCATTCCAGTAATAAAAACCATAGAAAATCTGTTTGATATAGAGACTTATTTCATTTAAATAATATTTATAGAATCGAATTCAGATGCACAAGGCATATTTGCATCGATATTTCCCTATCAACTAGCGCAAAACCAATATTGAATACAGCTGTAATTAATTGTTTGTAAATGTTTCCATTACAAAGGAAAGTGTCGACTATAACAACTTTGTAAATTTACCTTTTAATTTATTTTAAACGCCTAAAAAATGGTAATTCGCATAGGTCTACCCACTCAATTACTCGAGACGCCAATTTTCAATACATTACCGACCGCTCCATTTTCTCAATCCGTACATTATGGAAAGCGATTTATAACCATTTTCTAAACAGCACGTACGCCGACCTACCGGGAATAAAATCCGGCGCAAGGCTCGTGAAAAAATATTTTACCTTTCGAAAATAGTGAAATTGAATGATAAACGTTAGATATGTGAATAACCCAAAAATTTATATCAAAATTGTATGGGGAAAAACGAAATACGGTCAAGTCCGATGCAGAGAATGGAGAGAATACGAGAATAAGCTTTGATGAGTACGCGTCCAAAATTTCGTAGGACCCCTGATGGGCCGCCATTTTGGCGTTTTACTATTATCGCTAAATTCTTTTTTTTTTGCTTCGTATTGTATAACGAAGGATACAGATAAATGGATAATATAAAACTACAGTATCGAGTATTTTTAAAACGCATGTTGACTTTTATATCGAATATTTCCTGAAACATCTTGTTTTGCCAAGCCAAGTTAGCCCGGAACCTTTCTGGGGATTACCAAAAAGCCACATAAAAGAGAAGCTCCGGAGCTGTGAACAAAATCAGATAAAATTAAGATGGAATAAGACGTTTGGTCCAAAAAGGATGTTCCATTAATATGATATATCTTCACGAGACACTGCCCTTTGAGATACCATCTCAAAAAAAAATAGGCAAAGCTAAAAGCTTTTTATACGGTCGGCCAGCCGAAATAACAAAACCCCCACTATGTAAAAGCATGACACTGTTCGGCAAGAGACTTAAATTCCTGGAAGGCATCACCTTGATATCTGAAGAATCAAATCGCCTTCCTCCTAGCAAAATATTAGACTACATGAAATGTCTAAATATTCCATGCTTATATTAGACCAGGGTAGCGTACAAAAGATCGCATGGGTCGAAGTAATGCAGAGAGGCAAAAAAAGTCTTAACGACCCACTCGCAATTTACTATTCTGATTATTTTAGTTATATTGTGGCACTGACCTAAGAAAACAATATTGTTACAATTTCGTCTTTTCGAAATCGTTCACTGATACTTCCAATACTTATATTATCACAACTTTTTTATTACTACTACTTAATCTTCACTAATCAAATACCACTATACAACTCTTTACTATACAATTATACGGCTCTTGACAATACAACTATATGACTCTTAACTCTACCACTATACGACTAACAACTACGTTTATCTCGTCTACGATCCTTGTACAATTTGATTGAATTTTGACTGTTCGTGTACAATGACTTCTCTTATCGATTTGTAAAGTTTATCTTCACTTTTAACACGACGTTCTTCTTCTTCCTGTTTTTCTTTTAGGCGACGGTCCTCTTCTTCCTGCTTTTCTTTTAGAGACGTTGTTCTTCATTTAGGCGACGGTTTTCTTCTTATTATTTTTCTCTCTGACTACATTGTTCTTCTTTTAGGCGACGGTCTTTTTACTCCTGTTTTTTTTTCTGGCGCCGCGCTTCTTAATCCTGCTTTTCTTGTTGGCGACGCGCTTCTTCTTCCTGTTTCTCTTTTTGTTGGCGTTCTTCTTCTTTTCAACGACGTTGTTCTGTACGTTCTATAAAATCGGCCAACGTTTCTTCCATTTCGGCTCTCTGCTGTCCAGTATTTACCATAAAAACTCCTAAAATATTATTGAAAACTCGTTTCTAAAGTTTTTTCTGGATAACAAATCAAATGTTGAAGTGAGTTATTCGCTATTTCTAAAAAGAACGTTTTAGAAGTTTATAAAAAATTAATCTTATTTTCTTACTTGGTAACAAATCCAAGTTTAAAATCCGTTTTCCTCTATCTCCTCTAATTTCCAATAGAAATTTTCTGGACACCTAGTGATAAGCCTCACTTCTGACACCAATTGTTACGATTTCGTCTCACTGGGTCCGCAGAATAAAAACACACCTTTTACTAATACTTCCAATACTTATATTATCACAACTCTCTTATTACTCCCATTTAATTTTCACGATTCAAATACCACTATACAACTCCTAACTATACAACTATACAATTCTTAACAATACAACTACGTTTATCCTATCTCTATTTATATACCTATGGGAATTCTTGTGTAAATCTAGAGCATAAAAGTTTATATCTATTTAGAATTATGACGCATCGATACACTATTCCTTTCGGCACATTATAATAAAGATGACTCATTACATCGGAATATTTATATATACGAGGGCATATCAATAAGTTTTAGTCCTTCGTAACAATATTATATATATATATATATATATATATATATATATATATATATATATATATATATATGTATTTATATCGGAGACCGTATATCTGACAAAGTATTCCTTTTAAACGAAATAGAAGATACAAAAATATTGAAGTGAAAAGAAACGAAAAAACAATAATTCATTTTCAAGTAGATCAAGTTGTAGTGGTATTGTAGCGTAATTCTCGAAAATAAAAACTTACGTTGATCAATGGACTAAGTCTGTTTGAAACATCTACAAGTCTTTATGACAAGGAAATTATGAAAAAAAATAATGGAATGTTATGAAATTTAAAGATAAACTTAAATACTTGTAAATAAAGCACTGTTTGTTTGAAGGTTGTAGACAATGTTGAAGATTGACAAAAATGTGGTTGTCGGGCTTGCATTGTCTTAATTTTTATTTATTTATTTATTTATTTTTACGACGTTTCGATTAGCTTGTATCTCTAATCCTCACGAGCTTATATAGGGACTGTGTCCATTGAAGCGCAAAGTTTCGCTTCACTATACACACCTCAATGATTTGATGTTACAAAGTAGAAGTTGCCAAAAATTAGGTATCTCAACAGTCGGTTTACTGAAGATTCCATTATTGTTCTTAATGGAAGCTGCATCTATAAATTTTCTTTTTTTCCTGTTGGGTTGCATATATATTGCCGCAGCCTCAGATCATTTTATATGGTGTTGTTTATCCCTGGTGTGCTCTGCAATACCTGATCTCGACGTTTCCCCTTTTTGTGTATGAGTTTTATGTTCCTTAATCCTAACTTCTTAAACACATTCTTTCTTATCGGTAGTTTTTGATTTTGTTTTTGTTAAATGAGCTCTAAGGGTATTTCCTGATTTAAAGGCTGTTTTTATATTATCACTACTGGCAATTCGCCTTATTTTCTCCGAAGTTCCTTTAATGTACGGAATTGTGAAGAAGAAATGTGTTTCTTGCGGTCCAGTGTTCATTGTGCTAAAGTTATTTATAACATCGTCAATTAGTTTCAGAGGATAACCATTCTGTTGTAAATCGGATTTAATATTTGCTACCTCTTTTTCCAATGAATGGGCATTATTACATATAGATATAGCGCGATTATAGAGGTTGCGTATAATTCCCCATTTGTTACAAGGGGAAACGTCGAGATCAGGTATTGCAGAACACGCCTGGAATAAACAACACCATATAAAATGGTCTGAGGCTGCGGCAATATACATGGAACCCAACAGGAAAAAAAGAAAATTTATAGAAGCAGCTTACATTAAAAACAATAATGGAATCTTCAGTAAACCGAGTGTTAAGATACCTAATCTTTGGCAACCTCTACTTTGAAACATCCAATTATTGAGGTGTGTACTGTGAAACGAAACTTTGCGCTTCAGTGGGCACAGTCCCTATATAAGCTCGTAGCCTTAAGACAAAACATTCAGTTTATACTTGATAACGATTAGAGATACAATCTAATCGAAACGTCGTAAAAAAATAAATAAAAATAAAGACAATGCAACTCCGACAACCACATTTTAGTCAAAGCACTGTGTGCTTCTTAATGTATCAGTAGTTTAATAGAACTGAACTTTTTTTTTCAATATTTATATATACTCAATATTCTACTGGTTATTTCAAAGAACCTAATTTTATTCCTGTAACTTTCGGAAAGCGTGGATTACGAGGACGTTAAATTAGGGTTGAAAGAAGGTTTGGTTGGTCTTTGGTTGCCTAAAGTGGGTTATTTCTTAAGGACTTTCTATTTCATCTTGCCCTAGTAAATTATTTTTTGCTTTTATTTTTGGAATTGAGTCGTGCAATCTTATTTAAATCTATGAAATGGTTATAATTTATACAGTGTGAGGATATTCCTGAATACTTTATATTATTTAAAAATTGACGTTTTATGTTCTTCAGTACTTAATCTTCCAAATTATTATCTAATTTGTCATTCAGACTGTGGGCGCAATTATCAAATTCCCTTCTAGAACAAATTGCTGGTAAAAACGTTTCTGAAAAACGTCGCCACTTTCACAGAGATCTCATTTTACTTTACTGACAAGGAGATATAAAGTTTTTTCTGTAATAAATTGCCTAAATAAATCCACTTTCCATCATGAGAGAACTTCTTAAAATCGCATTTCAAAGAAAGTAGTAAGCAAATTTCGAAGAAACTGCACGAAAATCACTATAAAATAATGTTAACCTAACAATAGCTTTTGACAGCGATGATGTTGCACTTGATTAGTGTTCATTGCCGCGTGACTTTAAAATGATTTACTTACATTTTGATTATCAAATAAAAATATTGCGTTTTTTAGGATTTCTGTTAAGGAAACTACCGTTTTGCGGCAAAATTATATTTTTATTTGAATTCAATTAACATCCCTATTATGATAAGGTAATGCCACAAGGCCAAACAAAGTAAGCACGCTTATGATGTAATATAATTCTCAATGAAATTCATTTATTCCAATACTGACCAGGGTCACAGAAAGCCTAACACCTGTATTGGTAAACTTTTCACTCAAGAAAGACGACACAAGGTCATTGAACAAAATGGAAAATATATAATTGATTTAAATTTATTTCACACTCCAAAACCGAAATTACTTTCTTGCCGACCTGATATTTAAATACGCTTTTATTTAATTAGCGATAAAGAGAATTAAATTAATTTATTAGCAACAGAACTTTAACTGTTTCTAATTGTTTTAAGACAAAACGGACGGACAAAAGCTTTTGAGGAACTTTTTTCCTGAAAAAAAAAACCTAAAATAAAAAAAGTTCTCCACTATAGCTCAGTCCATCCGTGACAGATTGTATGTTAATCAAATCTTCATCCTAAAGAGAGCCTCGCACGAATAAAAAAGGTGTCAATTTACATAAAGTATCCTTATCCATCATGATAGACGGCAGCGTGAACATTTTCACCCCCTCATCTGAAAAATCTGCAGTATATCAGGGGACGATTTATAACCGCCTCGTAAAAAGCGAGTACGTGGATCTCCTGCAAATAAAATCCGAACGAGGATCGTTAAATAAATAACATATGTATATAGGCTTCTTTAAAATATATATATAGGAAAATACTCAAATGAAAAAATACGGTATATTCGATATAATTTTGTTCAAGAATACGTACACTATCTGACAAAAGTAAACGCTTTTGAAAAATTTACAAATACCAATATTATAATATACTAAATGATTTTCAATACATTGGGCTTTAAAATATCAAAGAGGACGACTTTTATCGATGTCAGTAACCTTTTCCAAAAATCTAAACAAAGTAAAATATCATTCAGTTGATCCAGTGAGAGAATACTCATACGTCATTAATCTACGAACATTTCAAAGATATTTTTGATACCTGTTCATCTTAATTTGTATAGATATAATAAAAGGACAGAAAACACAACACAATTCTTCTAATCCAAGCCATCTCTCTAGCAGCCCAATCCAGTCCACTCCTGGACATAGGCCTCTTCCAATCTCTTCCATTTCAACCTATTTTCTGCAATCCGGTGCCAATTTCTACCTGATTTCTTCTTTATGTCGTCTATCCATCTTTTTAGGGGTCTTCCGATACTTCTTTTAGATGACCTAGGTCTCCATTGCTTAGTTAGTGTGGTTGTTTCCATTCACGTCATTACTGGGAGAACGCACGAGTCAAATACTCTTATTTTCAAACTAATGGGAATAACGGGATTTTTAAGAATACATCTCAATCTTCCAACGGCTGCCCATGATATTCTAATTTTTCTATTTATTTCCGCTTGTTGGTTTTCTTTCCCAAGTCTAATTAGATTACCCAAATACACATATGCCTCAACTCTTTGTATTTCGTTGTTCCCTACATAAAGTGACGTATCTTCTGGAGACATTATTTTCTACCATCGATGTTAATGTTATCTTCCCAGTTTAGTTGTTTAAAGACATTTTCCAGTGTTAAAGTAAAGAGTTAAGAGGAAATTATATCTCCTTGTCGCACCCTTCGATCAATATTTATCTTCTGTGTTTCTAGGTCCTCTGTTATCTTGTAGTGTGGCCTTATTATAAATATATTTCAAAAGATTTCTATATCTGAAGTCAATCATTGCAATATCCATTGCTTGAAATATGGCCCGTAGCTCGACAGAGTCAAAAGCCTTGCTATAATCAAAAAATGCTACGTGGATTTAAATATTATATTCTGTGCATTTTTCGATTAGTAATTTGATGTTCTGTATCTGCTCTATTGTATTAAAGACCTTTCGAAGCCTAGCTTGTTCTGGAGGTTGATACGAGTCAAAGAGTCCTAATTCCACCTCTTTGCATTTTGTAATAATTTTTTTGTCTTTTCAATAAATCTAATTCTACAATTATATAAAAGAAACTTAACTGTCAACCAACTGAAAAAATCTTTTACTACAAGGACAAACGTACTCTGTTCTAACACAGTTAGAGACAAAGCACTATCTCAGATTACAAGAATACCAGGAAAGGGTGGAAGCCTTTCCTATGGTAGTGCACCGCCATTTGTAGATCGGTTTCAAACTTGTTAGTTCTCGTCAATACAAAATAGACCAGCACACTTCAGCATCGGAAAAGTTGTTGTATTGGTACATATATCAAGCATAGAAATGACTAGAAACTAGTGGGAGGAGCTTATTGAAGAACCTTAGCGACATCTAAGCGGTACTTTTGAGCAAATTTTCAGTCTGGGATAGCACTTAAAAGAGAATAGTTGCTGCCATTGAGTTGCAAAAAAGTCAGATTCAAATATTTAAATAGTAAATATATTCAGCCACTGAGTTGAATTAATATTAACAAATTACTACAATACTGCGAAATTTTTTATAATTTCGCCGCTACAGTAAGGAAAAGTAATTCCTTTGTAGTGATCTACCGAAGTGTGATGTGCTTGTGATTTGCATTTGTGGTACTGGGATTATTTTCGAATCAGGTATTCTAGAATAATAAGCCTTTTGTAGTGACTATATTTATGGACTAGGAAACATTTTTCTTGATTAACAGACTAAATAATTACTTTTTTGTAATTAAAAAATTTTCAACTTTAAAACTTTGTCGAGTTTAAAAGTGGAATTATTTTTGGAAACACCCGGTAGCTATTCGGGTTTCAATTAATAATTATTATTAGCACATTTAAACTGGGTAAAATATAAATAATGATGGATTTTATGGAAAACTGAACTATATTTAGAAAGAAAATTTTATTTAATAAAATAAAATTGATGGAAAAAGAAATCGTCCGTGCTTGTTTATACTTATCGTTTTGGTATTTATTATTATTATTCATGTAAGTTCTATGAGGAAAAGTAATAACTATCATATATAAGTTAATTTTACTATTTTAAATATAATCAGAAAGTAAGAGTGAGAAAGTTTTGGAACATTTTTATTGGCTAAAAAGACCTGGATTTTTTCTTTTTGAGAAAAACATAGAAGAAGTGGTTATTAGACTAAATTCTATTAATTTTTACGCATTTAAAAAATTATATTTTTCATATAAATTTACCTTGGTAAATTTTAGATATCATTTTTATTGTTTAAAAAGTTCGATTTGATTTTTCTTAAATATATTTACTACCCCCTAAGTAGATATAGATTATTTGATTTCGAATATATTTAAATTCATGATTTTTAAAAGAAATGTTAATAAAAAAAATTTTGAACTTATAATTAAAAAATTTAATTTCGGGAGTGGCTAAAGATACTGCTCAGGAATTTTAACGAATGGAATAAATCTACGAAAAACGGGTTTTAAATATATTTAAAAGGTATTATTGAATTGTTATTAATAATTCTATTTGGATTTTGATTTTGATTTGTAGTTTATGATATTTTGGAGTGTATTTTGTTTTGATTTTTAATTTTAATTACTGTTCTTGATATTTTAAATACCGTCCCTCCTTGGCCCCATTAATTAGAAGATTTTTTTTTCAAAGACAAATTCTGTTCAAATTAATTAATCTTCAAAATGTTTAATCCCAACGACCTTGAAGAAAATAGTTTTGATATGGTGAGGCGGTCTGAATTTCTAATCCGGCGGGGTGGTCATGGCGGGTCCTCTCCACTCCCTTCGGGGGATGCCTCCAGCACTCCCTCCGAATTGAATTATCATGAAATTCTTAGTCTACGAAATAACTCTGACGAAAGAAATCAGATAGAGCAAGAATCTAGTGTGGTATTCAACTCAATGGTGAATAGACAAACCAAGGTGACTCATTTATTGACTACCGCTGGTGGAGGAAACGAAAGAAACGACCTTACAGGGCAAAATACAAATGTATGTAATCTGAATGAACATGAAGCTCCTAAAAATCTAAATTTCGAAAATAATACTGCAAATATTTTAAAATCGGACGAGGGGCGTGAATATAGGCATTAAAGTAAATCCTTTAAGCAACTTATATTAGACAAAATATGAAATCTAATACAAGCGGCGCCATCTCACAGCATTCCACGCAATCTGAATATATAATCTCGTAGAGATATGTGTATATAAACCAAAAGTAGATAATATACTTACGGTTGGGTGTATAAAATACAGTTATATAAGAGAAACTTAGCTCTCAACCAACTGAAAAAACCTTATACTATAAGGACAAACGTACTCTGTTCTAACACAGTTAGAGACAAAGCACTTTTAGTTTAAATTTAACACTCCCTCCAGACTAATACCAGGTATACAAAGATACCAAAAGTATGAAGCTGTGTGGAAACTCTTTCCATGTTATCGGGTCCTGTTGTATTTTGGTCTTAGCTTGTTGTTGTTAGGTACAGCAATGTCGATTAGTGTAGTTCACCTAGAAATTTTATCTGTTAGTATAATCTCTGGCCTATTATGAGCAACTGTCTGATTTGTCAGAACCGTTCAGTCCCAATATAATTTGAACTCGTTGTTCTCAAGAATAGACTCCGAATTGGATTTGTAATAAGGCACTTTTCCTACCTGTAATAGGTTTAACTTATCTGCTAACTCTTGGTGGAGTATCTTAGCAGGTGAGTCGTGTCTTTCCTTGTACTCGGTTGAGCCAAACGCTTGGCATCCACCAATTCCGATAGTTCTTCGTCGGAATAACCTGGTCTTAGATAGCGAACAAGAAGCCCTCCATTTCCGAAAACATCTGTCCTCAAATCAACCAAAAGTTCAACGCTGAGTTGTCGGCATTGTCCTGATTAACCTCATTTGGATGCCGTCCATGAGGTGGTTTCTGTAGCCAAGTTTGTAACTTCTTTTGGTCTATTTGGTGGTAAGAAACAATATTCTGTTCCCTCAGCTGTAGCGGCGTTGAATCGTCTGCCTCGCACATTGCTCGATATAGTGTGGAAGAGTCCGCTGACCTGTGGAAATATGAATGTAAGTTGTTGGTCGAACTGCTTATCAATATCCACCAATCCTCTTACTCCTTGATCTCTTGGAAGCATTGTACGTTCAATAGCACTCTGAGGATGATGTTTATTATTAATATTATTATTTCATTGATATTTTCGCTTATCTAAACAGATGTTGCAATTTTTCCCTTTTTCTGACGAAAATATAACGGAACTTTCAATAAGCATATCTGTATGAGTATAAACGTTGAGTTGACTAATTAATTTTGATTTATTTCAGCCAAATATTATTGGTGAATTCGCGGGACAAAACAGTGTATAAATCAAAAATAAATTTTGTTCTTTTTGTTGGCTGTACAGATAGCGTGGGGTTCCTTGTTATGGAAGAACGGGGTTTAAACAGGTTAATTTTAGTAATTCTCTGAAGTGACCTAGAGGTAGTCAAATAATTTGTAGGAGTCGAAATTAGTTTTCGTTTGTATTTCGTTTTACTCCAAATTATTCTTTCATCACCACTCATTTGACTGTGCCCTAATTTTATATTTCATTATTATTTTTTATCTAATTTTTTCCAGTTTTTTATATTTCGTTTTTCTGCTTAATATTTGCTGCAACTTTGATATCGATTTATAAATAAACTTGTTGTTCTAATATTTCTTTTCCTTCCGATATAATATGTCAATTGGTTTTCTCTATTCTATCTTCTTCCTGATAAATCACCATTTTTAAAATATTCAAGTTTTAAAATATGTTTATAGATTCGTTCACCAAATCCCAACCATTGCATGTCCCAACAAATATAGGCATTATAACGCACACTAAAAAAAAATCATGATAGACCGCAATGTTACCTACATTTTCGCCGCCCAATTTGTTAAATCCTCACATTATTGGGGAATGATTTATTCCGTTTACGTAAGAGACAGGCACGTGGACCTCTTGCCAATAAAATCCGGCCGTGACACAGGGCCCTTGAAATACATCCCTCTACCTTTCTTTAAAGAAATAATGGCTAACGTAGGATCGAATGATAAACGGAAAAAAGACACGCCGAAAAAGTGGAAAGGTTAAACGATATCATGGAGAAAACGGGAATATCGGGTGATGAGCGGTTTTTGCATTAAATTTCTGGTTTGAAATGGGAAAAATCTTATTTAAGTTTCACGGGTACAGGGTGTTCCATTTTGGATAGTTTTAGGGTGTATTGAAGTTAGTATCAAAGAGAAACTGTTGCCGTTTTCTCGTACTTTTTAACGAAACGAAACAATAATATTTTTTTGCATATTACATATTTCCGTTTTGTCTTAATTTATCAAAAAGGTTGTGGCGTAGTTAGTTTATTTAAAAAGTTTAATTTTTAAGATATTAACCAAATTTACAATTTTTTAAACGGGACAGCATGTATATTATTTTTTATACTGATTAAGAACAATTTAGATTTTTCAAGAATATATGTGTGTTTACATTTATTTTAAATAACAAGATCACAATAATTACTTTTTTCAAATTACCGCCAATAAGTTTATATATTTGGAGATCATCTCAAGATAAAGAACGAAAGCTTTCACGGTTTTGGTCAAGTTGAAAATCAGGGTTCGTCGGTTTAGACCGTGTCAGATTGGAATTATTATCCGACGTTTCGCCTAAGATTGCACGGGGCATCTTCAGGGATCTTTACTCCACGAGATTAGAACACTGAATGACTATCGAGGAGCAACAACCCGGTATTTATACCCACTATTTGGATATTTACAAATTACAATTGATTCTCTAATTTTACGTTTAAAGAAACCATGCACTGATGCTAGCACCTTAGTTTCTTTTGCATTAAAAGTGTGACTTGGGCAATGCTGGTGTTCAGCTACTGCAGATTGTAAAATTTGTTTATTTTTTATACATCTTTCATGTTCCTTAAGCCTAGTGGATGGGTTTGGTTGGGTTTTTATATTTATTAATAGAACGTCTTATATCTTCAGCACAATATCCAATGCCTCTGAGAGCATTAGTCAGTTTTTCAGTTTCTGATTTCAATAATGGTTTGTCACATATTGAAAGTGCTCTATGTACCAAAGAGTTTATGACGAATTGTTTTTGAGAAGGATGATGGTGTGACGTTGCATTGAGATATCGATTTGTATGTTTTGGTTTTCTCTACACAGAATGTCCTAATTTGCGATTCTTTTTCCCTTGTACTAGTACATCAAGAAAGGACTGAACTCCACCCTACTAGAATTAATTAAAGCATGTCTGATTTCCACCTATTTTCCTTTTCAAGAAACTTTCTACGAGCGGCCTTGGGATCTCCGCTATCACCTCCTCTAAAACTTAAATTTTGGTGCAGATATGTAGATGATACGTTCGTAGTTTGGCCGCATGGCGCACATAACCTTCATAATTCCCTGAATCATCTAAATCAACAACACCCTAGCATAAAATTCGCTATGGAAACTGAATCAAATGGTGACCTTCCTTTTCTTGATGTACTAGTACGAAGGAACGAGAATAGCAAATCAGTGTGCCTGGTTTCTTCAAACGTAAAATTAGAGAATCAATCGAAATTTGTAAAGATCGAAATAATATTAATAGAGATGCGAGTCTACATCACACGTGGAAATCGATTGTAATGTTGAATCACGGTTCACTGAGCATCAGTCGGGTATAAATACCGGGCTGTCATTCAGTGTTCTAATCTCGTGTAGCAAAGATCCTTGAAGATGCCTTGTGCAATCGTGGGCGAAACGTCGGATAATAATTCCAATTTGACACAGTCTAAACCCAAGAACGATGATTTTCATCATCTCAAGATACCTCGAGTCGTATTATTATAAATCAAATCGACTATTCATCTTCAACAAAACTCAATAAGAATAAAATTTTTATTATATATGATTTTGGGACAAAATAAGTAATAAAATTTTTAGAAAAAAATTGACCCGACTTCTCAAAGTGCACTAAAAAGTGAAAAATAACTATAAATTTTTATATGAAATTGAAATTTTTGAAATCGGCGCCAAACTAATACCTAACAAAATGTGATTCGCATAAACAGATTAAAAATAGTTCATTTGTAATTGCTTTCTTATCATAATTTGTATATATTAGTAATTATTTATTTCATTTAGAAATAATTTGGCGCCGACTTCAAAAAGTTCAATTTCATATAAAAATTTATAGTTATTTTTCACTTTTTAGCGCACTTTTAGAAGTCGGTTCAATTTTTTTATAAAAATTGTATTTTTCAATTTTTAGTTTCGAATTCATTTTGATATTCATAAATTATTTGAATTAAGTACTAACTGACATTAGTGTTCCTCGCAATGACTCCAAAATGGCAAAAAAATCTTCCTTGATTATTAGAGTTCCTCAAATACCAATGAAATTGTGTCAAACAAATATTTAGTCTGTCATAGTAAATCCCCAATCTGAAATTTCAAATTAATTTTAGATTGGTAATATAGACCCCAAAACCAATATCGATATTTAAAGAATTTCTTAGACCGATATATGTTCTATTGCATATTGAGTTTGTATTCGCCCCAAGAACCCCGCAATATTTAATTTAATTTAATTTTTTGTCCGCCATATTGGATCCGCCATTTTAAATTTTTAAAAATAACTTCAGTTTCGTTGGGTACAACCCCGAAAATTCCTCCATACCAATTTTGGAGAAAATCGGACAAAATTAATTTTTTTGGCAGCTATATTGTAAGCGCCATCTTGGATTTTACTGCACCAATTTCATCCAAAAAAATATGGGACGACCGCAGCAACTTCTTGAATATAACGTAAAAAATTTCATTGAAATCGGTTCAGTCGTTCCTGAGTAATCGGTGTACATACATAAAAAAATACATAGTCGACGAATTTAGTACCTCCTTCTTTTAGAAGTCGGTTAATTACATAAAATGATTTAAAATGACTGACGAATAACAACATGAAAATAGAGGTACTGAGTAAAATTGACACGATAACTAAAAAACAAGAGTTGCTAAAAAACCTGCAAAATATTGGCCAACAGACCTAGATATTTACCCAAAAGGAGAAAAAATAAACAATCCGTTGATAATCGAACGCATTCTAGACCTAATGGACATTAGAAAAAAAAAAGATGAAATGTGCTATGAAGAAATTGATAGTAAAATAAAGAAAACTATTAGGAAAACAAAACGAACATGAATGGGAAAAAAAAATAGAAGAATTAGAATAGAAAGGTGCTCCCTTCAATTTAAATAAAAAGTTTAAGAAAACAGCGGAACTACACAGACCAAAAATATCTGGATGTTTAGAGGATGACCAAGGGGAAATTCTAGTAAATATAGAATAAAATTTTTATAAAAAACGGTTTCTAAAAAGCATTAATATCCAAAAAAATAAGAACATCAATTTTTATATGAAATTGAAATCGTCGCCATATTAATACCTGACAAAATGTAATTCACAAAAAAAGATTGAGAAATTCTTTATTTGTAATGACTTTATTATGGTATCACGTGCTAGTGATTATTTGTTTAATTTAGTAATAACTTGCCGCCAGTTTGAAAAATTTCAATTTCATATAAAAAATTATATTATTATTATTCGCTTTTTAGCGCTCTTTTAGAGGTCGGTTCAATTTTTCTCCAACATTTTTTTAAATTTTTAGTTTTGAATTGAGTTGAGTTTCTAAGGTTGCAAAAAGTATCCATTTAATCCAAAGTTGCAGACCATATTAAATTGAACGATCATCTTTGATTCTGAGGATTCTCTAAATACCAGATTTGAATAAAATTGTATCAAATAAATATTTGGTCTGCTATAGTAAAACCGTTACCTTGAATTAAAAAAAAATTGGATTCATAACATGGGCCAAAACTAGTCAATAACATCACTGAAAGAACTTGAAACATGTACTTTTTAGAAGACATATTTTATCGAAAATATAGAGTTTGAAGAAATTAACTTAAGATCTATAATATTGCCCCAAGAACCCCCCAATATCAATTTGGACAAAATCAGAAAAATGTTACATTTTTATTCCCTCATATTGTATTTGTCCTACTAAACTGTAAAAAAATAGCTTCAGATTCATAACCTTCGTTTCCAAAAACACCTAATACCAATTTTAAAAAATGCGAATAACGTAAAACAATCTAACCTTAATCTACACCCTCGGAAACCCCCAAGTATCAATTTTGGGCATAATCCGGAAATAAAAGCTTGGCATATTGCATCAGCCATATCACATTTTTTAAACAATTTTAAATTTATTAATTATACTCTCAAAAGCCCCCCAGTATCAATTTTGAACAAAATCGAGAAATGTAAAATATTTCGTCCGCCATATTGACAAGCTATATTGGATCGGCCATATTGATTCCGTCATTCGAATTTCAGATTCATTAAATGAAGAATGTGAAGTCCCTATTACCGGAAAATGACGCAAACTTAATTACCTAGACCATTTCTACAAAGAAAAGTTCAGGGAAAAAGAAGTCCACGATGAAAAAGAAATTTTGACTACAGAATTTACGAATATAGTCTACCCTATAAACTACACAACTTTACCAGACAACAGCCAACATAGCCATGTTGATAACCAATATTCGAAGCGAATATGGACTTTGAAAGAAAGAAAAAGATTTTTACCCACGTCTCCCCTATATAAATAATTTTTATCATTATCAAATTAAGAAATAATAATAAACCCACGTCATGCAACAAGTAATATAATCTTAACTTTCTCCCGATTTAAGTTTGTTTTTAGTATCTGTCTCAGCAGTATTAATTTAAACTGGATTCAAAACATAAGATAACCTATATATTTAATATATTTGCGGCATATTTTATTTATTTATTTCAGTTTGTTGAACTATACCGCAGGTAAAAAATTCTAAGGTTATTAAAACTGTGATCAGATTCTTTTTGAGACTGAGTTTAAAAGTATCAAATAATAATAAAAAAAAATATTTTTGTGGTTTAGTGTTTTACAAAAATATATAAAACCAAAGGAAATACGATTATGGAAAATATGAAAGTGAATATATACTCGAGTGATCAGCTGAAAAACATCAAATCGGAATTCTTAAGGTTAAAAGGTAATCTTTTTACATTGCTTAACTTGCGATACTGATACTCCCATTCTAACTAGTGAACCAAGAAGATTTGCTATAAAATGAGGACGTTATAAATGGAATGAATGAAAGATAATTTAATTGAAAAAATTAATCCTTCTAATGTTTATTTTATTATAATGTATCTGAATTAAAACATAAAAAATTCTTGCTTAAGTGGTATTAGTATTTTTTAAATATAGCCGGGGAGCGCAGTAAATTGTCGTAGCCCATGAAGAGACACCGCTCCACCAAAGTTTTTATATGTATTTTGATCCCCTGATTATGAATATCAAGGGTAGATTCCGGAAAAATTATCAGGTAATTTGTTATAAACCAAAAAATTGTTAATAATTTAAAAATTATATTTTTGTAAAATACAAAATATTTTTGTATTTCTCGGCCAATTCTAAGCCAAAAGTGTATCTTGCGATTTTTCTGTCGAACGCATACTTTTTGAGCTAAAAATCGTCAAACATTTGAAAAATGACATTTTTTGCCACTTTTAACATGAATAACTTTTGATTAAATAAATATTTTCAAATTCTGCGAACAGCAATTGATAGTTCCGGTCAAATAGTACAAGCTGAAATTAATCCCGATACGAAAAGGTAATGTTTTTATTGTTACAAATAAATACCGTTTCATCAGTTATAACGTATACGCTGCCATGTATGAAAGAAAGTGGAAGTTTACTTACAGGCACTCACCTAGTGCACATAATCCATTAAAGCTCATTGATCGTTGTATTAATACAGTCATAATAACTAAGGTTCATTATGCTTTTCTATTTATCATTTTATGATTAGATGCTTATAATTATTAAATACATATATATATATATATATATATATATATATATATATATATATATATATATATATATATATGTATGTTGTCGGATATTCTCACGGGTGTGATGTGTAATCGAAGATTTTCGGGCATCCCGTGTATGTGCAGAGTCCCTCTCAGGACTGTAAGGTGGCTGACGTTTCGGTGAAATCTCATTCACCATTTTCAAAGCTATGGCGTTTACGAGCGAACTGACGCCTGCGACTCCGGTGTTTTCAGTACCGTGTGCGCGTCGGACGTGTTCGTTTTCCGAATGGTTCCGGGCCATCAGGTGGCGTGACCTGCTGCGCGTCATCGGCCCTGTTGCCAGTGTTTGTGGTTGCGTTGCCGAGTTGTAATCTCTTCGTTTCGTAACGTAAACTGTAAGTTAGAATAAATTGTAATAAAACACAATTCATCCTATTCCACCACCATCGATATGGTGGCCTACCTGTACCACCATACCGAGAAGAACGTCAAAGCTTACCCTTTCCGCTACAGTGAACCACTGCTAATGCATCTCACACGGAGGAATCCGTGAAACCCGTATAAACATATATAAGCCATCCGACGAGAAGTCGGCGAAGCCGCGTTCAGTGTTGCATGCGTCCTTCCGATCTGTCCTTTGCACAGCCAGGTACATGTCGGTACCCTGATGAGTCTAGTGAGGGACGAAACATGTACTTCTGCCGTATCACTGTGGCGGGAAGGGTAAGCATTGACGTTCTTCTTGGTATGGTGGTACAGGTAGGCCACCATATCGATGGTGGTGGAATAGAATGAATTGTGTTTTATTACAATTTATTCTAACTGTGCAACCTCTAACACAGAAATGATATGATGGAGAGAAGTTTGCATTTACTGTTTCGCATTTTACTTCACTTACATACGGAGTTGCGTATAGTTGTACGTTTGCTGAATGTGATTTCAGCATTACAACAGCATAATGTGGATATAACTACTGCTAATGCATCTCACACGGAGGATTCCGTGAAACCCGTATAAACATATATATATATATATATATATATATATATATATATATATATATATATATATATATATATATATATGTAATACTTTGGTAGAGCCATGTCTCTTCCTCGGCAATGAAAAGTCACTGTGCTTCCGGACTAAAAATACGTCTCACAAATCTGAAATGAATGAAAATGTATGCTTTCTAGAATTTCATATTACTGTTTTTTTGCCCTTTACTGGTAATGGTACAGCGTTATCAAAAAAAAATGTACGGCGAATGAAAATTTTATATATTTTTATGTAACGCAATATTAAATTATTTATGACTATATTTGGTAAATTTCTAGAAAAAAGGGGACAACAGGTGTAGACCACTAAAAAAGATGAATATAGGCACTCCTTGGATAATTTTAACCACCACGACAATTTTCTTCTTAACTCTATATTTTTGTAAAATATTTTATAATTGATTTGAGCACATTTTTAACATCGTTATTTGATTAATGCTTACTTTATTTACACGTCAAATCTGTTGTTTTTACACGTTCATACTTAAAAGATATATGTCGAAACAGCAAACAATATAACTGCTGATATTACGAGAAAAACAACATATTATCGCAAATTTAATTTTTAATTGTAGTGTTATACTATAAGAATCGAAAAATAAAAGTCTTAAATGGAATGCAACATTATGGTCTCAATTTTAAATCCATATTTATTTTATTTTCAGAAATTGACTGCCAAGGTGGTTCCATAAAATCGCCTGATAAATTTGTTATGCTGGCAGGATGCGAATCACAGATAATGACTGCCCGATTTTAACAAAAAGTTTGATAATTTTTGTTTCAAATTATCAAAAAACAATTAAAATAAAAAATTTTTAAAAAAAACGCTAAAGAGCGAGAAATAATCTTGTAAATTTTTGAAAACCATGGTTCTTGGATTTAGACCGTGTCAAATTGGAAGTATTATCCGACATTTCGCTTACAATTACACGAGGCATATTCAGGAATTTTTATTCCTCGAGATTAAAACACTGAACATCATTCAGTGTTCTAATCTCGTGAAGTAAAGATCCATGTAGGTGTCTCGTGCAATCGTAGGCGAAACGGCGGGTAATAATTCGAATTTGACACGGTCTAATTCCAAGAACCATGATTTTCAACTTGACCAAAACCATGAAAGCTTTCGTTCTCCATATAAAGTTATATTAGAAATTGAAATTTTTAAGGTCGGCGCCAAATTATTACTAAATGGGACAAATAACTACTAACACGAGATGCCAACAAGCTACATTAAGAAAACAATTATGAATAAAATGTTTCTTAATCCTTCTGTGTATGTCACATTTTGTTACGTATTATCAAAGATTATAATAGTAGCGTTAGCTATAATAATTTTTGGTATTATTATATTTCTCTATTTAGCGCGTTTTTTGAAGTCAGTTTAATTTTTAACCGACTTCTAAAAGAAGGAGGTTCTCAATTGGTCGACTATGTATTTTTTTTTTATGTATGTAGACCGATTACTCCGGAACGGCTGCACCGATTTAAATGAAATTTTTTACGTTATGTAAAGGAAGTTGCTGCGGTGGTCCCATATTTTTTTAGATGAAATTGATGCAGTAAAATTCAAGATAGCGCTTACAATATGGCGACCAAAAAAATTAATTTTGTCCGATATTCTCCAAAATTGTTATGGGGGAATTTTCGGGGTTGTACCCAACAAATCTGAAATTATTTTTAAAAAATTGAATATGGCGAACAAAAAAATTTAATTTTATCTAATTTTCTCCAAAATTAGTACGAGAGAGTTTTCGGGGTCTCATATAACAAATCTTAAATTATGTTTTAAAAATTCTATATGGCGGACAAAAAAATTTAATTTTCTTCGATTTTCTCCAAAATTGGTATGGGGAAGTTTTCGAGGTCGCACATAACGAATTCAAAATATTTTTCAAAAATTCAATATGGCGGACATAAAATCTATTTTGTCCCATTTTCTCCATAATTAGTACGGTGGAGTTTTCGGGGTCGCACAAGACGAATCATTAATGATTTTTAAAAAATTCAATATGGCGTATCCAATATGGCGACTAAAAAAATAATTTTGTCCGATTTTTTCAAAATTGATATGGGGGAGTTTTTGGGATAGCACATCACGAATCTGATATTATTATTAAAAAAATTAAATATGACGGATCTAAGATGGCGGATTAAATATTCTACATCTCTCGATTTTGTCTAAAGTCAGTATTAGGGGATTTTTGTTAGTGTTAATTACGAAATTAAAATAATTTTTGAAAAACTTAATCTTAATTTTTTTGTTCTTTAGGTCTCAAGCTTCTTTCAGATAGATACCGTAAACCTTATATTTTAGACTGTCATGTTGGTAAATCTTTACGTTAGGTCGAAAAGCACTGCGGTTTCAAAGCTTAGATGAAGAAACTATGCAGTTGAAGAGCAGACCTGACTTCGAATTCATATATAGCAGCCTTGAAAATTTGTTTTATAACGACATTTAGATAATATTATTTGATTATTTGGGATAGTCGCTTTATTGCAAGCGCCATTTTGAATCCGTCATTTTGATTTTCAAACAAGGCTACAAAAATTTTGAAAACCTATGCACATACAAACAATTTAAGCCCGAAATGAATTTTCTAGGTTGCGTCAATTTTTGAATAGAGGGGGTGTCCAGTTAACGTCGAATGCCACGTAAAGCGGTGTAATTTAGAACTTCTTTCTTTTTAGAGGTCGATTAAAAAATATTCAGTAGGTATTTCATGGTTTTTACATGGCAGTCAATCTATTAACCTTACAAAATCTTAAGGACTATATTTGCATTAGCGGAAAATCTTAAGTTTATAACATTTGCCTTATTTTTACAGGGGAGTGTTACTTGGACCATGCAGGGGCTACTTTATATTCAGAAAAGCAATTGGAACATGTTTTCTCCGATCTTTCTAGTAATATTTATGCCAATCCACATGCACGAAACACATCGAGCCAAACTACTCAAGATGCAGTTGATATAGTTCGCTACCAGTAAGTTAATTAGAGAAATAAATTAAGATAATCAATAATAGTTTAAGGGAAATCAAAAAAATATATTTGCAGGTCTTTGTAAATATAGAGTTCAAAAACTAATCGATAGTTTGGAGAATCAAAAAATATGTTGTTTTCATTCCCGTTCAGTACAATTAAGAATGAGGATTTTAATAATCTAGGATTATTTACATAATTTAAACATTCCTTGGATGCGCATCTTATAAAATAACATATATATATATATATATATATATATATATATATATATATATATATATATATATATATATATATAATATATGGATATTTTATATATATATATATATATATATATATATATATATATATATATATATATCCAAGGAATATATAAAATATCCATATATAATATCCATATTACAAAAAAATTTTTATTAGCCCATCACATACTAATTAATAAAACTGGTGTCAGTTTCTCCGTCATATTAATACTAGCGCCTGTGTATAAGATATCTATGAACAGCGACAGCTGTTTAAGTATAAAACCTAAAATCAGGGTCTTTTAGTAATTTTGCAACGTCGGCAGCCATTTATCTAAATGTATTAATTCCGACTGGTTTCTGGGTACATTTATTGTTCATGTTTAACGAAGACTTTATGTTGGTTTAGGCCTTATATGAGTAAAGGGCCATATATTTTCTATAGAAATATTCGAGAAATAATAAATTTGCAAGTAAATAAGAATTATTAAATTAATTGCGACATATAACAGTTTGTAATTTATTTATTTCCCTTTAGTGTCATTTTTTGAAGTCGATTTAATTTCTAGAAAAAACTAAGGTAATTATACGGACTACTGGAAATACCGAATTTTTGGACCATTTTTCGAATATCCCCTAATTTTGGATCGTAGATAGTTTTTTTGAAGTTCGCAATTAGTTTTTTCAAAAAAAAATTGCTTTCACACATGTAAATCATATTTTCCGATCTCCACCTTTAAATTTTGCCACTTCTGCCAGGATGGCAAAAGGGAAAAGTTCTAATAGTTACTCTAGGGGATTGTTACTGTTAGTTCTGGTTACTATTTTTTAATTTTTTTATGTTTATTTTTTATACTTTTCACAAACTATTCTACATATTGTATACTCCAGAAATAGATTAATCATCTTCCTCAACCTAGTATTTAAAAAATACGTAGTACATATATTTGTAGTTAGGATATTTCCTTCTACATAAATGTTCCGTTAATAGAAAAATAATAGTTTCATCGATGAAGTTTCGGAACATTTCCACATAAATCTCTTCAAGCTCTCACAATATTTTGAGTGTGAGCTCCAGTATCTAGGTTGACAAAATTCTTGGAGTGGTTTACTGTTTAATGATAATAACCTTCATTTGCTAAGCAGTTATAAACTTTCCAACAATCAGAGATGAGTACTTGATAGTACCCATTCCTTAATGACGTTAAGAAAATGTTCTTTTGAACATTCCTTAACTGAAACAAAAAGAGTTTTTTTTAAATAATGCTCACCCCATCCATTGATCTTCAATTACTCTAAACCTGTTGTATTTTCATTTACCTATTTTCCAATCGTCTATTTCCACTGTTACTTTTTCACAACCTACTTTTTCAAGATTGTCAATTAGGCAAATTAAGTACACTTTCCTGCAATAATTTGTCCAATTAACCACAGTTTTTGAACCTAAGCATGCATAAGCTATTCTTGTTTAGATTTTATGACGGTCCAATAAAATCCAATCCTGCAAATTATGTTGTGTGCGATCCCGAAAACTCCCCCATACCAATTTTGGAGAAAATCGGTCAAAATTAATTTTTTTTTATCGCCATATTGGATCCGCCATATTGAATTTTTTAAAATAATTTTAGATTCGTTATGTGCGACCTCGAAATCTCTTCCGTACCACTTTGGAGAAAATAGGACAAAATTGATTTTTTCATCCGTCATATTGCAACCGCCATATTGAATTTTTTTAAAATAATTTTAGAATCATTGTGTACAACCCGGAAAATCTCCCCATACCAATTTTGGAGAAAATCGGACAAAATTTATTTTTTTTGGCCGCCATATTGTCAGCGCCATCTTGGATTTTACTGCACCAATTTCATCCAAAAAAATATGGGACCACCGCAGCAACTTCCTGAATATAACTAAAAAAATTTCATTCAAATCGGTGCCGCTGTTCCGGAGTAATCGGTGTGCGTACATAAAAAAACATACATAGTCGACGAATAGAGAACCTCCTTCTTTTAGAAGTCGGTTAAAAAGTGAATAGGACATTAAAACAGGTGCAACGTTCTATCGTAAAACATCTGGCCTAGGTTAGTTTAATTTTCTATTTTGGGTGTTTTTTGCTACATTTGATGAAAATATTGTATATAATTTAAAGAAAAATGTGTTGTTATTTAGAACATTCAAATGTGCTTTAGTAGAAAACGCAGATTGTAAAGACATTGGTAGATAAATACAGAAAAATTTCAGGTGAAAACGAAAATATATATATATATATATATATATATATATATATATATATATATATATATATATATATATATACAGGGTGATTCAAAAATCGATCACGAAACTTAAGGGGGTGATTCTACTTGACAAAATAAGGGTAGAGCTTCATATAATTTTTTTTCAAAATGTCATTCGTTTTCGAGTTACAAGCCGTCCAAGTTCAAGTTTTTATTTTTTGTTTTTTGAATTACTCGCTTACAGGAAAACCGATTTGACTAATATTTGAAAGATAGGCTAAGTCTTGTGCGCCTCATCATTTTAGTAACAATTCACATTGATTGTTTGCCGCTAGAGGGCACTTTACCTACATTGAAAATTGTTTTTTTGTCATAATTTTTTAGTGTTGACAGCTACAGTAGTTTTTGGCATAATTTCTGAAAGACTGATGCCAGGCCTTTAAAAAAGGTGCTCTTTATTTACATCGCTAAACCCAACGGTTTAGACGTAAATCACCCTTAAAAATTAAGTGGTAAATTTACTTTTCTCATTTCATTACCACCAGCTACCAGGTAAATAGCTATCAAAGTATACTAGAGCTGTCAGTTTAACATCAAATAAATTCGCTTTTTAAACTATTTAATTTATAATCTTAAAATAACTAATAATGGCTAATCAGTAAATATTCATATTATGGATTATTGCGATATACATTTAATTGATAAAAATTAATGAAACAGTACTAAACAAACTAAAAAAGATTCTCAAAATGTCCCCCATTTTCTTCCATACATTTCCTAACACTCTTCAAAAAATGTCGCCTAACTCGATGAAAAATTCCTGGTGTTTCTTTAATAATTTGGCACTTTTCGATTATCCTGAAGCGAAGATCCTCGACGTTGATTACTGGAATATCGTACACCAATTGTTTCAAATGACCCCAAAAGAAAAAATCCATAGGATTAAGGTCTGGTGACCTCGCTGCCCATGCTAATGGTCCACTTCGTCCTATCCATCGCTCAGGATACGTTGCATTCAAATACTGTCGGACACGTATACTAAAGTGGGGCGGCCCTTACTTCCAATGGCACATCTTCCAGATACAATGGGAGACGATTTTGGATAAAATCTAAGTATACGTCACCAGTTAATGGGCCATCAAAGAAATGAGGACCAATAAGGTAATCTCCTATTATCCCTGCCCACACATTTAGTGAAAATCTATGCTGATGTTTCGTTTCTACCACATTGTTTGGGTTCTCGTAAGCATATGTGTGGATGTTGTGTAGATTTGTTATGCCATCACGAGTGAAACCAGCTTCGTCAGTGAATAATATGACGCCAATTAATCGATTATCGTGTTCATACTTAGCTAAGATCTGATTGCACATTTCCAACCGTCTCGGCCGATCATCGTCATAAAGAGCCTGCACCTTTTTTGAATGAAACGGGTAGAGTTGTTCTTCTCTTAGTATCCTCCATGAACTAGCCTGACAGAGCCGCACTTCATTCCCAATTTTTCTAGTACTAATACCTGGATTATCTTCAATAATTTCAAGCACTCTTTCTTCTTGTTGCACGTTTCTAGCAGTTCTAGGTCTTCCCCTATTTCCATTATAACTTTTAAAGGAACCACATTCCGCAAGCCTCCTGTGCACACTGGAAAATGTTTGAGCATGAGGGATATTTCTTTCCGGATAACTCTCCATATAATATCTTCTTGCCAACTCTGCATTACCATTTGCTTTTCCATAACAAAAATGGATATCACAATATTCGATATTTGAATATTGGTGATTAGCCATTATTAGTTATTTTAAGATTATAAATTAAATAGTTTGAAAAGCGAATTTATTTGATGTTAAACTGACAGCTCTAGTATACTTTGATAGCTATTTACCTGGTAGCTGGTGGTAATGAAATGAGAAAAGTAAATTTACCACTTAATTTTTAAGGGTGATTTACGTCTAAACCGTTGGGTTTAGCGATGTAAATAAAGAGCACCTTTTTTAAAGGCCTGGCATCAGTCTTTCAGAAATTATGCCAAAAACTACTGTAGCTGTCAACACTAAAAAATTATGACAAAAAAACAATTTTCAATGTAGGTAAAGTGCCCTCTAGCGGCAAACAATCAATGTGAATTGTTACTAAAATGATGAAGCGCAGAAGACTTAGCCTATCTTTCAAATATTAGTCAAATCGGTTTTCCTGTAAGCGAGTAATTCAAAAAATAAAAAATAAAAACTTGAACTTGGACGGCTTGTAACTCGAAAACGAATGACATTTTGAAAAAAAATTATATGAAGCTCTACCCTTATTTTGTCAAGTAGAATCACCCCCTTAAGTTTCGTGATCGATTTTTGAATCACCCTGTATATATATATATATATATATATATATATATATATATATATATATATATATATATATATATATATATATATATATATATATATATATATATATATTTAAACTATTTACGATCGTCGATGCGGATTCGTGTTCTACGACCCAAAAATAGGAGGTAAGCAAAAAATCGTCGAAAAATTCAGTGTTTCCAGTAAGTACTGAATATTTGAATTCAGAATACAAATTCATACTTAAATTACTTGAATCCCCCCAAAAAATCTAGATATCAATATTTTTATCGATGTATATCAAATTGAAAAATAGAATTTTTATTTTGCAAACACCTCTCATATCGCTAAAGGGGGGTCCTTCAAATAAAAGTACCTTTGCTTTTATTTACACTACACTTATATAAAGCAAATAGCTTATTATCATTACTTTACCACGTAGTATTAATTCATAAAACATTAATTTACTTAAGGTTTAATTAAGTTACAAACATGAGTTTAAATTTGTAGGATTTTAAACCATTTTAATACCACTCAAGAGGAATATTCCGTAATATTTACATCGGGAACAACTCATGCCCTCAAACTGATAGCAGAAACCTTTGAATTTAATGGAGGCACTCTAGCTTATTTAGAGGACAACCACACATCTGTATTAGGAATGAGAAACTTTGCTCAAAACTTTCGAGAAATTAAAGTTGCAGAGGCCTTTAATATTTTATCGCAAAAGTTTGAATCTAAAACCTTGCACGGAAAAGAGGAAAATTGTCTTTTTGTTTATCCGGCTGAAAGTAATTTTGCAGGTAACTATATTTTCGTAGATATTTCAGTAGAATTCAGATTTATGCCAATTAAGACTGAAATTATTACAATTATATTTATATAAAACGATATAAAGCTTGGGGTAATTTTAAAGTGTTAAAACAAATACTCCTTCTTTATCTTAATTAAGATAAAGAAGGAGAAACCAAACATGGACAAAATAAAGTGGCTAATATCATAGAAGAGTTCTATTCAAATTTGTACACTTCAGTTAACCCAACACCAAACATCAAGCTCTCCAATATTACAAATCTTGGTTCAGAAGAAATACCTGACATCACAATCGAAGAGTTGAAACATGCTTTGTCACAAATGAAATCTGATCGTGCCCCAGGTGAAGATGGTGTATCTAAAAAAATGTTGGAGCTTGGACGGTTTGCAACGCTACATTCAATGAGTATTCTTTTGAAAAAATGTCCTCAAAACGGTAAAATCCCTGATAACTGGCAGAACGCCCGAGTCATTCTCTTATACAAAAAAGGCGAAAAATTAGACATCAAAAGTTATCGCCCCATAAGTCTCCTGCCACATCAGTACAGGGTGAGTCAACGATTGGATGAAGCAGGTTTGTGCCTTTTCGGTGAAATTAACAAAGAAACTATATTTATTGTTTGATACAGTTTATTTTTACGCAGATGAGCCAAAAAACTAGGACAGCATAAAGTGTTTTTTTTTAAATAGAACACCCTATATACGAATCGTATTTTCGATTTAGCTTATAATTTTATTAAGGGTTTACTATAACAAAACTTTATAGTTTCTGAGATAATTAAGTTTCAAGAAAAAAAGTCACATTTTCAAGCATCAATTCAATCCTAAATAACGTTTTCAATTTTGTGACAAATATATTCAAATTTGGAATTTAGCAAGGCCAAGGACAAGTTAACATAATTTTTACCTAATATTTGCAATTAAAGCTACAGGGTGTTGAACACATCGGCTCAAATTTGAACAAGTTTAAATGAATAAATATCTTTTTTTTTAAATGGTACACCCTGTATATTTTCATGTTATTTAATAGAGTAATAAAAACCCTAAAAGTTTTGTTCAATATATCCTATACCTATTTATAATAGTTTTTGAGATATTTCAGTTTTTCTTATTTTCCATACTTTTTTACAGAAATAGTCTTCATTATCATAGTAGCCATGTAAAATAATAAAAAGAAACTACAGAAACAAACAGAATGTGGTTAAATATGATGAAATACATTATTCGTTATATTACAACGGCAATAGTTTAATTAAACATAATGTGAAAAAATTAACACAACAATAACGACAAGGCAAATACATATTTACTTTTATACTAAATTGAAACAAAAAAATTACCTATTAAATACTGAGATTAATTATTTCTTTTTAACAAGTGTTCGAATAAACGACCCTCTTGTGCAATGCACAAATTTAGTCTTTTTTGCAGATTTTCTCGGACCCTGGACAAAATTAGTGACGTTATTGTTCTACAGGTATCCCTAATCCTGTTTCGCATATCTTCCACTGTTGTTGGTGGATTAACATACACCTTATTTTTAATATAACCCCATAGGAAGAAATCTAATGGGGTGATGTCGCAAGACCTTGATGGCCACTCAATGAAACCCCCACGTCCAATCCATTTTTGCGGATATCGTTGGTCCAAAAACGCACGAACTTCACGATGGTAATGCGGAGGCGCACCATCGTGCTGGAACCACATACTGTCGAGCTCATCCCTATCGAGACCTTGAAGCAGTTGGGGTAGTTCTTCTTGTAGAAAGTTCAGGTAACTATGGCCATTTAGTGGTTCATTAAAAAAGTGGGGTCCAATAATTCGATTTTGATGAATACCACACCAAACATTTAATGACCAGTGGTTTTGATGTTGCACCTCTCTAATCCAAAATGGGTTTTCTGTGGCATAATAATGCATGTTGCGTCTATTTACGGCACCGTTACTTCTAAAAGTAGCTTCATCACTAAACATTACCTTGCATAATAAATTTGGATTTAATTGAATCGCCACATTTATTGTACGACAAAAGTTTACACGACTTTCAAATCCTGTCCATGCAATTCTTAGTGTAATTCCATGTGATATGGATGATACCTATATTTCTTGGTAGTACGATTAGCGGTGGATTGTGATGTTTCACATAATGCTGCTAACTGACGGCTACCAATATAAGGATTTTCCTGAACATTTAACAATACTTGTAGTTCTTTTTCTTCATTAGTTACTAGTTTGTTGACCACTTTACGTTTTGGATAATCAACAGTACCAGAAGAATCAAATCTTTGCATTTGCAGTTTTGAAAAGTATGGGTATTAGGCTGGCGTCGATCAGGATACTTCATTTTGTAAATTCTTTGAGCAAGAAGGCAATTTTTTTGAGCCTCTCCTATTGTATAAATCATATCTATTAACTCATTCTTTGGAAAATTCATTTTACAATATAAGATGAATGCAAAAAAAACCAAACTACACTACATAAAAACCAAAAGAAGCGATTGCGGTTATAAATTTGACACACAGAAAAATGTTCTTTTACATTGTTTTTGCCATGGCTACTATGATAATGAAGACTATTTCTGTAAAAAAGTATGGAAAATAAGAAAAACTGAAATATCTCAAAAACTATTATAAATAGGTATGGGATATATTGAACAAAACTTTTAGGGTTTTTATTACTCTATTAAATAACATGAAAATATACAGGGTGTACCATTTAAAAAAAAAGATGTTTATTCATTTAAACTTGTTCAAATTTGAGCCGATGTGTTCAACACCCTGTAGCTTTTATTGCAAATATTAGGTAAAAATTATGTTAACTTGTCCTTGGCCTTGCTAAATTCCAAATTTGAATATATTTGTCACAAAATTGAAAACGTTATTTAAGATTGAATTGATGCTTGAAAATGTGACTTTTTTTCTTTAAACTTAATTATCTCAGAAACTATAAAGTTTTGTTATAGTAAACCCTTAATAAAAAAGATTTAAAATTATAAGCTAAATCGAAAATACGATTCGTATATAGGGTGTTCTATTTAAAAAAATACAACTTTATGCTGTCCTAGTTTTTTGGCTCACCCTGTAGAGTCCTAAATATTTTTAAAATCTGCGTAAAAATAAACTGTATCAAACAATAAATATAGTTTCTTTGTTAATTTCACCGAAAAGGCACAAACCTACTTCATCCAATCGTTGACTCACCCTGTACAAATTGCTTACAAAGATTATAACTAATAGACTAACAAACAAATTTGACTCCTATCAATCTCCAGAACAAGCTGGGTTTCGAAAGGGCTTTAGTACAATAGAGCAAATACAGAACATCAAATTACTAATCGAAAAATGCACAGAATATAATATTCAAATCCACCTAGCATTTGTTGATTATAACAAGGCTTTTGACTCTGTCGAGCTATGGGCCATATTTCAAGCAATAGATAATGCAAGGATTGACTCCAGATACAGAAATCTTCTGAAATATATTTACAATAAGGCCACACCACAAGTAAAGATAACAGAGGACCTAGAAACACAGAAGATAAATACTGATCGAGAGGTGCGACAAGGATTTCCCCTAAACTCTTTAACACGGGAAGATGTCTTTAAACAACTAAACTGGAACATAAGGGCATTAACATCGATGGTAGATATCTCAACCATTTACGTTTTATGGATGACGTGGTATGAATAAGTAAAGATCTAGACAACGTACAAGAAATGCTCTCTGAATTGAAAAATGCTTCATAGAAAGTTGGATTAAGCATGAACCTAGCAAAAACCAAAATAATGTCTTTAGAAGATACGCCACTTTATGTAGGAAACGACGAAATACAAAGAGTTGAGGAATATGTGTATTTCGGCCATCTAATTAAATTTGGGAAAGAAAACCAACAAGCGGAAATAAATAGAAGAATTAAAATGTCATGGGCAGCCGTTAGAAGATTGGGGTGCGTTTTTAAAAACCCTGATGTTCCCATTAATTTGAAAAGAAAAGTATTTGACTCATGCGTTCTCCCAGAATGACTTATGGAATAGAAACAACCACACCAACAGTTAAAGCAGCCAATAAACTGCATACTACTCAGCGAGCAATAGAAAGAATCTTGCTGGGAATATCACTACGAATAAGGAACGAAGAAGTAAGAAGGATGTGATAAAACGCATTGCTACTTTGAAGTGGACCTGGTAGGACACGTCGCTAGGCAAGACTATACAAGATTGGCAAAACATATATTGGCATGGAGACCTAGGTCGTCTAAAAGAAGTATCGGAAGACCCCTAAAAGGGTGGATAGACGACATAAAGAAGAAAGCAAGTAGAAATTGGCACCGGATTGCAGAAAATAGGTTGAAATGGAAGAGGCTATAGGAAGCCTATGTCCAGAAGTGGACCGGGTTGGACTGCTAGAGAAATCAAATACAAAATATTAGAAGAAACTTGGCAATAAAAATATACTTTGCAGTCTCGTTAAGAGATCAAGGAGCTGAGAAAATTGGTTCCTCTTAAGTGTATTTTGCAAAAGTTAATGTCTTATTTTGTCTTAATTATCGCTTACACTGATCAATGCGGAGAACAGATATAAACATTAAAATGACAACAATCTAAACACCTATGGTATGATTCAATCTATTTAGTCCAAAAACTAAAAAGAATTATTTATTTTTATATTTTTTACCTTCAAATTTGATAAAATAATTAAATCTATTTAAAAAGCTAATAAATTGGAGTAATTGAAATGAAGAAAAAAGACTTAAATTTAAAAAGTATCTGGAAGGAGTTATCATTAACAATAGAAAAGTAAGTAAGTAGTTAAAGCAGGGTGGTTAGAAATATTATGATTATTTTGTACGAAAGAATCGATTATTATATTTTATCCGGCTGAAAGTAATTTTGCAGATAACTATTGTTGTGGAACCTTGAAGAATCATCCTACAAATATATATTTGATAAGATGCTAAGAGATGACGCCACCCGCATTCGGAGAAACCTAGAACAACAGGTGATTTTAGAGAACGGCGCATCGAATAATAAAAGCGTTAGTTCTTAGTTTTATTTTGAAAAAATTTTGAATAATTAATGTTAAAAAGTAAATAAATAAAAAGTTACAACTGGGTGGGAGTGCTTAACTTTACCAATATTCATATACGTGAGTCCAATTGTTAGTTTGAGTTAGCTGGCGCCCAAAAACAAGAAATTAAAGGAAAATCGTAGACACTATATTTTCATAGATATTTTAGTAGAATTCAGATTTATGTAAAAAACCAATTAAGGCCAAATTTATTACAAAAAAAGTTAGACTTTAAATATAAAACAATATAAAAGTTACGGTAATTTTAAAGTGATAAATCAAATACAAAATACTGGAAGAAACTTAGCAATAAAAATATTATAAAACATAATTAGTGTGCAATCAAATGAGTGGTGACAGAAGAGTAACTAGGAGTAAGACGAAATGAAAAACTAATTTCCTCTTATAGTCCGGAAGCCCAGTAGGTTTGCATAGCTGATGATGAACCATGACTTCACCAAAGTTTTTTATATGTATTTTGATACCTTGATTACGAATATCAAGAGAAAAATCTTAATAAATGGTCAGGTAATTTGTTATAAAAAATAAAAGTTGTTAATAATTAAAGAAAATGTTTTTTTGTAAAATAATATAATATAATATTTTCATATCGCTCGGACGACACTAACCAAAAAGTTTTTTCTTGTGATTTTTCCACCCAACGCATATTTTTTGAGTTAAAAAAGCTTAAACATTTTAAAAAATGGAATTTTGGTCACTTTTCAACATGAATAATTTTGTTTAAATAAATATTTTTCAATTTTGCGTCCTATAATTGATAATTTAAGTCAAGAATGACAAGCTGGGATTAATTGCAGTGCAAAATGTAATGCTTTTATTACTTTTGGTAATTATTCATAACGGTGGAAACAGCGAATTTTTCGATGATTTTTTACATATTCCTTATGTTCAGGTCACAGAACACGAATATGGGATTTTTTCGCTGATCCCAAGTGGTTTTTCCAAAAAAAAAAAAAAATATATATATATATATATATATATATATATATATATATATATATATATATATATATATATATATATATATATATATATGTATGTAGATAAGTTTTTGTCCGTGTAATTTAAAATAAAATAGAATAAAATATTTGGTGAAGCGGACGTGAAAATTTGTCAATCTACATGATTCTCGTATTAAAAAGTGCGGAGCACTCCAAAGTATGGAATAACTCCGGGTCCGACAGATGGCGACAGCGCTGTTTCGTCCTAATATGGGACTCGTCAGGCCACCGCAGTCGGTACAAACCATCATCTCGCCTTTGCATCGTATAAGCCATACTTATAATCAAAATACGGCAAATAAGACGACAAAGGCGACATCTCGATGGTCCACTTGATAATACAAGAACCATACAGATTAACAAAGTTTGTAAGAGAACCGTCATATGGTGGCGCGACGGTGAATTAAAACAGAAATATGTAAAATCGAGTACACGAAACGCGCTGCCCAAAAGATAGGGGTCGCATTTTTCGGTACTGGCAAGCAAGCATACCGCTATTTAAGCAGCCAACGCCACGTGCCGCACATGGTTTGTACCGACTGCGGTGGCCTGACGAGTCCCATATTAGGACGAAACAGCGCTGTCGCCATCTGTCGGACCCGGAGTTATTCCATACTTTGGAGTGCTCCGCACTTTTTAATACGAGAATCATGTAGATTGACAAATTTTCACGTCCGCTTTGCCAAATATTTTATTCTATTTTATTTTAAATTACACGGACAAAAACTTATCTACATATTTATTTACTTGTTTGGCTTTGAAACACGCTAAACGATGCTCTCATGGTGGGATCGTTTGGTGCGGCACGTGGCGTTGGCTGTTTAAATAGCGGTATGCTTGCTTGCCAGTACCGAAAAATGCGACCCCTATCTTTTGGGCAGCGCGTTTCGTGTACTCGATTTTACATATTTCTGTTTTAATTCACCGTCGCGCCACCATATGACGGTTCTCTTACAAACTTTGTTAATCTGTATGGTTCTTGTATTATCAAGTGGACCATCGAGATGTCGCCTTTGTCGTCTTATTTGCCGTATTTTGATTATAAGTATGGCTTATACGATGCAAAGGCGAGATGATGGTTTGTACCGACTGCGGTGGCCTGACGAGTCCCATATTAGGACGAAACAGCGCTGTCGCCATCTGTCGGACCCGGAGTTATTCCATACTTTGGAGTGCTCCGCACTTTTTAATACGAGAATCATGTAGATTGACAAATTTTCACGTCCGCTTCGCCAAATATTTTATTCTATTTTATATATATATATATATATATATATATATATATATATATATATATATATATATATATATATATATTTCACCCATAAAACTTGTATTTTTCCATAGCTGTCTTTAAATTATGGGCATTTACAGTAATATTCACAAACACAACATATTATTTAATCATTTTTTAACAAAATGTACATAAATAGCCGAGGAAAAATGTGAATTTTCCATAAAAACATGAAAAAACTGTCGGTTTGTCATTTGGTCTTATTTTTAGAGAGGTTAAGATAGACCCGGGCGATACATATCGATATTTCAAAGTATCGATACATCCAGCGTCGATATTCGATTTTTTGTATTGATATTGACCCATGTTCCAATACGTAGGTATCAATACATTTAACTAAATATCGTATCGTTTCCTTGTTGTAATCAGATCCAATCCCACTACCGCTTTCAATTATTACGGTCAAGCGATCCGCAAACTGAAAAATGCTTTTAATTTGTAGCTAAACTTTATTGTTATGTGATTTGCAGTCCTTATTTGCGAGGATTCCGGGGAATCACCTATCTATGTTTGCGATCTTTTAGCCGTGTTTGTTACTGTTACTTCAAAAGCTACGGTTTGCTCTTGTAATATTTCGTGTTTTATGCTTCTTGCTGATTATTATTTAAATCTACAGTCTACAATTTAACCATGCTTCCAACCAAAACTACGAAAAGTATTGTATGCGAATATTTTATTAAGTCACAAACGGGTGGCACATGCTAACTGTGTTATTCATTTACAGGTAAAATCCGCTGGTACAACTAATTTGTTGTTCCATTTTTAACGGTGACATCCTAAACTGAAAATTGAAAAAAAAATGGTTAAAATTTAATCAAATCTGAAATAGTAAACCACTCAGGTTTAAGATCTGAGGTAACTAGATTGTAAGAATAAATATAGAAACATATTATATATATATATATATATATATATATATATATATATATATATATATATATATATGGATTTTATAAGGCCAGCAAAGCAAAATGATAACCGATTTTTTACTTGTGCTTCGACGAACTCGACTGTGCCTGTAGCAAAGTTTCACACAAATATAGAGGATTTAGATTCAAAAATTATTAAAAATTGTACTGGTACTATTTGGAACACTTTCATTTCTACAACTCGGAGGCAACCAAGTATTCAGGAGTGCATAAATAAGATTAAATCGTACCATAGTATGTTTCTTGGTGTATTTATTTTGATTTTCGAGAAACATATGTTTTTTTTTGTTTTAATTTTAGATCGAGGAACACAAGAGAAAAAGCTAACAAATGCCATAATTTGCGTGATACGGAACGGCAATCTGCCATTGCGTACAACACAAAAGGAGGCATTTAAATATTTAATAAAATCTGCTGCTCCTTTATACAAATTTTCAAGTGGGAGGACTATCAGCAGGCTAATCCATGATAGGTCCGATGTTCTCTATAATATTATGAAAATGATACCAGAAGTACGAAATTTTACTATTATTGCGAATATTTGGGCCATCACTTGTAATACTAAAGGCTATTTGGGTATTTCGTGTCATTTCTTATGAGAATAAAACTACAATACCTTACACTAGACACTGTTCAATTAGACCAAAGCCATACATCTCACTATATAAGGGATTGTTTTATGCTAAATTATTATTCTAAAAATAATTTCATTTTTTTCGTGCAACATATCTGATTTTTTTACGTTTTTATTTTATTTTTAACTTTTAAATGAAAAGAATTCAGTTGTTTTTCATTTGTTTTTGTTACCAAAGACCACAAAGTATGTATTTCACTGGATTTAATTTTTTTACATTTTACTGTTTGTCTCAAATTTTCTGTTTTAGTTTTTCGTTCAATTTATGGCCACCTTTTCCTTTCATATACAAAACTTGAATAAAATATGAATACTAATATATCGATATTTAAATATCGATACTTTGACACCGATATATCGGGGTATCAATATTTTTTTATTCGATACGTATTGATACATAATATCGATACATCTCGAGATATCGCCCGGTCCTAGATTAAGAATATTGATAGAAACACGTGATTTAAATGCCACGTTTTATTTTTTTAATTAATACTTTAGTCGGTAGGGTATTCTGGCTCTTTTGCTGTGTATCGAGTGATTATCTCGTTGCGTCCTTCGCTGACCAGTGCGACGGATTATGCTCTTATCGTTTTTTTTTTCTTTCCTGTTAGTTGCTTTAGGATTCTGATCTCTAGCTTTTAATATTAAAATATTAGATTAAGTTTATTTTATATATTATAACAAGTATCTTATGATCTCAACTAGCTGTAAGGCATGTTATTTATACATTTTTTATTTAATTGTATACTATTGACGAAACCAATGCTGAAGTATCAGTCTTATGGCCATAAAAAAAAGAGGTCATTTGGACTCCAAAGGGGGTAAAGGAGTCTAGTTTGCCGGGCAAACTATTTTTTTGTGCATGTAATAACGAAATAATAAATCAATATTTCTCTTTTCATAGGAACCAAATATCCATTATCTTGGATTGAAACAGTCAGACAGGGAACTCTCCAAAAACTAACAAATAAAGTTCAAAAATGGTACACACTATTGGATGCAGCTTGTTTTGTCTCAACCGATCATCTTGACTTGAATAAATATAAACCAGATTTCATTACCATTTCCTTTTATAAAATATTCGGTTATCCCACTGGTCTGGGTGCTCTTTTAGTCAGGAGATGCAGCGAGAAATTGCTTCAAAAGAAGTTCTTCGGTGGAGGAACAGTACTTATGGCGTTGAGTTCAGAAAATGTAATGATACCTAGAACTAATATATATGAACGGTAAATATTCTTAACAGTAAGAACTTTTATAAGGTACTTTTGTTGTTTTAATAAACTCACCAGTCAGTCAAAATGAAACTATATTTGCCAATATTTATTTACTTTATAATTTCAACACGCAATTCTAATAATAAATTGAATTATTAACTTCATAATCCAGACAAATTAATAAAAGTTTGTTTTCAAAGTCAAAATATGTAACTCGTACACTTACACAAAAACATGATGGATTTAATATTACAGTCGGGTCGACACTTTTTTGTTTAATTTGTTTGACTAAGTTTTCACAATATTTTATATATTCTTTTTCCAAAAATGCTTTTTATTGTTTTTAATGGGAAATATTGTGTTGTCATAGCGATCGCTTCAATTGAAGCCACGAGTTTTCTATTACATTAAGATCAGGACTTTGAGACGATGTTTTGGTTACCTTTGAGATGTTATAAAGCATCTAGTGTTTAATTTTCTTGGCCTCATCGTTGAGATAATTGTCTTCGTAGAATTTATACCTTTTCTCAACTCAAAATTTTTTTGGTTTTGTTTAAGGATTTTGATTGTTAATATTCCTTATAAAATCTAAATTTCAATAGTTCCTTGAATTACATACATCCTCAAACCATCCAGGGGGGAGGGATGGGGCAATCGCCCCCCTCCCCCCCCCCCAAGAGCTTTAAGTTTAGGAAAATAGCCCCGATTTTGCCTCTCATACTATAGTTTATTCAAGAAATAGAGAGAGTTGTGAATCATCTTAAAATGAACCACTAAAAATTCTTTGATTCTTGGAGTTTTCCAAATACCAGTGAAATTGTGTCAAACAAATATGTCATAGCCAATCCACTATTTTAAATTTCAAATTAATTTTAAATGGAAAATTTAGGCCCAAAACCTTCCAATATCGATATTTAAAGACCTTAAGAAGTAAATTTCTTAGCCCGATATATTTTATACTGCATATTGAGTTTGTGTAGGCCTCAAGAACTCCGCAATATCAGTTTTAGACAAAATTGGAAAATGTAAAAGTTTCATGCCCTCATTTTATATCTTATCAACCTAATAGTTGTAAAAAATTAACTTCACATTCGTAATACACGATCTCGAAAACCCCCTAATACCAAATGTGAAATAATATGAATAAGGTAAAATTTTCAACTCACCATATTGGATCCGCCATATTAAATATGAAAAAAATAATTTTAAAGTCTTAATCTAATCTAAATCTAAACCCTTCAAAGCCCTCTAGTACCAATTGTGAATGAATCTGACATATTAGATTTTCTTAAAATCTTTGATCAAAATCGAAAAATGAAAATATTTAGCCCGCTTTATTGGATTGGCCATATTGAATCCTGAAAAAATGCTTTTAAATTTACAATTTACACCCTCAAGAACCTCCTATATCAGTTTTGGAGAAAATCAAAAAATGTAAAATTTTTAGTACACCATATTGAATCCGCCAGATTGAATTTTTCAAAAAATATGTTAAATTCTAAATTAACACTAACATAAATCCCCCAATATTGATTTTTGACAAAATCGATAGATTTAGAAACATTAATACGCTATCTTGAATCCGCCATATTTAATTTTTTTTAAATAATTTCAGATTCGTAGTATGCGATCCCAAAAACACCCCATATCAATTTTGATAAAATTCAGACAAATTAATTTTTTATCCGCCATATTGGATAGGCTATATTGAATTATTTCAAAACAATTTCAGATTCGTTATATGCGATCCCGAAAACTCCCTCGTACCAGTTTTGGAGAATATCGGACAGAATTGAATTTTTTCATCTGCCATATTGGATCCGCCATATTGAATTTTTCCAAAATAATTTTTGATTCGTTATGTGCGATCCTAAAAACTCCCCTATACCAATTTTGGAGAAAATCAGACAAAGTTGATTTTTTTGTCCGCCATATTGGATCCGCTATAGTGAATATTTTAAATATATTTTGGATTTGTTATGTGCGACCCCAAAAACTTCCTCACACCAATTTTGGAGAAAATCGGACAAAACTAAATTTTTTGTCGGCCATATTGAATCCGCCATATTGAATTTTTTAAAAATAATTTCGTGGTGTACGACCTCGAAAATTCCCTCATACCAATTTTGGAGTAAATCGGACTGCACCAATTTCATCCAAAAAAATATGGGACCACCGCAGCAACTTCCTGAACATAACGTAAAAAATTTAATTCAAATCAGTGCCGTCGTTCCGGAGTAATCAGTTTACATACATAAAAAAAAATACATAATCGACGAATTGAGAACCTCCTTCTTTTAGAAGGCGGTAAAAAATAAGGATAAGTTTGTGTAAGGTTATAAATACCTTTGATGATTCATTTTGGAATAATAAAGACAAAATAGATAACCTTCTTAACCCAGGGATATACCAGCTTTGGTGCGAATGTGGTTTGTCCTGTATAGGCTGGACTCAACATAATCTTCAAGTTAGATTTGCTGCACATGATCGCTGCATAAGACAGAATAATACGGAATCTTTGTATGCTAAACATATATTGGAGAGTGGACACGTTTCAGACTTTAATAATAATTATAAAATTTTCCATATAGAAAATAATTCCAATTTATTGAATACAAGGAATACGAAAATATTTTTTAAATATCAATTACCTGAGCATTTGTCAGGAATCCACTCTCGACATTCGTAATCAGGTGGCCAAAATACATATGAAAAGCTTTGGTGTAGTCATGTCTTTTCACCGACTACGAAAACCCACTAAGCTCCCGGACTAAACGTATAATAATCCCTTGAATTACCAGCTTCATTAGTAAAAACGTGCATTAGCGAAAATAATTACATTTGATAAATGTGGATTAAATGTTTTGGTAGCAAATAATGGTAATTTATAAATTATTCATGTGTACGTACTTAAAATTAATTTATATAATGAAATTACAGTTTGTTTACTTTTATTCAAAAAGCAAAAAGATATGAGAACATAAAAAATTTAATAAATGTATCTTTTTTTTATTGCTTTTAATCTGTCTTCCGTTTGTTTGGTTCGAGGAACTCTTATTTAGAATAATTTTTATTATATTTAAATAATATCTATTCATTTTAAATATACAAATTAGGTTCTTCTTCTTCTTCTTCCTCTTGTTATAGGCTTACAGCCTGTTTTTTCCAACTCAATCATTCATCTCATTTGATGTTGAAATCCAGGACTCCTTCCATCTTTTAGGTGGTCTACCTATTGGTCTTCTGGTTTCCGATGTTCCATCTCGGGCGATTCTCGCTATCCTATTTTGCGCCATTCTTCCTACCTGCTCATTCCAGGCTCTTCTGCGCTTCCGTCCCTATCTTACTATATCCTGCATTCCATGTTCCTCGCGTATTGTTGAATTGCGTATGTGATCTCTTAATGTGTATCCTGATATTCTTCTTAGTACTTTCATTTCGGCAGTTCTTAGAATTGATTTTGTTTTTGTGTTGTCAGCTCTCGTCTCTATTGCGTACGTCATTATCGGTCGAATACAGGTCTTGTAGATTTTTGTTTTTGCGTCCTTGCTCATGTATGTGTTGTGCCATATTGTATCCGCCAGGCTTCCTGAGATTCTATTTGCCTTGTTTACTTGGTTTCTTACTTCTCTTGTTCTGTCTTGGTTTGCGGATACCTCAACTCCTAAGTAATTAAAGGTCATGAGTTGTTCTATTGGTTTGTCATCCACTACTAGTTTGCATCTTAAGGGCACTTTGCTTATTACAATTGACTTCATTTTATCGATGGATATTTTCATGTTGAATTGCTTGCTTATGGTGTGGAATGCAAATAGAAGTCTTTGGAGGTCGTCTTCATTTTCCGAGACTATGACGGCGTCATCAGCGTAACATATTATTGTTATTTCCCCGGTATTCATTCTGTATCCTGGTGCCGCTCTTTTGACGTTCTCAATTATTTGGTCCATTACTACGTTAAACAGTAATGGACTCAGAGAGTCCCCCTGTCGTATGCCCGACGCTATCGGTACATCCTTAGTTAGGTTGCCGCTTACTGAGATTTGTGTTGTGGTGTTGGAGTTTAGCTGTTCAACTATGTTAATTAAATTGTTTGGGATGCCTTTAATTCGCATTATTTGCAGAATATCATCCAGTCTCACCCTATCAAAAGCTTAAGTGAGATCTATAAAGCACATAAAAGCCGGCTTAGTAAATTCAATAGATTTCTCTGCTATCTGTCTTACGATGAATATGGCATCTACTGGAGATCTGTTTTTGCGGAAACCTTACTGTTCTTCTGATATTCTGCAATAGTCAGTTATTATACCTTCAAGGATTTTGGTGAATAATTTCATTATTGAATTTAACAAAGTTATTCCTCTATAGTTTTCCGTGATCTTCCTATCACCCTTCTTGAAAATAGGTACTGTTATACTTTTCTTCCAATCTCGGGGTATCTCTTGGTCTTTAATTATTTTGTTAAAGAGTTTTGTTAGTTCTTTGTGTGCATTTCCACCATATTTAATTAGTTCGTTGGGAATATTGTCGGGTCCTGGGGCTTTTCTCGTTTTTAATTTGGCTATCGTATCTTTCGTCGTTTGGAGGCTTACTTCCTTGGTGTATTCGTCATATTCAGATGCATTTTCGGGTGGGTAGTTGTTCTGTTGTGATTAATCTGTATTTCTATATAGTGTTTTAAAGTGTTCTTTCCATTCGTGCTCAGAAATTTTTTGGGATTATGTGAATTCGTTTATATCCTGTTTCCTTCTTCTGATCATGTTCCATACCTTCTTTTGTGCCCCGTACAAGTCATGTTCCATATCTACTGTGAACCTTCGCCAATATTCGTTTTTGATTTGTCTTATGTGGGCGTTTACTCTGTTTCTTATTTCTTTGTATCGATTGTGTTCTGTTTCTGACTTGTTATTTCTGTATCGGAGGTAAGCCTGTCGTTTCTCTGCTGCCAATGATTTCACCTCAGGAGTATACCAGTGCTTAGCTGACGGCTTAGAATTTGTGTTGACTTCTCTGTATCCCAATGCTTCCTCGGCCGATTTATCTACATTTCCTCTGATTTTTCCCCAGCTTTCTTCAACATCATCTGAATGTTTAATATAGTTGTCTTTGATCTTTTCTGCAAGTCTCTTTTTATACAAGTCTGTGGTTGATTCATCACTTACCGATTTATTTTTAATATTCGGTGGCTTTTTCTTTTTGTGTTGTATTTTAAGTCTTAATTTGCATAGAACCAATCTATGATCGGATCCTATTTCTGCAGATGTTAAGCTACGGACGTCAAATACTTGTGTTGGATGTAAAACTTTATTTGATATCACATAATCTATTATTGAATTTTGTCCTCTGGTATTTTTCCAGGTTATTTTGTGTTGAGGCTTATCGGGGAAGAATGTATTATTTATTCTCATGTTGTTGCTTGTGCAGAAATCAATCAATATTTCGCCATTTTCGTTAATATGGTCTTCGTTGTACTTGTTTTTGATCCCATCTATCACTTCATTGCCTATTCTTACATTCAAGTCACCCAAAATTAGAGTCTTTTCATCCGATGGTATTTTGTGGATTTCCGTTTGCATTGTCTCATAAAAGATGTCTGTGTCTTCTTTTTTCCTGCTGCTGTCTGGGGCATATACACTGAGGATATGAATTTTTTCTGAGCTTGTTTTCAATGTGATCCTAAGAATGCGTTCGTTGACGTAGTGGATGTCAAATTAGGTTACTCAAGAGATTTTTTCGTGAAAAAAAATACCATCCATGGATACCGACTGTGCCATCACACTAAAAACAACCCGTACTGATATTTTCTTATCTTTTCCACTTTGAGCCATTAATTTATTATATACAATTAAAACCTAAAAATTGCTGTCGTAGTCGTATTTATACAGGTATCCGAAATTGCTGATGACAGCATTGCAATTTCGAAAATTATGGGAGATAGAAAGGAGGTTAAATGATGAAAGATTTAGGCAATTATATCGGTAGGTTATCAGTACTTGTGAATCGGTTCTGGTTTGATGCATTTTTCAGATTTAAAAAAAAAAAAGTAAAATCTTGCATTTTTTTTTAGATCTGCTATAAGTTTTTTATTTTTGATTATTTTTTAAATCTATAAACACTTTTGTATACCCGCTTTTTACGCAGAGCTTTTCTATCTAGTCAGAACCTGTACTTAATATTTTGATTTTTTGAATTTTTGGTGATTTTATTTTTTAATATAAAGGAACATTGCGGGGTCTCACATAATGATTAATAAATTATTTTTAAAAAATTCAATATGGCGGATCCAATATGGCGGACAAAAAAATTTAATTTTGTCCAATTTTCTCCAAAATTAGTATGGGGAAGTTTTCGGGGTCTCTCATAATGAATCTAAAATTATTTTTAAAAAATTCAATATGGCGGACAGAAAAATCAATTTTGTCCGATTTTCTCCAAAATTGGTACGGGGGAGTTTTTGGAGTCGCACATGACGAATCTAAATTTATTTTTTAAAAATTCAATATAGCGGATCCAATATGGCGGACGAAAAAATTTAATTATGTCCGATTTTTTTTTTTCGAGATTGCATGTAACGAATTCAAAATATTTTTAAAAAATTCAATATGGCATCGGGTCAAATATGGCAGACAAAAAAAATCAAGTTTGTCCGATTTTCTCCAAAATTAATATGGGCGAGTTTTCAGAGTCGCAGATGACGAATTAAAAATATTTTTAAAAAATTCAATATGGCGTATTCAATATGGTGGATAAAAAATTAATTTTGTCCGATTTTTTTCAAAATTGATATGGGGGAGATTTTGGGATAGCACATTACGAATCTATTAATTAAAAAAATAAATAAATATGGCGGATCTAATATGGTGGATTAAAGATGCTACATATCTCGATTTTGTCTAAAGTCAGTATTGGGGGATTTTTGTTAGTGTTAATTACGAAATTAAAATATTTTTTGAAAAACTCAATCCGGCGGATTCAAAATGGCGTCCTAAAAATTTTACATTTTTCGACTTTCTCCAAAACTGATATACAGAGTTCTTGAGAATGTAAATTATGAATTTAATGGTATTTTTTCCGGATTCAATATGGCGAATGCAATATAGCTTACTAAAAACTTTACATTTTTCGATTTTGTTCAAATGTGGAACTAAATCGTTTTTGATGATGTAAATAGCGAATATAAAATTATTTTAAGAAAATCTAATATCTCAGATGCAATCTGACAGTTTAGAAATTTTAAATTTCTGGATTTCATCCAAAATTGGTACTAGGGGGCTTTGAAGAGTTTATATTTAGATGAGATTAAGACGTTAAAATTATTTTCTTCAAATTCAATATGGCGGATCTAATATGGTGGGTTGAAAATTTTATCTTAATCGCATTTTTTCAGATTTGGTATTAGGGGTTTGGGGGGTGGTGTATTACGATTATGAAGTTATTTTTTTCCAACTATTAGGTCAATAAGATACAATATGAGGGACTAAAAATTTTACATTTTACGGTTTTATCTAAAATTGATATTGTGGGGTTCTTGCGGCGTATACAAACTCAATATGCAATATAAAATACATCGGACTAAGAAATTTACGTCTCAAATTTTTTAAATATCGATATTGGAAGGTTTTAGGGCCTATATCACCAATCTAAAATTAATTTGAAATTTAAGATAGTGGATTTATTTTGACAGACGAAATATTTGTTTGACACAATTTCATTGGTATTTGGAAAACTCTAAGAATCAAAGAATTTTTAGTGGTTCATTTTAGAATGATTTACAATTCTGGATAAAAATGGGTACTTTTTTGCTACTTTGAAGTCATTGCGAGGTACACTAATATCGATTAGCACTTGGTTCTAATAATTTATGAATATCATAATGAATTCAAAACTAAAAATCGAAAAATAAAATTTTTATAAAAAAAATTGAACCGACTTCTAAATGTGCGCTAAAAAGTGAAAAATAACTAGAAATTTTTGTATGAAATTGAAATTTTTGAAGTCGGCGCCAAATTATTTCTAAATGAAATAAATAACTACTAATATATACAAATTATGTTAAGAAAGCAATTACAAATAAAGTATTTTTAATCTGTTTATACGAATCACATTTTGTCCATTATTAGTTTGGCGCCGACTTCAAAAATTTCAATTTCATATAAAAATTTCTAGTTATTTTTCACAATTTTATACAACTAAAATATAGGCGAAAATAATGATATTTATTGAGGTTTCAAAGTAAAAAGATCATTTTTTGACATATCCTATTTATTGACAGAATAGTAACCAAAGTAAGTGATTTACCAAAAAATAAAATGTATACGAAATAATACAATATTTTGGTGCAGTAAATGTTCAAAATGACGTCCATTATCCAACTGCCGAGTCTTTGACGAGTAGAAAATAGAGCGGTTTCAATTTCTACTAGAAAAATTAACCATATCGAGTTCTCAGTCGAGTTTAACAAGGTATATCTTTTCTATTTTCCCATAAGTAAAAATTCTAAAACTGTTAAATATGGTGATCTGGCTGGCCAATAAATTGTACCACCTCTTCCTATTCATCTATTTGGAGATTGGTTGTTTCAATACTCCCTAATATTTTAAAAATAATTTAGTGCCCTTTCACTTAAAATATTTGAAAAAATTGAGAAAATTAATAAGTTATGCACATAATGCCATCTGACGATTGATTAATAAAATACTATTATTTAATTTATTTATATTTTTTTTTAAATTACAGTATTTGGTAACTAACGATATTTCTTATCGATATAATATTTCTACAAGGGCGCATCAAAAAATTCTCTTAGTCCTTCGTTACAATATTGTATTTAAATTTATTTTTCTAAAAATGACCTAAACATGATCTTCTTCTCCCTCCTTTTATTTTACAATTAAGAGAAACAAGTTAAATACAGAAGTTTGTAAACATAAGTAGTAGACATTAAAAACATCAAAGGGGCCCTACCATTATGTTTGATTTTTTAACAAATTGTTGCTATTGTATTTTACATGATAAGATGATAGTCTTAACGGGACACATGGTATAAACACTTTAAAAATTCATAGCTTGAAAAACATACTAATACATTTTCAGTTCAGTTTCACTTTGACTGATTAATCAATAATAAATTGCCAATTTAAAAAATTTCATTGTTATTTACATCAAATTATCCTATATATTTTTTAGATTTGAAGACGGCACAATACCCTTCCTCTCAATACTAGCTGTCAAGCATGGATTTGAAACTTTAAAGCGCCTTCAACTTACACCTCAAATTATATCACAACACACGTTTAATTTGGCCAAATATACTTTCGATCGCTTATCACAGCTACATCATTCGAATGGTAAACCAGTTGCAATATTATATCACGATACAGCGTTTCAAAACAGTACTATTCAGGGGGGAATAGTCAATTTTAACTTGAAAAGATCTGATGAGCAACATGTGGGATATGCCGAGGTAAGACTTGCAGCAATAGTGAGTTTTTAAGTCCTGTATTGCTTTTTTAAAAATAGATTTAGCAAGAAGAACAGCAAACATATTTTGTTTCTTAACAATAATTTTCAATTGGCTCAGTCAACTTATCTATATGCTGATGTTATTTATCTAATAAGCAGATATATTTACCTATTTTCAAAATGTTGACATTTAATTCATATGAGGTTTATTGACATCCCTGCATTTTATTACAAAAAAACTTCTTATCTCATTTAAAAGTTAATAGTGCACCACTAGTTCAATACTTTAATGAAGCTAAGGCAGCCTAAGTTTTTTATTAACCGACTTCTAAAAGAAGGAGGTTCTCAATTCGTCGACTACGTATTTTTTTTTTTTATGTATGTACACCGATTACTCCGGAACGGCTGCACCGATTTGAGTGAAATTTTTTACGTTATGTAAAGGAAGTTGCTGCGGTGGTCCCATATTTTTTTAGATGAAATTGGTGCAGTAAAATCCAAGATGGCGCCTACAATATGGCGGCCAAAAAAATTAATTTTGTCCGATTTTCTCCAAATTTGGTATGGAGAAATTTTCGGGGTTGTACCCAACGAATCTGAAGTTATTTTAAAAAAAATCAAAATGGCGGATCCAACATGGCGGACAAAAAAATTTAATTTAGTCCGATTTCCTCCAAAATTGGTATGGAGGAGTTTTCAAGGTACCACATAATGAATCTGATATTATTTTTAAAAAATTCAATATGGCGGATCCAATATGGCGGACGAAAAAATCAATTTTGTCCGATTTTCTCCAAAATTGGTACGGGGGAGTTTTCGGGGTCGCATATGACGAATCTGAAATAATTTTTAAAAAATTCAATATGGCGGATCCAATATGGCCGACAAAAAAATCAATTTTGTCCGATTTTCTCCAAAATTAGTACGGGGGAGTCTTCTGAGTCGCATATGACGAAACTAAAATAATTTTTTAAAAATTCAATATGGCAGATCCAATATGGCTGACGAAAAAATCAATTTTGTCCGATTTTCTCCAAAATTGGTATGGGGAAGTTTTCGGGGCCTCACATAAAGAATCAGAAATTTTTTTAAAAAAATTCAATATGGTGGATTCAATATGGCGAACAAAAAAAATCTATTTTGTCCGATTTTCACCAAAATTGGTACAGGAGAGTTTTCGGGGTCACACATGACGAATCAAAAATTATTTTTAAAAAATTCAATATGGCGTATCTAATATGGTGGATAAAAAATTAATTTGTTTTCTTTAAATATCGATATTGGAAGGTTTTAGGGCCTATATTGCCAATCTAAAATTAATTTGAAATTTAATATAGTGGATTTTCTATGACAGACTAAATATTTGTTTGACCCAATTTGATTGGTATTTGGAAAACTGTAAGAACTAAAGAATTTTTAGTGGCTAGGGTGATTTACAACTTTGGATAAAAATGGGTACTTTTTTGCCACTTTGGAGTCATTGCGAAGTACACTAATTTCAATTAGTACTTAGTTCAAATAATTTGTGAATATCATAATGAATTTAAAACTAAAAATCGAAAAATAAAATTTTTATAAAAGAATTGAGCCGACTTCTAAAAGTGCGCTAAAAAGTGAAAAATAACCATAAATTTTTATATGAAATTGAACTTTTTGAAGTCGGCGCCAAATTATTTGTAAATGAAATAAATAACTACTAATATATACAAATTATGGTAAGAAAGCAATTACAAATAAAGTAATTTTAATCTGTTTATACTAATCACATTTTGTCAGGTATTAGTTTGGCGCCGACTTCAAAAAGTTCAATTTCATATAAAAATTTATGGTTATTTTTCACTTTTTAGCGCACTTTTAGAAGTCGGTTCAGTTTTTTTTATAAAAATTTTATATGAAAAGATGACCAAATGTACAAAGAACCAGTGAAGGTCACTTGAAGAATATATAAAAAAATAATAGCAATGACATTTTTGTTTGATTACAAAGTAGCAGTAATGAACGTGCATTTTTATTTTTTAAGAATAAAAATTGTAACATACAATAATAAATCGTAAAAAAAGTTTTCATGCCTTTGGCCAAGTTGAAAATCATGGTACTTTGGTTTAGATCGTGTCAAATTGGAATTATTATCCGACGTTTCGCCTACGTTTGCACGAGGCATCTTCAGGGATATTTATTCCACGAGTTTAGATCACTGAATGACCATCGACGAGCAACAATCCGTTATTTATACCCAACTGGTGTTCAGCGAACCGTAATACAGCTTTACAATCGGTTTCCACGTGTGATGTAGATTCTAACCTGTATCTCTCTCTCTCTCTGTATTTGGATATTTACAAATTTCTTTTGATTCTCTCACCTTAGTTTCTTTTATATTAAAAGTGGGATCTGAGCGATGCTGGTGTTCAGCTACTGCTGATTGTACAATCTGTTTCTTTTTTATACATCTCTCATATTGCTTATACCTAGTGAATATAGACAGTCCTGTTTCCTCTACATACACTATACCACAAAATTAGAATATCAATCGAAATTTGTAGATATTCAAATAATATTGATAGAGGTTGCAGTCTACTTTACATGTGGAAATCGATTGTAACGCTAGATAACGGTTCGCTGTGCTCCAGTCGGGTAAAAATACCGAGCTGTTGCTCCTCGATGGTCATTCAGTGTTCTGAACTCGTAGAGTAAAGATCCCTGAAGATGCCTCGTGTAATCATAGGTGAAACGTCGGATAATAATTCCAATTTAACACGATCTAAACCAAAGAACCATGATTTTCAATAATAAGGCGTATTGAAAATATTTTCTCAATAATATTTGTATTATTATTCACCAAAAAGACTAATTTAAAATGAATATACCACTGAACCGACATGTCTTCTTTATACACCTAAGTTTGATTCGCAATCACAAAAGTGTTACCTAATCCTGCTCTAGATAATCCAACCACATTAAAAAAATATACTGAAAAGCAATATAGACTGCAAAGCTAGAGGATATTATACAGATGAAGAAATGTTGAGTCACTTGCGTTCACCAACGTGTGATCTTGTTTGCAGATAACAATAAAAACCTAACTCAAATGCAGACCCAAATTTTGGAAGCCTTTAAAAAGATCGGAATAAAAAGGAACATTTCTAAATATAAAGTGATGTGTCGCAATGATCCAAACATCACAACAAATGGCGTAAAATTACGAGGATGGTTCGATAAGTTCTCGGCCTGATAAAGAGAACAAAAGATTTTTGAAAATATTTTTATTTATTTTTCAACATAGTTCCGTTGTACTTCAATACATTTAGACCAACAATGTTCTAACATTTTAATACCCGTAGTATAATACGATTTGTCCAATTCTGCAAAATAAGCGGTTGTCGCTGCTCTGACCTCGTTATTTGAAGGGAATTTTCGTCCAGCGAGCCATTTTTTCAAGTTTGGGAAGAAAAAGTAATCACTGGGAGTGAGATCCGGCGAATATAGCGCGTGTGCCAGCACTTCGAAGCGTAATACTCCTCGGTGATGCTTTTGTCTTGTTCTAAATAGTCTATAAGCACCACGCTATGTGAATCCCAAAAAACTGTTGCTATGACTTTTCCTGCAAACGGAACCGTTTTTCATTTTTTTAGCGCACTTTCACCTGTTCCCACCCACTGTTTAGACTGCTGTTTTGTCTCTGGCGTGTAATGGTAAATTCATGTTTCATCTACAGTTATAAAACGTTGAAGCAATTCAGCAGGATTTCATCTGAATAAATCTAAACACTCTTGCGAAGTATTCATTCAAAGACGTTTTTGGTCGATTTTTAACAAACGCGGCACCCATCGCGTAGAAAGCTTTTTCATGCCAAGAACAGTGGACATCATCTATCGAGCTGTTTGCTATACCAGCAAGCTCTCGTACCTTCAGTCGACGGTCATAAAGTATGACATTGTGAATTTTTGTGACGATTTCGTCAGTTGTAGAGGTTTTTCGGCGTCCCGAGCGCTCATCATATTGAATTGATGTACGTCCACGATTAAATTCAGCAGCCCATTTTTTTACCGTCGAAAACGAAGGAGAAGAATCTTTTAAAGTAGAATCTAACTCATTTTTAATGTCCGTCGGAGATAAGCCCTTTAAAACAAAGTACTTTATAACCGCTCAAACTTCAATTTTATCCATCTTTCACAAAATATCGAACCTTATGTGTTCACTCGATCACCACAAACAAGCAACTGCACGCAAACATCTGAAAGTTTGCAGGGCATCATCTCAAGGTTAATGCTTACAAAATATTATAGTTATTTGATCCTACTAACGCACTCTCTGTTTCAGGCCGAGAACTTATCGAACCACCCTCGTAAAAAAACGTTATTGAGTATATGTGTATATCTGAACTAGAAAATAAAGCTAGAGAAACTAAATAGACAAAAATAAATTGAATAACACAATTGGGGTGAACCAAACTTAAGAACATGCGAATTACGGAAAAAAAAACACAATACCTAGTACCAATACAATACAACCAGGATATATTCTCCCAGTCATATTTTATGGAGCACAGATCTGGACTGTCACAAGACAGATAGTAAGCAAATTGGATTGAATCAAAGAAAACTGGGAAGAAAAATAATAGGCTTACCCTTAGGAGATACAAAGGAAACGAATACCAAAAACTAAAGTAATCGACATTACGAAAAAAGTGGCAAAACTGAATTGGGATTACGTGAGTCACATTGCTCAAATTAAAGGACAAAGATGGAAGATGGCCCTGGAAACCATGGACAGACAAAAGTTCGATACGAATATCAGTTATAAAAGGGTATGATAATTTTAAAGGGGCTGTTGGTTTATCCTGAATAAAAGCAACACAGGACAGAGAACGATGGTGAACATTAAGGGATGCCTATATTCAATCTTGGACACCACAAGACTGAAAGAAGAAGAAGAAGAAAACTTATTAAAAAAATATAAAATTTGAAATATAAGCTGTGCTCCTTAAAAAAAGTGTCAAGATGAATTAATTCATCACAGTTTATTTTTTCCACAAGGAAATTTTAAAATTCCATAATTTTATCGTTGAGTGTAGTATCTTGAAATATCCAAATTGTATGTTGGAACACAACTTCAAAATATAGAACTTTGTAATAACACTGACCTATTAAATTTCACTCCCATTGTATTATTAACACATAAATCTGCATTACGTCTTAGTTGCACCATCCGGATGAGATTGTCAATATTGAATAATCAACCAAACAAAAGTGATATATTGCTTGACAGTTCGCTCATAACAACATAACGAATGCGCCAACTTTTCCCAAAGGTCAAACAACAATTCCTTGGGGTAATATAACTTCAAGCAACTTCATTACTTCGAGGGTTTTTAATTTTTAAAGTTGTTTCATTCTTTGAGCTCTAAAAAATCTCATAAAATATAATTTTATAGTTTCTGTATTACCTTCGGCTGATGCTTAAGGGAAGAAGTATAAAAAATGAAAACATTAAACTTGTGTAATAAAATCCTTTGTGCAGATAATTTTTCAATTTTCTTTTTTTAATCGTTTTAGGTGCTGCATATTGCCAATTTGCATGAAATCTACTTAAGAACCGGCTGTTTTTGCAATCCAGGAGCTTGCCAGAAATTCCTTAAATTAACTTCTGATGATGTTAGGAAACATTTTGAGGTAGAGTTTTTAAATAAGTGATAATTTTCTATACAGGGTGATTCTCCAGGAACTTTATCGATTGTGGGAGAACTACAATTAGGAAGAATCTGAAAATTTGACAGTGTACTAACGTACATGGGGGACAGCCGGATAAAATATTTTCAAGATGGCGGCACCTCCGGTTATACCGGAAATAGACTTAATTTGATTATTTTAAATAGAACACCCTATATATTATTGCATTTTTGATTTCTACGTAAAATTCTAGATATACTTCGTGTATAATGTTCTATACTTAAGTTTCACCATTTTGGACATATTTAAATTTTTATGTCAAAAATGGCGTTTGCGGAGCAAATCTTAACTATAAATTTTTCCTATAAGAAAGTCTTTACTATTTAATTTGGGTTAGTTTTCTTGTAGACGAAGATTGACTTTAGTAGTCTTTTTATGAGATTTTCAAAATTATTAGTACAGAGTGGTCAAAAAAGAAGAATAAAACTTATATTTCAAAAATCGTTAAATTTAATTTTTTCAAACGAAAAGCACCTATTTTTATAATTTTATCATATTAAGTATTACAAATTAGGGTAACTTTGTACAAGATTGTCTGTTCCAAAAATCTGTAGTTTTCAAAATATTGGCAATTCAACATTCTTTTCTATTGTAAAAATGCTATACTGCTTTTAAGTTTTGTTATTAGTTGACTATGACGGCGAGGCGTGGCGAAAATAAAACAATCGAACCCTACAGAATTGTCGCTATTTCTTGCCCTTTGACATTCATTAATAATAATTATGCCGAGGCGAATGAATTACACGAACGAAAATTATTTAAACCTATTTATTATTTATGAAGAATTTTAAGAACCAGCGATACATTCGGGATCCGATATCCGCAAAAACAAAAACTACCACCACCAACTATTAAAAGGATTATAGAAAACTTCAAGAACTTTGGATCCATAAATGCAAAAAGAAATAGACATAAACCAGTTGTTAATAATGAAAATATCGAAGCTATAATTTTAGGATATTTCGCCGTATATCCGATAATATCTACAATGCAAGTAGCATTAGTGTCTGGATTATTTCAAACATCAGTTTTAAGGATTATATGGAAACACAATTTTCATTTTTATGCATATTCCATAGTACAACATTTAAAAGGCACTGATTTTCCACCAACAGTACAGTTCTGTCAATTTATTTTACTTCGGTCACAAGAAAATGCTGATTTTTTAAATAATATTATTTGGTCGGACGAAGCCAAATTTACAAAAAATGGATTGTTTAATCGACGTAACTCCTACTATTGGAGCCATTCAAACGTACATCCATTTAGAGAATTAAATTTTTAAGGGTCTTGATAGTTTAACGTGTATTGTGTTATAAGAAATGACGGCGTCGCGCCGTAGAATTCTACTAAGATAATATGCATGGTAAGTTAGCCATTTTTAAAGATTTCTAGATACAAAATACGTTTTTTAACCTCTAGGTGAGTGCTACTTCGACATCTTGACAAATTTGGAAGTGAACTATTTAGATAACTTGCTGCTGGCTGATCATAGAAGTCTATTTTAGCAACACGATTGGGCGTCTTCACAAAATAGTTATTTAATTAACAATCATCTGCAAAACATGTTTTGTGGTCAATGGATAGCCAAGAATGGGCCACATCTTTGGCCACCTCGCTCCTCTGACCTAACAGTACTCGATTTTTTTATTTGGGGGACAATCAAAAATAAAGTAGACAATACCGCATTAACCACCATGGAAGATTGCATGCAGCGCATCAGAATAGCATTTGAAGAACTTAATCCTCAGTCAATAAGAAGAGCCACCCATGAAGAGTTCCTGCTTAGGTGCGAAAAATGTTTGGAAGTTCAAGGGCGTCAATTTGAACATTTACTCAAATAATTTTTTGGTAACTTTATTTTATTAACAATTGGTTTATTTATGTTTCTTTCAGCTTTTATAGATCCAAAGTTGTTGAAGTTTTTTATAATCTTTTTAACAGTTGGTAATGTTGGTTTCTGTTTCTTCGGATATTGGAACGCAAATGTATCACATGTTCTTGAAATAACTCTATCACATTCTCCATAAATAATAAATAAGTTTAAATAATCTTCGTGCGTGTAGTTTATTCGCCCCGGCATGAATATTATTAATGAATGTCAACTGGCAAGAAGTAGTGACGATTCTCTAGGGTTCGATTGTTTTGTTTTTGCCACGCCTTGCCGTCATTGCCAACTAATAACAAAACTTAAAGCCGTTACAGCATTTTTACAATAGAAAAATGTTGAATTGCCAATATTTTGAAAACTATAGATTTTTGGAATAGACAAACTTGTACGTAAATAACCCTAATTTTTAATACTTCATATGATAAAATTATAAAATAGGTGCTTTCCAAAAAATTGATGATGGATGTACGTTTGAGTCGTTCCAATAGTAGGAATTACGTCGATTAAACAATCCATTTTTTTGTAAATTTGGCTTCGTCCGACCAAATAATATTATCCAAAAAAATCACTATTTTCTTGTGACCGAGGTAAAATAAATTGACAGAACTGTACTCTTGGTGGAAAATCAGTGCCTTTTAAATGTTGTACTATGGAATATGCATAAAAATGAAAATTGCGTTTCCATAAAATCCTTAAAACTGATGTTTGAAATAATCCAGACACTAATGCTACTTGCATTGTAGATATTATCGGATATACGGCGAAATATCCTAAAATTGTAGCTTCGATATTTTCATTTTTAACAACTGGTCTATTTCTATTTCTTTTTGCATTTATAGATCCAAAGTTGTTGAAGTTTTTTATAATCCTTTTAATAGTTGATGGTGGTAGTTTTTGTTTCTGCGGATATCGGATCGCGAATGTATCGCATGTTCTTGAAATAACTCGTATCACATTCTTTATAAATAATAAATAGGTTTAAATAATCTTCATGCGTGTAATTTAATCGCCCCGGCATGATTATTATTAAAAAATATCAAATGGCAAGAAATAGTGACAATCCTGTAGGATTTGGTTGTTTTATTTTCGCCACGCCTCGCCGTCATGGCCAACTAATAACAAAACTTAAAAGCCGTATAACATTTTTATAATAGAAAATAGCTGATTTGCCAATATTTTGAAAACTACAAATTTTTGGAATAGTTACCCTTATTTTTAATGCTTAATGTTTTAAAATTATAAAAATAATTGCTTTCCATTTGAAAAAAATTGACTTTTGACGATTTTTTAAATACAATTTTTATTCTTCTTTTTTGACCACTCTTTACTAATAATTTTCAAAATCTCACAAAAAGACTATTAAAGTCAATCTTCGTCTACAAGAATCTAACCCAAATTAAATAATAAAGACTTTTTTTTATAGAAAAAATTTATAGTTAAATTTTGGTTCGCAAACGTCATTTTTGGCATAAAAATTTAAATATGTCCAAAACGGTGAGACTTAAGTATAAAATATTATACATTAAATATGTCTAGAAATTTATGTAGACATCAAAAATGTAATAATATATAGGGTGTTCCATTTAAAATAAGCAAGTTGACATCTACTTCCGGTATAACCGAAAGTGCCGCCATCTTGAAAATATTTTAGCCCGCTGCATCCCAAGATTCTTGAGGGAAATAGGACTGGAGGACATGCGGCAAAGTATCCCTTATGACTTAGCAGCAGTAGGGGGGCACAATAGATCTATTAGGTCGCAGTGTACAGATCCCCAATTTTACGCACATTTATACATACATGGTAGATCCAATATGGCGGATTAAAAAATTACCGTCTCTCGATTTTGTTTCAAATTGGTACTATAGCAGACTAAATATTAATTTGGTACAATTTCATTCAAAATAGGTATTCGGAGAATTCTTAGAATGGACGAAATGCAGTTTAATGTGGTAATGTAGTAAGCGAAAAATAACTATATGAATTTTTATATGAAATTGAAAATTTTTAAGCTAGTTCCAAATTATTAATAAATGAAACAAATAATTACCAACATGAGATACATACAAGCTATGGTAAGAAAGTCATTACAAATAAAATATTTCCCAATCCCAACGTAAGTCACATTTGTCAGGTATCAGTTTGGCGCGGACTGCAAAAATTTATATTGTTATTTTTCGCTTTTTAGCGCGTTTTTAGAAGTAGATTGAATTTTTTTATAACAATTTTATTACTGTAAAATATATAAAAAAATGTTTTTTTTTAATTTAAAAAAATACACAAAAGCATAAATTAGTTTTAAAGATACGCCCTATACAACTAACAGTTACAGTATGATGAAATTCTCTGCCTAAAATGACCCCCACCCAAATAGCACACTTCAGTCCACTGGATATCCATCGTTTATCCAAAGCTGGACATACTGGGTATCCATGAGATGTCCAGAATTTGTTCACCAACATCCTATGGATATCCACTGGACTATACGATTGTCCCACTCATGGATGTCTTTTTGGATTACATATATTGTCCAAGTATGGATCATTTTTGGATATTAATAGGACTAATTTTGGATGTCCATATATTGTACATTCTTGACCCGATTGTGGACATATCCGATGGTATTGTGCTTTTTGGATAAATAGGTCATAATCTATTGTTCCCTCGTCTTGACGTTCCGCTAATGTGAATGGTAGATATTTTCAGAATTTGCTTAGGGTCGGAGAGCTTACAGTACCTAATTAATCTGCACTTCTGAAGACACAGACCACTCATGTCATCAAAACGTCGATAACAAGTAACCATAGATGGCCCTATTAGTCCCAAAAATTAAACATATAAATTACATTAGCGAACCAGGTAACAGGAACTGGATCCACATATTACACTTATTGATTACAATTGTCAAGTTTTTAATACAATACTATATAAGAATATAAAATTTTATAATTAGTCGAATTGCAAGTGCTACAAAATATAGCTTCAATTGATTTAAATTGTTCAAGCTGTAGAAGGATCGCTATGAATAAGTTATCTGGTTCCATAGTAATAGGTACAATTTCAATTGGGTAATAGAAAATATACCAATTATTTAAATAAAGACTTTTTATTGTTACAATGATTATTTTTTTCTAGATTTATTCTGTCGTTTATTCTATTCTCTTCAGCCATTGTCTAATCTCGTCTTCGGCTGTTTTTTATCGGCCCCCCATTCTTCTACCGCAGCTGAAAATTAATAAGGTTTAACGTTAAATGATGCAGTATTTTATGGTTTTGTAGGAATTTAAATCTCTCTCTCTCACTCTATATATATATATATATATATATATATATATATATATATATATATATATATATATATATATATATATAAAACCCAATGCATCGTTATTGCTTAGAGTGCTTAAACCAACAGACCAGAAAAAAAATTTTAACACACTTTTTGTCTGGGTATTATCAGAACAAGAGGATCTAGTGTGTGAAATCTGACACCCAATTTGTTCTTATTATTTACGAGTATGACAAATAAAACAGAGAGATTTTTTTCATCAAATTTTTATATTTAAGTGGTAACTTACCTACAAATAGTGAACATAAGTTCTTTAAAGGGCACTTTACTGTTCCATCATATGTATAATTCTTGGAAAGGCTATCTGTCATTGTTACAATAAAATATCTTTTAACAAGTTAATAGGTATAATTTCCTTCAATTTTCGCTAATTGTAAAACCTAAAATTATATTACTTTATTGAGATAATTAAAAGTTAATTCCACATATGCTAACCTAAGAATATTTTTGACTTTAAGAATCAAAGTAAAAAAGTATAGATATAAAATAATCCTGTAAATTAAGTTTTTTTTTTATCAATAGACTCATACACATAAAGAAGCATTACTCGAATAAGTTTCAGCTTTTATTTCAGGAGAAGTGTAATAAACTTACTGCATCTTTAAAGTTTAAATAGATCTTATGTGACTTGAGGCAGCTGATTATTTTCTTAAGTAAAAGGATAGTTGAACTCCTGCAGAAAATTCTTTGTAGATACTTGTTTTTTCCCTATTTAAGATTACCTGAATATCCTCTCTAATTTGGTACAAATTGGCTTTCACATAGGAATTTTATTTGGACCAATCTGTGGAAAATTCATCTAAAAAATAATTAAAATAAATTAAATTATAAGTCTAAACCTAGAGTCGAACTGTCAAAACTTTATTATATATTTGTTAACATTTATACTGCACAAAAATACATATCAATGTAAACTTTTACTAGCGTTTAATCCAAAATAGTCATAAAAAAATTAATATAATTATTAAAATTTGCTATAGCTTTTATTCCATTATAAATTTTGATAACATTTATTAATGCCAGCAATCTTATGAGACTGATTACTCAATAATGACTTTGTCAGAGAGAATTTTCTCTAAAATTTACAATTTTATTATTACACAAATTTAGAACTCTATCTGTGCTCCATTTTAACCAACAAGATACAAAATTCATTGGCCTATCAAAATATTTGCACTTATTTGTAGTAATTTCCATTTAAATAAGTGATTGTATGAAAAAGTATAGCTACAAAAGCTATATTTTAACATACGTGTTTTGATACTGAATATTTTGTTCACTTTCAAATTTGTGTGAGTTTGATACTAAATTATCAGCTTTTCGTCGGGCATGTCTGTAGTTTCGTTCGGTAATTTTTAGTATAATTAAAAAAATTAAATTAAAAACGACTATACTTACCTTTAACGGTGACATCTTCAAATAAAAAGCACACTTGATTTTAGCTCAACTAAAACTCCAAAGGTCTTTTTTAGCTCGACGTCAACACAATAATGGGCACAAAATATCTGAAGGGATATTTTGTGATCATGGCGGGCCGGCGGGTTAAGAAATGACAATTCTACAGGCCGATATAACAGTATCCGATTTTACCGACAACCCGAAATTTAATTAATGGACGTCTGATGGACTTACACTGGACATCCAGATATGGACGTCCATATAGATTACAGGTCATCACATCTAATGGACATCCATAAACGGTCCATGGACATACAGGACATTATATGTACCTATTCTGGATATCCAATGGAAATCTTGTGCTATCTAGGCAATTGTCAAATTTTGTTTAAATGTGAATTGTTTCATATTTTTCAAAAAATATCAAAAATAAAATTTTAAATTCAACACCAATATCTTAGCTAAGTCGAGAAATTTTTTAACATAAATAATTTATTATTGTTATCTGTACCATGACTTATGAGACACCCTATATACACGTCAAATTGAAAATCTCCTTGTTGTTTTGAAGTCGATTTAAAACTACAACAACCTTTTACAGAGTTGTGTATTTCCCAAATAGGTGTAAGGTAAAAGTTTTGACAGGTTTTATTCAACCATCCATTATTTTAAAACTTAACTCCTTTTTTTTTGTAAATGAAGTGTGTATTTGTTTACATCAAACTTTCCGAGATACTTTTTACAGCCTAGAAACTTTTTAAAAACTAACGAATAAAAAATCCTGTGTATCGTAACAGTCCATTATCATTAAAAGTTTGCGATTCTCTTAAATCAGCGTCAACTTTTCCTTTTTATTTCTTGTAAACTTTTACGCTTAGTTTTCGTAAAATCCCACAACGTTAATCGCAACTCCGCATTTTTTGATTTCCCAAATTGGCCTCCAAATTGTATTTTTGCTGTTCAGACGACTTGGATATTTCCTTTATATTCCTTTTTATAGTACGAGTGTTTGTGTAGCATTATCAATTTTTACTCGCCAATTTCAAAAGTTTTTTGCGAAGTAAATAAGTAAATCTACCATTATTAAATTATTTATAATGTACTTTTAGCTTTTAATGCATTTTTAGGAGCCGGCTAATTTTCCTTTTAATAATTTAATTCATTTTCGTTAGTTACAGTTAATCTGGATGGCTCTACTGAACAGCTTTTGATATCTGCAATAAATCTAACATGGAAATATTTTTACGGGACTTCCTTGCCAGTATCCCTTGCAAAAAACTCAAAACCGAATCAAATCATCTCAATCCTATCAAAAGTTAAAAGCAAGAATATTCATATATTTCAACAATATCAACATATTTTTTTTAATATTATTTTTAATTTCTAACATTCTTGCATAAAATTATGATAGAAATATTTGACACAGAATTGAATATTTCGCTTGCAGAAATAACAAATCTAAAATCAACGCTGAAACTAAATTTTTTTCTTTAACTCATCCCCCTATAACAGCTCGTATTTCACCAGAAACATTAATGTTTAAAAAGGACAAGTTCTATGCTTTTCTAGAAGAAAGAAAAAATATCCTTTAAATTTTCTTTCTGGATTTATTTATGACTGTTTATGCGATCCCGCTTGCCAGCTATCATATCATCTCTTCGGTAATCTTCCTGATCACCTACCACCATGTGGTTTTTGCTAGATGCTATCTTCGCCAATCTGGTGTCTACATTCCACTTACGTCCTCTTTTTTACACTCATCTTACGCACTTTCCGCTTTATATTTTTCTCTTATGTTCTCATTTGGCACCACTTAACTCTATCGATGATCATGAATCTGACATATTCGGGATTTACGCTCCGTGACCTGATGCCTTTTTTTTTCCAGATTATTTCCTTCAAATTGCCCCCAGATAGCAGCTTTATTAACTTGTCTGGTTTCTACTTTAAGGTTTTCATTACAAGATATATTTCCTCTGAAATAATCAAAGGACATAACTTGCTCAATTAAATCGTTCCCACGAGATCTTTAGATACAGTCTATATTCGTAGACTATCGTTGTAAGTTATCTTCAAACTCTACCCATAAGATCTCATCATCTGCAAAATAAAAAAAGACGCTTACATAGCAGCTTCTCACTTTGTATCTAATACTACGAGATTTTCCATCCTATATGATTTACAATGATGTTAAATAGCACAGGATTGCAACTATACCCCTTCCTCCTCAAGTATATTTGTAATGTCTTTCAGCTGTACGCGATCGACAATTTTCTAGGTCTAAGAAAGAGAAAAAATGCGGGCGTGCAGTATTCTATTACTGTTATTTCTCAATCATTGGTAGTACCTGTAAGCATTTTACTATGTTTTATTATTTATTTTAACAATGTAGTTTTTTCTTGTCACAAAGATTCTCCACTTTTCCGGATAAGTTAGCTACATATTTCATTCTTTTTTAAGTTTTATTTTTCCTCTTCGGTCCTCTTTATCTGTTATTATTATCGATTCGTGAATTTGTTTTCCATCGATCCTGATAGCTTGGTTATAATTTGTTGAATTCTTTAGACCTTTTAATATTTTCCTTAGGCTTTTTTATTTTCTTTGGCTTCTCTAACTTCACAAATATATATGGGTACAGGTGGTTCGAAAAGTCCCGGGAATGGCACATAGATGGCGACTCTAAAAAGATATATGTAATGACATTTTGACCATTAGTCATCGGGATAATAAAGTTTTAGTGATACACTTTTGATATTTTCAAAAAAAACGAATTCCATACGTTAATAAGACGTCGTTTTTTAATGAGAAAAAATACCATTAGAACTCAACCATTTGTCAATGAATTGCTGAATTCAAACGCCGTCGTACAGACACGAATATTACTGGACGCTTTCGGCTCCCAAATGAAGCTGTTACACGGGAAAACATCAAGAAAATTCATTAAATCGTTGTGAACAACCGTGAGATAGCTAACATCGTAAAGATATCAGTAAATCTTGTACATCGTATTTGCACGAGTATTTGGGTATGTGAAGGCTCTGTTCGAAGGGAGTTCTGCGTTTGCTTACAGTTGATCAAAAACAACAGTGTATTGATGATTCAGAGGATTTTTTCATGCAGTAGGGAGTAATGGATGAAACATGGATCCACCACTACACTCCTGAGTCAAATCGGTGCTGATCTGAATGCACAGCGAAGGATGAAAGCTAACCAAAGCAACCAAAAACGCAACAGTCGACTGGCAAGGTTATGGCGTCCATATTTTGGGATGCTCATGATATAATATTCATCGACTATCTTGAAAAAGAAAAAACATCAATGACGGAAGGAAGAAACCACGAAAGAAAGTGCTTGTTCTACCAAGACAATGCACTGTATCACAAGTCGATAACAACAATGGTAAATCTGGATGAAATATACTTCGAATTGCTTCTGCATCCACCGAGGTCTCCAGATTTGACCCCCAGCGATTTTTTGCACAACTCGAAAAATTGTCGCCTGAAAAGGCAGGGCTCCAATGAAGAGATGATTGCTGAATCTGAAACATATTTTGAATGGTGCTGGAATGATTGTATCACTCTAGGTGGCTATGTTCATAAATAAAGTGGTATTTTGCCAAAAAATTATCTTTATTTGTTAGTCTCGGAACTTTTCGATCCACCTGTTATATATAGTGTTGTAATATAGGAGTGAGTCTATCGGAGACCACTAGTTATAGACTCGTCCCTGTATACTCCTACATTACAATCAAGTTCGGTTTTCTTTTCTTGTCTCTCATAAGGGTAGTCTAAATCTGTCTCACTTATCGGGTTACTTGTCGTCATCGGGCTTTTTTGACAGGGAAAACCTAGAAAAGACCTGCCGTGTCACAATCGGGCTAATGTACATACGAATTTCTCTCAAAAATGTGGGTGTTTCGTCCCGGTATCAACTATAGGACTCGTCAGTGGGATTCTAGTTGGTACCTTCCCAGACACCCGTCGTCGTACTTATTAATATTTGGAACTTATATTTGAAGTTAAATCTGGCCGGAGGATAGCGGTAAGATGTTGGATAATACGACAATAGACTTTAATGTTCATTGTGGATTGTTTGTAATATGTTGATTTAGTAAATTGGCGTATAGCTGTCGTGTATTCATTTCTTCTGGAGAATAAATATTGAAATAGGACCCCATTCTTAGTCGGAATAGAAGATATTAGTAATTTGCTGAAAACTCAGCGATGGTATGAACTTATATTTGCTGAGTTAAAACCTCTGATATTTAGGATCTGTTCATAATACGTAATCGAAATATATTCCAGTGTTCTATTGAAAATTGTATCTATAATTTTTAAAGGAATGGAGAGATTTTACATGTAGTTACTACATTCTTTAAAAATAAGTCTTTTTAAATATCCCTTCAAGGAACGATCTTTTAAATTTTTTTAATAGAACGTCTTTATATCTTTCTAGTACAATGTCCATTATTTCTTAATGCAACGATCTGTTTTATTCCTAAGTCATGCTAAAGAGTTAAGAACAAGTTATGAATGATGGTGAAAATTTACATTTAGGAATCTCTTTGTATGTGCTAATAATCGAGACACTAAATACACTTTTCTATAAACACGTAAATATAATCTAAAAATACCGGAAAATTTTAGACCAAACATAGAAAAATAATTAAAATTTTACACCTCCTAAAGACAAGGAAACACTTGCAACTTTTAGCTGAGATAAATATTACTTTTCTAAAGAAAATCCCTTAATACCCTTACTAGTTACAACTTTTATTTACTTTATCTAAATTGCCTCTAGAATACAGGCCATAACGTAAATTTTATTTTAGCGTTATGTCTGTTTAATGTATCACCATTTCTAACCCGCATATGTATATAAAGGCCTAAAGGTCTATAGAAATTTTAATATTTTTCCTTTTATCTTTTTAATATTAACACATATATTAGCTCTAAAAGAAATAAGGAGTCTAAGCTAGTTGTCACTCCTTTTCAAAAATATTTGTTCAGACATAATTAAGTTTAAGAGGCTCTTGAACACAATTTACATGAAGGCTGTTAGGCCATATTTAAACTTAATACAGTACGCAAAGATAAAGGTGAAAACAAAAACTAGTCAAGTGCGTGTCACACACAAGGAAGTTGGAAGGGGTAAAAGGAAGGAGAATACCCTAAACTAAATTTGGTGCCTCATGTAACTCTGTACTCCCCTCAATGTGGCTATGCTGCACTTGCGCAGTAGGTCAAGGGACAGGACTGGATTTGAGAAACCTCTTATTTATGTTGTTTTATTGAAAAATTACAATTTAAAGTTCAGGTTATAAAATGATTGATGAAATCTTATCTACAATGTTAAACAGGATCTGGCCATAGGGATTAACTATATGTTACTCCTCTTTTATGTTATTATTAAGTAAAGCGTTTTCCATGTTCTAAACTTTAAAATAATTAATTTCTGATCAAAAAAAAATGAAATGAAAAAAATTATAAAAACTACATACTATCGCAAACAAAACTTTAAAATCGTCGATCTATTAAAAGATCTTCCGTACAATCTTACATATTGATGTAATACAAAAAACGTGGGTACTTACCGAAAATAATGAATTTCCGGGATCGAACCACGCGATTTCCATACACTGATACATTGTTATAAATTAAAGTCTATACAAGTGTCTTGACAACATACACAAATATAAATTCCGAAATTTAACTAATGATACTGCACCGCACAACAAAGAAAATAAACGTCGAGGACGATGGCAAACAACCGCATTAAACATAAAGAATACGCCGGGACGCTGATCGTGTCGCAAACCCAGCCCTGGTTTCCCGTTCTCACATTGCTAACTTTATGCAACAAATTTACTACGAAATTTCTTTTTGCGCTTGCTCCACGTAGCCAGTCGATGTCAATTTATGACATTTATTTTCTGCATGGTGGAACACTTCTTTACGCATTTAGCCTATTTTTGTAGTTTTCCTATCCCTTCCAAGTTCCGTGGTCACACACGACATGTTTGGCTTGATTCTCATTATAGTGGGGGCTCTCCATACGATCTCGGTTCGATAATATGTTTTTAAATGAAAAAGAGTTTACTATGTCGAGATCTCCGCGAAACCGATAGTGTGAATAAGGTGCATTGTATCTTCTGTAAGAATATTTTACCGGACCGAGAGCGTTGTTTTTAAGAGTCGTAATGAATCACATTTTTATTATTTTGATCTTTTGCCAGTTTTTTTTTTCATGTAACATTCTTTACTATGTTTTTTTAGTCTACAGTAACCTGTAATTTTTTAGGCAGGGCACGTATGTGGTGACCAACACGATCTGGTTGATGGTTTCCCCACCGGTTCAGTTCGAATTTCTTTTGGTTATATGTCGACCTACGAAGATGCTGACAAGTTCTTACAAATGATAGAAAAATGTTTCGTAATCCATCCTATTGTAAGAAAGAAAAGAAAAACAAATCCTAATATTTTTTGTACTACTAACGCAGTTCACAGTTATGAGAAACACAACAAGCAAAATGGTGTTATAATTTCTGATAGTTTAGCAACGACAGATGTAAAAGTAAAAAATAAAAACGGATTTATACTTCCAACTTTAGCTTTAAATGAAAAGGTAAGTAAGTCTTACTTATTAAATATAATCTGAACTAACCAGAAATTCAATTTTTGAAACTTGAAGATTTTACCCTTCGATCATACCCTAGATTTAAACAACAATAGATTTGTTGGAAGGCTGTTTATGGTCGGTGGGGGAGACGCTTTTTTGGTGTTTGACAGACATAAACATATTTACTTATCTTGTCTTTCAGTTTAATTGCTTGTCATGACTTTTTTCGGTGTTTTTAAGTGTTAGAAATTACTATAAATTCGAAATTTACAATTAATGTTAACAAAAAGAGGATTTAAAAACTTATTTTTATCGGTAAATATTGTTAGATATTGTTGACATATTGAAAATAACAATAATAATAATTCAGGCAACCATATATTCATATTTCGTTTTCAGAATTGACGTACCGATGATACTCGTTTAAATAATGCAATTAGAAAAGGATAGTATAAAATCGGTATGTCTGTCCCAAGAGATGACGTATCTACTGTTTATCAACACTTTTTCAAATATAGATAAAAATATTATTACGTTATTCAGCGTTCAAACAACCAGGCCCTAGTTCTGACGTTATGCTACTTCTACAGGGGTATGTTCGAAGATTTTACCAATAATTGTTACGGCTGCATTAGTCACCAATATTTGTTTTCAACCTACTTCTAAAAGAAGGAGTTTCTAAATTCGACCGCTATGAATCCGGTTACTCCGGAACGGCGGCACCGATTTGAATGAATTTTTATAGTATGTTCACAAAATTGCTGCGGTGGCCCCAGACTATTTTGTTCAAAATGAGTTCAGTAAAATCCAAGATGGCACGAATAATATGGCGGATATTCGCGCGGATTCCAATTTTCTCTAAAATTGGTATGGAGAAGTTTTCGAGGACGTACACGAGACTAAACTTATTTTTTAATAATTCAATATGGCGGATAAAATTTTTTTATATCTCTCGATTTTGTCCAAAATTGGTATAAAGGGTTTTTGAGAGTGTAGATTACGAATTTAAAATTATTTTTAAATAATTCAATATGGCGGATCCTATACGGTGTGATCAGTAAGGTCCGCTTCATATGGGAATTTTTTTTATTAATAGTTTTAGTCGAAATTTGACTTTGGCATCAATTTCTGCTTCAATCGAGAAGAAAATTAACCAAAAAAATAGTACTCACGTGATTAGCATTATCTGTCATATTTTTATTTATTTACAAAAAAAAAATCAAAAGTTAGATTATATCTCAAAATATCGAAAAAATTTATTAAAAAAAGTTCAGCTGTATATGGTAATTTAGATTTTTTGCCCATTTTTTGTAAATTGCACCACTGTTGCAAAATAAGACTCAACGCAACATACATAAAACTTTTTAGTTTTCACAATGCTTCATCCCAGACATATTTTGTTTAAAATAGCTCCATGTTAAATGTGTGTTTTTCAACCAAATCCAAATAGGACTATTAAAATTTGGTCACGTGATGGAAAGTTTATTTGTTTTTGACCCTTTATAAGGTAACTTCATAAAATAACTATGTTTGAAAATGTTGTTTGTGTCTGAAAGCGCTTAAAAATGAAAAATAACCTATAAATGTTTTTATGAAGTTGAAATTTTTTAAGCCCGCGCCAAATTATTACTAAATGAATCAAAAAACTACGAGTACTAACACGAGATACATATAAGCTACGATAAGAAATCAATAGCTTCTTTTTCTTATTCAAGACACTATAAATGTTTTAGCTGCTCCTCTATGTAAAATTTTTAATGTCTCTCTTAAGCAACTGGTGTATCCCAAGAGATGGAAGGTGGCTAAAATATGTCCCATATTTAAGAGCAAAATAGAACCGAAGTGGAAAATTACAGGCCTGTCTCTCTGATATGTGGTTTTGCGAAGATCCTTGAGATGCTGCTGTATAACTTCATTATCAACAAAATCGAACAAATTTGTTTTCTACAAAATAGCATGGATTTTTGAGGAGTAGATCAACATCCACTAATCTGGCGTCGTTTCGACAGTTTACAGCGGATGCTGTGGATGCGGGCGGCCAGGTCGATGTGGTGTTTACCGACTTCTCAAAGGCCTTTGACAAGATGAGCCATAGCTTGATTCTGGCAAAGCTTGCGAAGTTTGGTTTTACTGATCAATTTGTACGGTTTTTTTAAATCATATTTATTTAATAGGTCTCAGTATGTCCAATATAATGGCTTTCGATCAAAGTGTTTTGCGGCCTCTTCGGGGGTACCTCAGGGCTCAAATTTGGGGCCTCTCTTGTTTTTAATTTTTATAAACGATATCGCTGAATCAATCGATGTTGAATTCCTGCTGTTTGCTGATGATTTAAAAATGTACGTCCAAGTTCAGTCGCAGGAGGATTGTGATAGATTGCAAAATAGTGTTAGTGCAGTCCAGAGGTGGTGTGTGAGTAGTCAATTGTAATTGAATGTGGGCAAATGTTCAGTAATGTCTATAACTCGTAAAGTATCTCCAATTCTATATAGTTATCAAATAAATAATGACCTACCTAAAAGAGTTGATGCAGCTAAGGATTTGGGTGTTGTATTGGATTCTCAACTTAACTTTAACCTTCATTATAGCAGAATAGTGTCTGAAGCTAATCAGACGATGGGTTTAATTATTAGAAACTGTAGATCATTTATGAATATTGAAAGCCTAAAATTATTGTTTATAGGACTAGTAAGAAGTAAACTTGAATACTGTTCACTTGTTTGGACTCCAATTTATAATAATAAAAATAAATAAATAAAATAAATAACAAATAATTCTCAATCTTTTTGAGTGAATCACATTTTGTCAGGTAATTTGACGCCGACTTTCAATTTCATATAAGAATTTATATTGTTATTTTCCGCTTGTTAGCTCTTTTTAGGAGTCGGTGAAATAAGAACTTTATAATCTAATGTGTCACAAGGTTTAGAAAAGTCCATATGTACTAAGATTAATAGTTGATCTACAACCAGCAAGCACAGAAGATGCCAAATGAAACTTTGGCGAAACGTCTGCAAACTTCTATAAGAAACGAAACAAACGAACTGATGTATTCCCGGATTAATATTAAATCACATGTTCCCATCCGTGAAATACTACGCAACAACATACATAATATATATATATATATATATATATATATATATATATATATATATATATATATATATATATATATTTCATTTCAAAAAATTATTTTTCTAGCTATAATTGCCTGTCTAAATAGGCAATTATGTATAATTGTATTTCAACTGGCAGTTTTTAGTGATGTTCATTCCCCGCTTTCGTAATAAATTTATATAAAATAAAATGATTATTTATATCCTATAACTTATATTTCAATTGTTCCCATTTAATTTTATTAACTGCAGTTTAAATAACTAAAATGGACAATATACCTGCGTAATCCTGTCTAAAAAATATAAAACGAATTAATATATTTTGTGTCCGATATTTTAGTACGTCCGATTTATTGCCAGTATTTTATTTGAAACACAGTAAATGGAAAACATAAATCTGGCTTATCGCAAAAACATAATTTTAGGCGATTAACGAATAGCAATATTTGCAGGATTTCTTTAAACGAATAAAATATAATGTGTCGTTCAGTACTTTTAGCGGTAATTAATTGTTTGACTAAAACATACGCCCGTTAAAATATCCTATTTAGATCCCTTTATTTTTAAACCATCTGGTGATCTGCTCTCATTTTACACATTAGCAGAATTCATGAGTCCTCTCAACAAATATGGGGATTTATAGTCCAAAACTATAAGTTTTAGTCTCCTAAAATTCTGTATTTCTCCTATAAGTAATCTAAAATCGAATGTAAATCTGTAGTATACCCGAGATATATTTATCGATACACCCTACATCGATATTCGATATTTTGTATTGATATTTACCCATATTGCAACACGTAGGTATCAAGATGCTTACATAAAAATTGTATCGTTTCCTTATTTTAAACAAATCCGATTCTACTATAGTATATGAGGTCAAAACTAGGACGACACGAGTGTATTTTTATCACTTTTAATAGTGTAATAACAAAAAGAACCTGAATACACTTGGGTATCTTTATGCACAAAGGGTCACACTAATTTACATTACCAACTGAAAATGCTTTTAATTTGCAGCCAAGTTTTATTGTTCTGCGGTTTGCCATACGGGAAATCTCTTATCTATATTTACGGGTTTTTAGCCACTTTTGTTTGTTGTTGATTATGATTTTAACCATGCTTACTACGAAAAATATTGTATGGAAATCTTTTATTAAGTCACAAACGAAAAGCATACGCAATTTAAAATGAACGATACTAACTATATCGATATTCGAAATATCGATACTTTTATAGCAATATATCGACTAATCAATATATTTTTATCTGATACGTATCGATACACTTGGCGATATCGCCTGGCCTTTTCTGTAGTTTGAAATCCTTTTTATAGCTAATATATCAATAGTTTCAATGTAGTACAAGGAAAATTTCCGAAGTATACTATATATAACACTAAAGCTTTTACCCTTATAGGACATAACTACTGTTTGCTGCGCTTCGTAGCCCTAAAATTCCAGTAATTTCCTAACTGGCAACATTGATACAAAATCATTTGCTCAGCTCATAATAATATCTTGCTGAGATCACCAATATGGAAGGATTACATCAATCTTGCTGCTACGCTAAATATACTTTCAGACAATACTTATTTGTTAAAATTATTATTCTCAATAAAGATTTTGTTAGATAAATAAATAAATATTCTTTAATTAGATCAGTCAGCCAAACATCCTAATCAGTGCCAATTAAATCACGAATCAGTATAACGTCAAAATAATAGTGACCAATCAAATACTCAACAATTTATTACGAATATTGAAGCTCTTAAGACACCTTTGACTGGCGAGCCATGCTGAACACGCTTACCTCTCATTAATTAATTGGGAAAGAAGTATATACTTTACTTTAAATTTTTTCTTTTTTTTTTTGTACATTAAACACTATCCCCATACAAAAATTTTATGACCGCGAGAAGTACGTTTGTTCCTAAATGCTCAGTGAAGCATATAGAAAAGATATAAATATGAAATTTGGAGGTTAAGACCAGTTTTTCAAGTGCTATTGATAATAAAAGTTTAAAGCTTGTACTTATCTCCAATGCAAAATTGTGTGGTGCTCAAAAATATCCTAAATTGGTCCTTACATCAGTTCTCTCTCGAACTTACAAGATATTTTAATCTTCTTCGAATTATATCGGCTGTGTTGGTTAATATTCCCATTAATTAAGATATATCATAGTTCGAGGCATAGCATAATTATCCATAGAAGGGATGGTTTATAAAAACTTCGAAAATTCATCTAACAATATTTTACAATACACCATCTCACAAACTTTTAGATTTCTCTGTTATATATTATTTGCTGTTTTCAATCTTAAATAAGACCTCTAAACCTTCATATCAGTAATATTGAGCATATTTTCATAAGGTACCTGACATTTCAATTGAAAGAATGGTTTATGAAAATTCAGCTCACAATACTTTTCCTACATTATTCTCAACCTTCATCTATACACCATCTCACAAACTTTTAAATCTCTGGTGTGCATTATTTGCTGTATTTTCAATCTCAAATAAGACTTCTAAATCCTCATATCACTTATTTTTAAACAAATTTTCAATAAATACTTGAAATTTGAATTGAGAGGCCTCTAACTTAGGGAATGTTGAACACTGGTTTTCGTTCCTCCTCCGTTGTCGATTTTGTTCTATTCCTGCGTTGTTCCAGAATTCTATCAACCAGATTTACTGGATATCCATTAACTGTCGGGTCACTTTGAATATATGTATGTATGTACGTAAAGTTGGGGGTCTGTACACTGCGACCTGATAGATCTATTGTGCCCCTCTACTGCTGCCCAGTCGTAAGAGCTACCTTATCGGCTAGATCAGGTCCTCCAGTCCTATTTCCCTCAGGAATCTCAGGATGTTGGACGGCTTCAAGGTGGGTAGCTCCCATCTTCGCTTTGGTGTGTTCCCAAGAACTGCATACTAGGGTTTTCTAGAGCGCTACTCTCTACAAGGGTATGAATATATGTTTCGTCATTCTCCTCACAGAATCTGCACTCTTCTCTTTTTACTAGTTCGAGTTTCTTGAGGTGTCCCTTCAGGTGGCAATGCCCCGTCAAGGCCCCTGTTAGAACCCTGGGTTGGTTTTTACTCAACCTTATGCATTCTTTAAACCTCTTCTGGTCGTAGTTTTCCAGAAGTATCTTCGCTTGTCTCAATCCTTGCAGCTCCTTCCAATGATTGGATCTCCTGCTTTCTTCTTCTATCTTTAGTTCTTCCAGCATTATGCTGCTACTGATTCGACAGAAACACACAGTTGCAAGAAGTTAAAACTCTATCAAGGTTTCTTACAGTTGCATGTTTAATGTTGCTCGAGTTATTGAATGCATAGTTTAGATATTATCCTGTGTGTGCGGATTTTCTGTAGACTGAGGTTCGAATTTGCCTGCCATTTCTTTCAACCTACACATCTAAGAATGGTAATTTGTTTTATATGTCTTTCTCCATAGTAAGTTTAATGGTTGGTCTAATATTGTTGAGGTGAGAAAGGAAGTTTTAAAGTTCCTCATCGTTTTCATTCCAAATAATAAAGGTTTTCCTTACGAATTTAAGCCATATTTTTTTTTGTTTGCGGAATTCAATTGCAAAGGTCTCGAATCATCCAGTGAACATCCTGTTGCTAATCCATCATCTTTAATGAAGAATGTTTTTTTCTTGGAAACAGGAATTGAACAAATAACAATCCAGCGAGTTCATAATGTCATATTTTGGTAGAGATGTTCTTTCTGCTAAGGTCTGGTCTTCAAGTTTCTTCCTTACGATCTTTAGGAACTCCTAAACTAGAACGTTGTAGACTTTCCACGTCAAAACTAATAAAAATGTCTTCTGGTTATACCTCCATTCCGCGTATAATTTCTACGAAATGTCGTGTGTTCTTGACCCAGGACGAGGAATTTGGCAAACTCAGAAATCAGAGAGTTCCAGGAAGTCGTGATAGATCGTAAAAGCATGTCTTGATTATGTATCTCCGAGAGCCCATAAAGATGTGGAGTTTTGTTGTGGTGTGGCGTCAACTTAGTCCGGGTCTTCTCAGGAATATACCGTTCATGTTTCTTAAGAACGTGATAGATTCTTCCTTTAATTGCAGATGCGGGATCTTTAGCAAGAGATATATAGTTTCCTTTCCGTAGAACTTCGTCAATTTTTTTAGTTATATGTCTCAGCATTCATTACGACTGGCATTTCCTTTTTAGGTTGAAAGAGTTTTAATACAAGAAACTTTTCGTAGGTTCACTAGGGCAGTTACCTTTCGCCTGAACTCATCTGCAAAAAGATCATCGATGCTGGTTGAATGTGCAGAGCTAATTATATCGAGAAAGGAAACCTCTTTCAGAACAACCGTGAAGTTCAAACCTTTGGCATGAATTTTTGACCGTGATAATGGAAGTTCAACATATATCTACTACTTCGCAAAAAACATCGTTGACTATGTCGTTCAAACAAACAATTGAAGTGGTATTTAACTCGGCTATCACTTCATTAGGCAACTATCAAACATGGTTAAAACTCGCCCTTTTCACAACTTCATGCGTAAATAGCCATAATAAATCTAATTTTCCATCAAATACACGACAATTACTCCAATTTAATTTCGCAAACTACAATTTAATTAACTATAAAATAGTTCAATATAGATCCGAAGATCCATATGAAAAATTCAAAACGGAAAATTTAATACGTTCTGTATCCGATATTTTATTATGACGGCTTTATTACAACTATGTGTACATTTAAAGCGAGCAATAAAAAGCATAAATTTGGCTTATCGCAATCATTTTAGGCGATTAACAAACAAAATATGACATATATATTTACTGATAGTTTCAAACAAATAAAAAGTTATCTACTGTATGTTTATTATAAAGACCAAGAAGGCATTTTTAGGATTCCATAGGTAGCTAGGAACCTTGCGTCAGTTCCTTGGTATGTTACAGCCTCACATCTTCATTTGCTTTTCTGCCATAAGGCATCTAATTTTCTTACAGAAAATTATAAAAATCTGAAAAAATTCCCGTACTAACGCTTACATTATGAGAATTATTTCACATTCAAGGCAGCTTCAAACATAATCTCGCTTGTTTATTTGGTTATTTCTAAGGGCGTTATACAAGCCGTTTGACTTGAAGTGAGCTTGAGAAAGACTACCGATATTGTTGTATGAATGACCACCTATAGTGTAACATCTTACCTATAAATCCCGTCAAGAAATGACTTCAAATATAATATCCAAAAACAATTAAATACGTAAACAAGGAACTCACTGATGAGTCCGCCACCGGTGTCAGGACGAACCACGTCTTTAAAATTTTTAGTGGTCGAAAATTAACTTGTCCTTATGTCGTAACCTTGTAACGTAGTGATTGTCAAGAGTTAAAAATATCACACAGAATTACTTTTTTGCTTGTCTCTCCAGAATCGTCTACATTTAGATCACCAGAGACAATCACGTATTGTAAATATTTTAACAGCAACTCAATGGCCTTAGAGGAAAAGTCAAAAAACAACTGGTGAATGATCCGGGTAAAATAATAGCCGTATGCAAGTCGAATATAAATTTTGTTCCTTCTGTAAGAAATGCAAATAATATGGGGTACCTCGATATGAAAGCGTTGGGTTTAAACGGGTTTACTTCTGTACTCTAATGAGGTCGCTCAAAGGTAGGCAAATAATTTTGAGAAGTCGAAATTCTTTTGATTTCGTTTTACTCCTTATTACTCTTTCCTCACTATCCTTTAATGCACTAAATATATGTTTTATTATTTCTTTCCCACAGTTTTTCCAGTATTTTGTATTTGACTTGTCAGTTTAATATTTACCTTTATAGAGTACTAGCGACCCGCCCCGGCTTCGCACGGGTGCAATGCTGATACTAAATACACTACAGAAAAACTGTGACTATTTATTTTATTTTTACAACAATTATTACATCGGCCTCCGACGCGCTATTTATAGGCACGCTGCCGCCGCCCCGGTCGGCCAGTACCGCCGCAAGCGCTACTTCCCGCAATTTTAAATCTGTAATATCTTCGAAAATATTCATTTAAATCTTGTGCTGTAAAGGACCATATAGATCTATATTAAATCAACAATGTATTTAAGCTATTTAATTGGATAAGGATTAATGCTGTATTGGTTAAAATCGCTTCAAAATTTGCCATTATTTGTCGTAAAAAGTAAATGACAAAAAAATGTTATTGTGGGATATCCATGAGAGATAGACATATACCATCGCGGAGTTTTCTGTAGACCTTTTCAATGTGTACAAATAATTAGTACATTATTTTGATAAATCTCGTAGGGTTCAGCCTACGTTTGCAATGTAAGCGGAAAAAAATATGATAATTAACGACATCACATTAGAAACCTCAAAAATAACAGTATTCCTCCACTATTTAATGGATGTTATTATACATATAAACCTTCCTCTTGAATCACTCTATCTATTGAAAAAAACCGCATCAAAATCCGGTGCGTAGTTTTAAAGATTTAAGCATACAAAGGGACATAGGGACAGAGAAAGCGACTTTGTTTTATACTATGTAGTGATTTAAAATTTAGATTTTTCTTTTTAATATGAAGAAATTCAGCACTTAACATTGGTCAACTTCCAACGAAAATTAGTACTATGAAGTTTACAAATTCATGAAATAAAAAAAATTGTTTGATGTTTATTTTTCGATATATCAATAATTTTCCCACAAAAAAACTGATGTTTTGTGATAAAATTTTGTAAGTAAATGCTCTCAATTAACTCAAAAACAGATGTGCAACGAAATTGCAAAAAAAAAACTAACAACGCCAATAACTACAATGGAACACTAACATAATGCATATCAAGCACTTGACCAATTTTTTATATGATTTATTTTTATCCCAGGATTATTCGATTTAAATTATTATTTTATTTTCCAAGTTATTCTTAGCAAAATTTGTTACCAAGATAATCCGTAATAAAAAAATAATAATACGATATTTTAGTGCCGTCGGATTCCAGCCCTAGATCGTATTTTTGGGATTATTTTAGAATTACATGGGGAGTTTTTTGGAGCAAAACACAAAGTATGATATAAAGTTTATAAAAACATACGTTTGTGTTGTAATCCGGGTAGCTTTCTTTTCTGTCAACAGTTTGTGGGATTCTTTCTCTGCATAAAAATATAATAAATTAAATATTCAATTCTTCTTTTTAATATTTTTTAATGATTACGCTTTAGTTAATATCTTCAGCCGGTAAGAAAGGAAAATACCAAATGAGCAAGAGTCAGCATTAATCCACGGGAATACTCGACATCTGGTATACGTTTTGCCAAAATGTCACTTTGACATCTTCTATGCTTGCTGGTTGGATATATATATATATATATATATATATATATATATATATATATATATATATATATATATATATATATATATATATATATACCGGGTGTCAACGAATCTATTAGACAAGTCATAATTTCTAGAGTATTATGTGTATCAAAATGAGAATTGGTACAGGTAAATGTTATGTGAAGAGGAGAGTTTTCGCATATTTTCCACTTTCCGGTCACTTCCGGTTTCACCGGAAATAGCCCCGGTTTTGAATTCTTAAATAGAACACCCTGTATATTTTAACATCTTTGGATTTCTGAGACAATTCTAGATAAGAATGTGACATTTTAAAAACTTTTTACGTCTACTTCATTTTTTTAGAGCCCCTTTTAAAATTGCATCTAGGTGGCCATGATCGGACGCAAACTAATCTAAGGGCCTTAGGTGATGTCAAAAAAATACAATCGCAAAGTTTTAGTGACTAGTATGAAAGACAGGAATTGGATTAAACATTTAACAAAATTAACAAAAAACTAACAAAATAAACTAATAACTTAGACGACGCACTTAAATTATTTGAAAGTACAGTAGCTGAATTTGTTAAAAAGTTTAGTGTAGTAAATGTTCAAAGTGCATTCCTTCTTTTTCACGACACATTTCAGCTCGTTCAATTGTTTCTCTCAACACGTTTTGTAGCATTTGGGGCGTTATACTTCTAAATGCCCGTAAAATTCTTTCTTCTAATATTCAAAGAGTAGCTGAGGCTGCTCCATAGTAAACCCTTTCTTTAACATATCCCCAGACAAAGAAATCGAGCACAGTAAGATCCGGTGAGCGGGCTGGCCACCCTACCGGACCATTGGTTACAATAATTCGATTATTAAAATGCTCTATTAAATAATTAAGAACTTCTCTAGTATTGTGAGGCGGTGCTCCATCTTGTTGAAAGTAAATTCGCCGTAAAACTGCTAAAGGTATATCATTGAGATGATTTTCGATTTCATTTTGAAGAAAACCTAAGTATCTAACCCCTGTTAACTGACCTTGAAACAATATTGGCCCAATTATTCTGTTTCCGATACCAGCCCAGACATTGACGCCAAATCTTTCTTGAAAATTGCCCTCTCTCATTTCATGTTTTTTTTTGGGCCCGGTACCGAGTATTTTGCTTATTGAACATACCATTATTTGTAAATCGGGATTCGTCGGAAAATAGAATAAAATCGATAAAATTTGGGTTAACTCTATGATTTTGAAGCAGCCAATCACAAAACACTACCCGTCTATCGCCATCCTCGGTATACAAATGTTGATGTAACTGATATTTAAATGCTCGATATCCATGCTTTTTCAGTATTTTTCTTGCTGATTCATAACTTATCTGCAGTTCTTGACTAATTTTTCTTAACGAAACTGTTTTATCAACCTCAACCATAGCAAGTACGTTAATCTTAGTCTCTTCATTTATGATAAACCTCTGTTCCGCCTCTTGATTTCCTATTTGCCTAAAACGAGTCTCGACATACGGAAAATACTGATGGGCTGGATGTTGCCGATTCGGATATCTATGAGCATACAACTCGGCAGCATTCCTTGAATTTCTATGACACTCTCCAAATATTAATAACATATCCACTTTTTCACTTTGAGTATACATTATTTTAACGAAAATTTAAACTAAACCTAACGAAAATTAAGAAACTTTTACGTCTGTTCTTAGAGCGTATGTCACTGTCATTATCTACTTAAGTGAGCGCTTTGTTTTCCAAAGAAGACTTGATAAAAACAGTTGCAAATTATTATGCATCATAGCTGTCCATGGCGCACTTGTCACCAGTAAATAAATTATCCAGTATTTTGCTTAATAATATTTAATTTCTGTTCTTATGTCTAATCCAATCGCAAATAAATTAGTACCGTTAGATTCGTCAAAGAATGCTTTTCTCGAAAAGTAGTTGTCAAAAAGGGGTCGCCATTTGAAAATTAATAGTTAGAAATGAAAACGTAATTTTGTCAACTTGTCTTATTCCTGTCTTTCATACTAGTAACTGAAACTTTGCGATTGTATTTTTTTGACATCACCTAAGGCCCTTAGATTAGTTTGCGTCCGATCATGGCCACCTAGATGCAATTTTAAAAGTGGCTCTAAAAAATGAAGTAGACGTAAAAAGTTTTTAAAATGTCACATTCTGATCTAGAATTGTCTCAGAAATCCAAAAATGTTAAAATATACAGGGTGTTCTATTTAAGAATTCAAAACCGGGGCCATTTCCGGTGTAACCGGAAGTGGCCGGAAAGTGGAAAATATGCGAAAACTCTCCCCTTCATATACCATTTACCTGTACTAATTCTCATTTTGATACATATAATACTCTAGAAATTATGACTTGTCTAATAGATTCGTTGACACCCGGTATATATATATATATATATATATATATATATATATATATATATATATATATATATATATATTGGTGGAAAAGATATTAAAATATTTTGATAAAATAAAATTTAAAAAAAACACTTTTACATTACTATGTTCCTTTCAGAAAGTGGTTGGCAAACTAACAAAGGTATTTCTCTATCCAGTAAAATCGTGTGGAGCATACTTGGTTGAGAAGTCATGGAAATTAACTAATATCGGACTTAAATATGATCGCAGATGGATGATAGTTAATGCCGCGGGTTCATGTGTATCACAAAAACAAATTAAAAAATTGTGTACTGTGAAACCTCATTTGGATTTTACTGAAAACAAATTGAAATTAACTATAAAAGGTAAGTCAAAATAAACTGTTGAGATAACAACACCTTAAGGTTCGTTTTTACATTTTTGATATATAGGTTTAATTGAAATGCTTGATAAATTTATGTTATATATATATATATATATATATATATATATATATATATATATATATATATATATATATATATATTACCAAGTATCGAAAAGGATCCCAAAGACATTTCGTTTAACTACAAGTTATCCATTGGAAAATAATTCTAAGGTCATATAAACTACACTCTAGAAAAATAATTTTTCATGTGAGGACTTCCAGCGCTATTCAAATTAATCGATCTTTACTAACATAGGTTTTGATCTTTGTTATTAATTTCCCTCGGTGACTTGCTTTTTTGCTGTTAAGGATTTAAAGGGCAAACCGCCAAATATAAGTCGCACCAACAAATCATTTTTCAAATTTTCAGTTTTGATTTTTATCTATTTCAGGAGCAACGGAAATATCTGTTCCTTTATATCCACCTGAAGATAAAGTTAAGGACGCCTTCTTTTGTGACAGCAAAGTGTGTGGTGACCAAATCCAAGGCTTTGATTGTGGAGATGCAATTGCTGAGTGGTTGTCAATAAACTTAGAAAAGCCAGGCTTAAGGCTGCTCCGGCAGTGCGATTTTTCTGAAAATATCTCTGGTCGAAGTTCAAAAGAAGGTTAGGTAAACTAAAAATTACTAATAATTTATTTTAACTAAACCGACTACTAAAAATTATACCAAAAAATAAAAGACCGATTAACAACTCTTCGATATGGTAACTCATTTAATAATTATTGAATTAATTACAATATAAAACATTTTCCAATATATATATATATATATATATATATATATATATATATATATATATATATATATATATATATATATATATATATATATATAATTAATTGTCTCCTGACTTCTGTCGGGTTGAATATTAAAATGAGGAATTTTCCCCTGTAAAAAAGTTAAACTAACTGCTTAGTTAAAAAATTCGTAAGAGGGTTTAACATGGGCTCCGTCACATTAACTCAGCATTGTCCCTTATTTGTTCACAATAAAACGTGATTCTCCATACAAATTCATCCCTTCTATCGACCGGAGTGGAATACAGTATGGTTTTGAGGTGTCCCCACAGGTAAAAATCCAACGGTGTTAGGTCAGGAGATCGAGGAGGCCATACAATAGGTCCTCCTCTATTTATGCACCAGTTTGCATACATATTATTGCTCCCGCAGCGCTGAAATGAGGTGGTGCCCCATCGTGCAAGTAGTGCATGTTTCGGCAGGATGCAAGTGATAAGTGCTCTACTAAATCGCGAAAAGCGTTCTGGAGGAACTCCAAATAAAATTCTCCTCTCAGTCGTGCCGACAATACGAATGGTTTAATCAAAAATTTGCCAGTGATTCTTGCCCAGACATTAATTTATTGGAACTGATGTTGACGATGCGAAACAATAGTTGCATGAGGATTTTCATCATGTGTGTTGTGTATCCTCCCCGCTACTTGACTTTCTTCTCGATATGGTGGTACAGATAGGCCATCATCTCGATGGTGGTGGAATAGGATAAATTGTGTTCTGTAGCAATTTATTCAAACTGTACAACCTCGAACACGGAAACCATATGATGGAACGAAATTTGCATTTACTGTTCGCATTTTACTTCATTTTCACACTGAGCTGCATATAGTTGTACGTTTGTGATTTCAGCGCTACAAAAGCATAATGTGGATATATCCACTGCTATTGCATCTCACACGACGGAATCCGTAAAAGCCACATAAACTATATATATATATATATATATATATATATATATATATATATATATATATATATATATATATATATATATATATATATATCAGTTACTGATTGTTATTTTTTATAGGCGAACAAACAATGCTGTCTTTAGCGAATAAAGCCCAATATTTACTAATCAACATGGCGAGTGTTAGCTGGCTAAAAGAACTCATTCCACACGAAGAATCATTGTACCTGACTCATGATAACATAGCATCCCGATTTAGGGCAAATTTTGTTGTCGATTTCGAGAAACCCTTTGTCGAAAACGAGTTGCATATTTTTGATTTTGATAATATAAAATTCAAAGTGAGTATGGGCAAATTTTTCATTGAATGATAAACTCAAAGTCCTGAGGACATACTTCTAACAATTACTGCATACAAAATATATTGTTACGATTTTCTCTCTTTTAAATCACTCACTGGGTCCACATAACAAAAACATAACACTTTCCACTAATAAATAACAATTCTTTAAATCCTACTTATCATTTACACATTCAAAAACAAAATAAACTACTCATATACGATCTCTATTTATATATCTATAGAATATACTAGATTATACGAAATTACAAGAAAAGAAATTCCAAGAAACATGACTAGCTAATGATGATTCATCAGTAAAATATTTCTACAAGGGCGTATCAAAAATTTCTTCTAGTCCTTCATTAAAATATATAAATTTTGTCTTTAGTTTAAAAAATTAGACAATTTTGATGTAAAAACAGTAAAACTGCAACGAAACAATATAAAAACAAAAATTAACAAAAAAAAACTTAAGTTCAATCATACATCCTTTGTCATCACCAGTTAAAATTGTGTGATTGATAGCAAAACTGTTCATAAGAAAATCTAAATGAGGTCTGGTCTGTTATATGCCACTGTGTGATCCTTAAGTACAGTTTGATTCTAGTACAAATTAAACTTGTTGTTCTCCAATATAGACTCCAGGTTGTATTTATAAGTCTGACACTTTCTCTATCACTTGCAGTTTAAATTGTTCTGTCAACTCTTGATGATGATCTTGGTAGTTCTCCCTGTACTCCGATGCGGCGAATGCTTGGCATCTTCCTGTTATGTGCTGGATTATCTCTGACCTTCGGAATTGGTCGTCCTGGATTGGAGGTCTCTATATCTTTCAGATAGTTTTTCTATAGGAGGACCTTTGGTTTCCCTGATGTCAACCAGTAGTTCGATGCTGATTTGTCGGCATTTTCCTACTTGAACTCATTTCGGTATCGTCCATGAAGGGGCTTCTATAGCCAGATTTGAAACTTCTCTTAGCCTGATTGGTGATGAGAAGTCAGTTCATAGTCCCTCTACAGTGGTGTTGAATCGTCTGCCTTGCATTTTGCTTGATGTAGCACAGAAGACTCTGCCAGCCAGTGTTGATCCAATGTTCTTACCAATATCCACCAATCCTCTTCCTCCGTGGTATCTTGATAGCAGTGTCCATTCAGTGGCACTGCGAAGATGATGTTTGTGAGCCTTTATCAGGAATAATCTGACTTTCCTCTGCAGATTTTTTGTCCGTCCTGCTCCATTTCACAATTTCAAAAGAGAAATTGAGTGTAGATCACGCATAGGTATTGAGTGCATTAAGTAGATTTTCATTGTTCACTGGTCAATTCTTTGGGTCTGTTCTGCCTCCATTGACCGTTCTGCATATCAAATGCTCCCAATGCTATCTTTCCTTTTTTCGAAAAATAAATAACATTAATTTAGACTGGAACTATATTAGTAAAGATATCGTTTACTTACTGCTATTTCCTATGATGAACATCAAATAATCACTTTTTGCGAAAATTCGTTATATATACAAGATCAGTAAGTTTCGATGTTTTAATAAAGAAATTATTGATATGTTGAGGTTAATATTATAAATATTCTTATAAATTTTACTATAACTTCAAGAAAGGTAGTATTTAAATTTTTTGTTTCAAAATTTGAAGTAAACTTATGTATAACTACATGTTTGTTTTTTCTTAGCATTCAGGAAACTGTACAAGATGTCAAATGATATGTGTAGATCAAGAAACAGGAGATACATCTAAAGAGCCTCTACAAACGTTGTCTAGAGAATTGCAGGGAAAAATATGTTTTGGAGTCTATTTAAGTCAGCAATATGTAGATGAAGAAATCATAATTAAATTAGGAAGTCGAGTGACAGCTAGTTTTCGAAATAATAGTTAGATAAGCATTATTTAACGACCGGGAAATGTGCCTTTAGTGTGAGATACTTATCTCAAATCTGACTGAACTTTTGAATTTCTATTTATCTGTTAACATGTTCCTCTATTTATTGCTAATAATAGAATGTTTCTCATATTTATTAGAAATGGTTTAAAAAATAAATGTTTATTACAATAGTCTACTTTTACCTGGCTGTGTCACGAAATGAGGTTGTTATTTACTGTCATGTACGAGTGCATTAGTATATACCTTTCTTTTGCAATAAATAGGTCTTTTGGAAAAAGAACTTAAAACGTTGTTTATTTACCAATATGTACTTTATCCGCTTCAAATATTCCTCATTCGAGATGATACCACTCCAGCTTGCTTACTAATGTGTACAGAATCATAAAATTTCACGTACACTTGTAGTTGTACCAACTTAAAAAAAAAATTATATATATATATATATATATATATATATATATATATATATATATATATATATTATATGAAGTAAAATACGAACAGTAAATGCAAACTTCTCTCCATCATATCCTTTTTGTGTTAGAGGTTGCACAGTTAGAATAAATTGTTATAAAACGCAATTTATCCTATTCCATCACCATCGAGATGATGGCCTACCTTTACCACCATACCGAGAAGAAAGTCAAAACTTACCCTTCCTGCCACAGTGATACGGCAGAGATACATGTTTCGTCTCTACTAGACTCCTCAGGGTACCGACATGCACCTGGCTGTGCAAAGGACAGATCAGAAGAAAGCATGCAAATACTGAACGCGGCTTCTCCGACCTCCCGTCGGATGGCGTATATATGTTCATGCAGATTTCACGGATTCCTCTGTGTGAGATGCAATAGCAGGATATGATGGAGAGAAGTTTGCATTTACTGTTCGTATTTTACTTCATTCATACGCGGAGCTGCATATAGTTGTACGTTTGCTGAATGTGATTTCAGTACTACAACGGCATAATGTGGATAAATCCACTGCTATTGCATCTCACACGGAGGAATCCGTGAAATCCGCATGAACATATATATATATATATATATATATATATATATATATATATATATATATATATATATGCTTTTTTTCAGAATAGAAGGCATGTATGCCCGTTTCTTTATCCTCCCGTAGAACTTGAACAAACTGAGCAATTTTAACTAATAAAATATCATTGGATTCGCTTTGACGAGTGTCATCGGCTACAAAAAATTTGAAAGAATTAAAATGAAGGATATTTTGGATATATTTCCAGAACTTTTTTTAGACGTATGTAAAGGGTATCTCAGAATCTTCTTCATTTTTGTTTTGACTATTAAGCTCTTGATTGATTGGCTTTTCAAGTTTAGTAGCAATGGAACGTTGCACGGGACCATTGCGTGCAAGCGTTTTATAAAAACAAGGATTCCTACACCACTGCTCGTCGGCTGTACAGAACACATTTCAATTTAACGTCCATAAGAGATGTGCCGAGTGCGAATTTGATCAAGCAATGGGTGCGCAAGTTTGAAGAGACTGAAAACACAATGCCGGATAAATCAACTGGACTCAAAAGGACATCAAAAACAAAGAGGAATGTTGACCGCGTTCGGCAGTCTGTAAAAGACGATCCATGACAGTCTCTACGGCTCCGCGCAATTTCTCTAAATTTGCACAGTTCCACGGTCCTTCGCATTATTCGCAAAGATTTACGTTTCCACCCCTACAAAGTTGCTATTGTGCAGGAAATGGATGGATGGATGATCAAGCTAAACGACTTGAATTTTGCAGTACAATGAAAATCCGTTTCAGGAACTTCAATGACATATGGTTCTCTGATGAATCGAATATCTACTTCAACGGTCACGTGAAAAAACAAAATTGCAGATATTGGGCTCCTGACATTCGGTTGTGCTGCTATATCAAGCCAAGGAATAATCAATTCCCATTTTTTTGAGGATAACCGTGGTCGCACGTTAATTCCGATCGTTATTGCCATATGATCCTGCCTTTTTTGACTCCAGAAAGGTAAAACCAGATTGGCTTCAACCGGAATACATTTTTCCAACAAGATGGAGCAACTTCCCACGTCACGAATGATTCAATGACAGCTCTTCATGATTTATTCCCTGAAAGTCGCTGGGGACATCAACTGGCCACCACGGGATCCAAATTTAACACCTGCTGATTTTTTTCTATGGGACTACTTAAAAAGTAAGGTTTTCAATCCATTACCACCCAACTTAAATGTTCTAAAGTAAAGAATCACACACGAAATCTCCACGATCCTAAGAGTAACTGAAAATTTCAGTTCGAAGCTAAATTATCGTGAAGAAGCGGATGGTGCGCATTTAAAGATGGTTGTTTTTCATAAATAAAAATTCAAAAACTACTCTATAATTTAACAGCAATTAAACAAGTCTGAATTAATTCTGATGTTTTATTTTTTAGGAATCAAGAACGTAAAACTTTCTGAGACATACTTAATGTACCAACTTCAAATCCCATTATGTTTGCAGAAAATAATTTTAACACTCATATTTTTATAAATTTTAAGTCAGTAATAAAATATTTAAAAATGCTTTATTTCATTTTAAATTTCTAACGGTACTAAATTCAAGCAGTACATCATATATTAGAAAATAGTTTTATTTTTTTTAAATACATTAAAAATATGTGAACTCGGAAAGCATTTAAATCGCTACTGAAGGTACACGGCTTTTACTTCCTTTCTATTCTAGTACGATCATTAATGCTCGTCACTTTTGACGAAAATATTAACTCTAGCGAGGACTATCGGATTTCTTGACTTTACTTATTGATTTGGTTTCGTTTTTTTTTAAAATTTCTCACTAATCCGGTGATTAATAGATGTCGTTTGACTGGCGATATTTTTCAGTATAACATCGAGGTCGGTAGGTGGCAGGTTACAATATCCTACCGATATACCTGGGTATTTATATCTCATATATCAGTTATTTCCTGCGAATGTTGCTCTCGGTCCGACACAGCTCCACTGACGAGACCATAAGGTGGTCGAAACGCATATGGACAGAGGACTAGAGTAGTATTTGCAGGAAATAACCTGTTTATATATATTCTTTACTTTTCTTTGCCTGAAAGGAGAGTATATATATAACAACTAAATTCCACGTAGTCCTGGATATACAATATTTGAACTTTGAGTATCGCTCGCCCTACTAAGGGTTGTCGGACCTAAATCTATGGAATTTTATGTCTATTTTGGGGAATTTTTGAATAAAATACAATTTTTCTAATTATTAAATAAAAACTAATAAATAATGTTTTTTTTTCTATTTTATTTGTTCATAACAAATTAATTAATTAATCATAGCAGGGAGTAGAAAACATACCAAAATATCACTACGGATTTTTTGGTGTGAAGACGCAGTCGGTAGCCTGATAGTATTTTTCGCAAAGAATCACTTTTTTCTGTATTGATTGGCTTATAGATGGAAGTCGTAAGCATGCATGTGTTCATTATGAAGCATAATAATTCATTAATTTAACTACAAGACTCTAACGGATTAAACAATATTAAAATTTAAAGAACATATTAAAAATATTTTATTAAAAACTAGGTGCTTTCAAATTTCTCTTGAATTTATATTTAAATATTTCTTTGTTCTGACATTTATATTAATCAGGAACACTATTTATATTCAAAAATGGTTAATATTAGTTTATTCAATATGCGTATTATCCATACAATTTCAATACACGCATAACATATCGAATTTAGACGATTTAATACCTACATGAAATCTATTTCGAGGTCCGAATGATAATATTGTCTACACCCGTGTTTGAATAGGACAATAGTATTTACGATTGTAATTTAAATTTACATATTCTAAAATTAATTAAGGCCTAAAAGTACACAAAAAACGGTAAATTTACTGTTCAAGGGAGAGCACAGCTCGATTCCCCATCAAAAATTGATATTCTAGTGGCATCTTTAAACCATCCTTTTCTGTTGAAAGAATATGCTTTTTCAGTTTAACTAGAAACCTAAAATTTTTCGTTTTAGTTGAATCAAGCGTTAATATATTTAGGTCGAGCATCAAAAACTAAAATAAGGCTACTTACAAAAGTTATATACAAGGTGACGCAATAGTGTGACAAAGTACCCTGAATGAATGAATGAATGAAACAAATGGTGGTGATACTAGATCATCGATGCCTAGGCTTCTGTTGGGCCCTTTACTGCAGATCATTCGAGGCCGATCGTCTTTGCGAATCCAAGCAGCCTCATTAGTTGAGTTTGCCTAACTGCTTCAAGTAACAAAATTCTATCTCTGAAATATGTCTGTCTCAGTCCGTCGAGTGCTGAGTTTCATCCTCCTCAAAACACCATTTGCACCTCAAAGTACCCTATCTCCCTTATTTTTCAAAAATTTGAAAAAATGTTTTCATAAAAGTTGTATAATATGAAAATTTCTATAATCTAAATATATTTTCAATTATATATGGTGTTCCATGGCAGAGCGGCTTTAAAAAAAAATATTTTTTTTAATGGGATACCCTATATACTATATTTAGAATCCTCCAAGAACTTTAATCTGCTATATCTTTCAATTTACATCAACTATAGTACACAAAATTGATATCTAGTTAGCCATGAGTATTAAACGAAAGAAGAAACATTTATCGTTTATCTGCCTCTAGTAAAGAATATTGTTGAAAACTTTCTATGAAATATTTAAGTTTTAAAATTAAATAATCGATTGATTCTAATGTTGAAATAAATACAGAATTTTTTTGGCTCAAAAATATGTTAAAACTTATATTGTTGCTATTATTGTTGTAGTAAATGAAAATGTAAATCATTTAAAAAGACAAGTTTGGATATTTACTTATACCGAAAAGCAATGGTTAACGTACAAATCTAAAAATTACTCCACAAGTGAAGATAAACCTTTAAATACTAATTAAACTAAATGTAGGTAATTAAAAAAATACTACCAAATTAGTTGTTCACAATATCCTACACCTTCTTAAATACACAGTTCAATACGTTTCTCAAATTCACTGAGCAATTTGCCACACATTTCAATATTAATATTTTGAAAACAATTTCTTATTCTATCATTTCTTCTTTGCCGTAGGCGATATTTTATAAACTTAAACCTCCATATTCTAAAGTCGATTGTAGTTAAATCTGAAGATCTAGCGGGCCAAGAAACAAGTCCTTCCCTTCCATTCCCATCTTTGATTATACTCTAGATTTAAACAACAATAGATTTGTCTGAAGGCTGTTTATGGTCGGTGGGGGAGACGCTTTTTTGATGTTTGACAGACATAAACATATTTACTTATCTTGTCTTTCAGTTTAATTGCTTGTCGTGACTTTTTTCGGTGTTTTTAAGTGTTAGAAATTACTATAAATGCGAAGTTTACAATTAATATTAACAAAAAGATGATTTAAAAAGTTATTTTTATCGGTAAATATTCTTAGAAATTGTTGACATCTTCGAACATACCCCTGGTTGACATATTGAAAATAACAATAATAATAATTTAGGCAACCATATATTCATACTGTTTTCAGAATTGACGTACCGTTGATACTCGTTTAAATAATACAATTAGAAAAGGATAGCATAAAATAGGTATATCTGCACCAAGAAATTAAATATTTACTGTTTATCAACACTTATTCAAATATAAATAAAAATATTATTACGTTATTCAGCGTTCAACCAACCGGACCCTAGTTCTGACGTTATGCTACTTCTACAGGGGTATGTTCGAAGATTCCAATGATAGGAATATGTGGCATTTAAAAAATTTGTGATCGGCACTATAAGATGGACTGGGGCACCATCATGAAGAAACCACATTTCTTCTCGAGTTTCATTTGGCACTAGAGCCCATAGATCGGTTAAATGGTTTTGTAAAAAATCTAATTATACTTTCTCTGTTACTCTATGCTCAAAAAAGTATAGTCCAATTACATGGTTCCCGACAATACCTCCCCAAACATTTAAGGATCACCTAATTTAGGAATTATACCTTACACAATTTGGATTTTTCGCTGCATAATACTGGAAATTGTGCCTTTTAACAATTCTGTTCAAATCAGCAGAATTTATTTATTCATTTATTCAGTTTTGAGCCCATGGATAAAACTCCAATCTTCTCTTCGGGGAGCAATTCTTGAAGTAACTGAATATAATAGAGGTGCATTTTATGAGTCCTAACTATTCAGTGAATTGTAATTTGTTCACATCAACCTGTCGAGAATGCTGGCACTGTCCAATATGCGGATTTTCGGTGACTGTTAAAGCTACATTTAATTGATTTTCCTCAGTAGAAGCACTTTTTTTTCGAGTATGTTTACTGTAAGCCACGCTGCCAGTTCTTTGGAAACGCTCCATAAGTTTTTCAAATGCCCTTCTTTCAGGCGAACGTCTCTTGAGAAATCGCTGTTAATACAATATTTTCTCTACTAGCGCATTCTTGTCACTAACTCCCAAAACAAAAATCATATCGACCATTTTGACTTGTGAAAAATTCATTATTTAAAATTTAAACTTCAAAATTGTATTTTTTATAAAACAAGTTAAAACAATACTCTTTACTAGTCACAGATCAACGATAAATATTACTTTGACGTTTACTTCTTTTGTTTAATACTCATGGCTAACTAGATATCAATAGGTTAACGTATTTTTGTATACAATTAATAAAAATAATTATACAGGAAAAACTAGGGCCGATAGGTATAGGAAACTTTACGAAAACTGATCAAGAGACAATAACTCTACAAGATAAAATAGTTATATACAGGGTGTTCCGTTCAAAAAATCAAAGAAAAATTAATTTACATTACAGATACTTGCTTAGGTGCTGTGCTAGACCTTTAATAGTACATTTATCTTTCTCAACGTCAATTTTGTGTACTATAATTATAATATAGTATATTATAAAGAACCATCGTTTCTTCCAAAATTTGGTGAATTCTTTGAAGAAGTTGGCAACTTCGCAATGAAATTCAAAACCAGATATGCTAGCATATGGATAGTTCTTGAGTAAATCTAAATATGCATAGATATGCAGGGTAGCTCATTAAAAAAGCTGTTTTTTTAGGGTTGACATCATATTAATGGCATTAATTTTATCCAACTATTTCTTCCGTAGAACGCGTTAATAAATAGTGCGACATCTTTTATTTTTTGGTACACACACCGAGTCTAAGCTATCCTTTTCTAATTGCATTATTTAAATTAGTATAATATACTGTTCCGGACGGCCGATATTTATACACAACTGTATTGCTTTAAAACCTTTTATTGTCACAATTTTGACAACTTGTCAAATAATTTAAATCGCATCGACGAACTCTCAAACTAAACTGTCCAGGAAAGCCGATCTGAACCCTTTATATATCCTTTTTCCTGATACCAGAAAATTACGGATCTTTTTAGATAGATTTTCATACTATATGGTGTAATAAAAATAAGAAAAAGGAATAATCCGGCGATTTCTACACCCACCATAGGCGTTCCATGTTGAAAAGGAAATAGAATTTCTAAAAAGTTCCAGAACTTAAAACCCTACAAACTACAAACATAAATTAAAATGAAATTTATAAAGTCCCTTACAACACTTCGGGAATAAAGTAATAATATAAATTTGTGGTTGCCTAAATGCGATAAAGTAATAATATGAATTTGTGGTTGCCTAAATTATTATTATTTTTACTTTCCATATGTAAACAAAAGCTAACAAAAAATAAGTTTTTAAATCCTCTTTTTGATATTAGTTATAAACTTTGTAGTTGTAGTAATTTCTAACACTTAAAAGCACTCAAAGGAGTCACGACAAAAAAAAACTGAAATATCGTTTTTTTTGTATTATTCTTATAAATGGTGTTATCATAAAAATAGGTCAGACAAAAAATGTAGACCACACAGTTCTCTACAAAAATTCTTATACTGTTTTTCCTACGAATCACCATTCCTGAAATATCGCAAATCCGTAAGTTAAAGGATAGATTAAATAAGTAGGAAAGTATTCTACATAATACGCATACATTTCCACACCACCTATGAGGTAAAGTGTACTTGGCGCATTTTTTAACGTTGTTTCCGTAGGAGAAATACTCCTTGATATATAAAATCATCTTCAAGACAACCGATTTTGCCATTTCTCGATTAATAATAAATAAGTTTAAATATTCTTCGTGTGTGTAATTTAATCGCCCCGGCATGATTATTATTAATCAAGGTCAAATGGCAAGAAATAGTGACAATTCTGTAGAGTTCGATTGTTTTATTTTCGCCACGTCTCACCGTCATGGCCAACTAATAACAAAACTTAAAAGCCGTATAACATTTTTACAATAGAAAAATGTTGACTTGCCAATATTTAGGAAACTATAAATTTTTGGATAAGACAACAAAGTTACCCTTATTTTTAATGCTTAATATGATTAAATTATAAAAATAGGAGTTTTCTATTTGAAAAAATTGACTTTTGACGATTTTTTAAATATAATTTTGATTCTTTTTTTTTAACCACTCTGTACTAATAATTTTCAAAATATCATAAAAAGACTACTAAAGTCGATCTTCGTCTACAAAAAAACTAACCCAAATTAAATAATAAAGATTTTTTTTATAGGATAAATTTATAGTTGAGCTTTGGTCTGCAAACTTTATTCGTTTTTGACATAAAAAGTTTAATATGTCCAAAACGGTGAGACTTAAGTATAGAACATTATACATGAAATATATATAGAATATTACGTAGAAATCAAAAATGCAATAATATATAGGGTGTTCCATTTAAAATAAGCAAGTTGCCATCTACTTCCGGTATAACCGGAAGTGCCGTCATCTTGAAAATATTTTAGCCAGCTGTCCCCCATGTACGTTAGTACACTATCAAATTTTCAGATTCTTTCTAATAATAGTTTTCCCACAATCGATCGGAGAATCACCCAATAGTTATAGTCGCCGAAAAGAGCAGCCTACGTTGATATTTTAAAACACAATGCATTTAAATGCAATATCATACATTTATTATAGAAATTTCTGCATCTTTCGAAAATGCTATTCCACTTTTGTCCAGTATAAAAAGGACATCAATAAATTTAGGTAAAAATAAAATTTCCAAATATTTGGGTAAATAAAAGATTTATTAAAATAAAGCAATAAATTAATAACATTTCATAACAATAAAAATTATTAAAATTATATCACAAAAACTGACAATACGTACGTATTAAAAGTAATAAAATATCCAATACCTGCACATGACACTTAAAATATTGCACAATTTTGTTCAACATCTGGTTACAATAATTAAAACGAAACAAATTAAAAGGTAGCATTACTATGCATTCGCCATTTTATTTATTAACATTAAAGTTATTTTAAATATGTTACTAGTTCTTATCGTTTATTAATTTACGGGTGATTTATTGCTTTTCTTTTAAATAAGTTGTTGTTATAAAGATCAACAACAACAACAAATTTTTCTTTAAAATAAAATAGGGAATGCCATAATAATTTTCAAAATTAGGAAGCTGATAAAGTAGAAAATACCGACAGTTACAATTTCTTATCATATTCTTTGATAAATTATTTTAAAGAAAAATCGACAAATTCCCCGAATGGAAACATTAACAAGTATTAAAACTTTATTCGTTACAAAAATTCAAATTATCTTTTATAATTTCCTTGAAAAATGCCTCCCGCAAAATCTTCTTTGATTACGCGGGAGCATTTCTTAAGAAAAGTTTGTATTTTTGTCAACAAACCATGTTTCTTTTTAATTGTCTACACTGCAACCTAAAACAAAAAGGCAGTAAACATTGAGAAGCTAAATTGAGAGAAAAAGCGCGCTTCTGAAATAAGTGTATATTTTTATAATACTACTGATTCTTTTTGAACAGCAGTATAGGTATCCTGAGTTTTTTTTTATGATTTCAAACAGTGTTAATAAAGATTCGGTTTGTGAGTTACACAGAACAACGGATAAATTGGAGATCAGGATGAAAATTGAGATAACAAAAAGTTGTTATTGTAGAAATATTTCTTGAACATACGGAGTGGTGGAGTCACTCAATCTTAAAATTAAATAGCAAATCCTACGTATTATCCTATTTTTTGACATCAAGATTTAGATTAAAAAAATGTGGACCCAAAAAACCAAGAACACTCAAGAAAAAAATATTTTTCGAGTAGTAGAATAAAAGATCTTGTTGTAGGAATGGCCTACAAGACTAAATACGATTGAAAATCCGTAAATATAAATCTTCGCAATGCTAGCTATGACATTGCATCGACACTAAAGCAACAAACGACAAACCGAATAGTTCTTTTGAGGCATGGTAAATATGGACTGGTTCTCTAATAAGAGACAGGATGTGTCTTCAAAAAACTATATAACTCGTGTATTTTCTTGCAAAAGTAGCAGATTCTGATGGTGCTTTTAAGACATCAAAGTTTGTAGTTCTCAAGTGCGGAAACAAGGGATTACGAGTTTGTAGGTCAGCCACTTTCTTGCCATTACTTACAAAGGTACCACTTGCACTCCGGTAGACGAAAAACCTCTTTTTGTTGATTTAAATTCGTTAATGGTGAACTTTAGTAGCAGAAAAGTGTTCAGCATCAGGAGTTTTTTTGGCGGCCCACAAGTATGAATACCCTTCAAAATCTCGAAAACTAAATATTCTGCAGAAAAACTTAAAACACAAAAGTTGTAGGATTTTTTCTTGGGCTTCTTCTAGTAACGTTGAGTTTGATCTCAACCTTCAAGGTTATTTCGAGAACAAGTTGATTTTATCAAACGAGTATTCCCTTTTTCATTGCAGATGATATGAAATACTTAAAAGGTTTTTATATGATTTAGAGGTCATTTGACGGTCAAAATCGTATTTCTCGCATAAATTAGGAAAACTAAGTATTCTGAAGAAAAATTTTGTATACAAAAGTTATAGTATTTTTCATTGGGTCTCTTTTCAGAATAATTAGTTTCCGAATTATTTAGTCGTCCCTGCATTTTATACCATTAAATTGCCTTTGACCTTCAAATGACCTTGAGTGACCAGTGATCGTGGTATTTTTTGTATATTTCGATTCTGCATTAAAAAATGAGAGTTTTCGTTTAAAAAAAAACAATTTGACTTTTTGAAAGTCGAAATCAACGTCAAACTCAAAGTTCCTAGGAGAAGCCCAAAGAAAAATCCTACAAATTTTGTGTTTAAAGTTTTCCTTCAAGTATTCATACTTGCGGTTCACCAAAATCCTCGTAAAAACTTCTGATAAAACGGTATCCATATAAACCACAAGTTGTAATAATATGCTAAAAATGTCGATAACAAGGCATAGGGTTGAATTTGCAATTTAAAGATATCAGGGCCTCCAAAAAAATTAAATTTTGAAACTAAAGTATATTGAGTTGGACTCAAAAATTATATACAGGATATACACCTTTCTAAGCAACTCTGTATATGTTAAAAATGTTTTTAACTTGTATCTTTCTCAATTATCTACGCGAAAAAAATTTCATAAAACATTCTTTCATCCATGCCCTAATAGATCAAGCTGTACATCCTTTTTGGCCTCTGGGAAATCATCGGTTTTGCATATTAAATAATTTATTAGACAAAAATAAAACGTGTCTGTTATTTTACTAAATAAGATTCCTAACTGTGATTGTTAAAAAATTATTTGTACCGAAAAAAATATAGATATTGAAGAAAAAAATTACTAAAAATCAATCAAAAATTGTTTGAACGACTTTAAAAAATCAAGCTGTTGCTTTTCAAGCAAAGATCCTTCTCGGTATTGAATTTTACAATAGTAGATTAAAAAGAATTCATAACATAAAACTAGAAACATAAGAAATAATTTTAAATAGTATCGATAGTCGGCCTATTTTGATTTATAGCCAAAAATTTCTCCATGTGAAAAATCAAATACTTTTTTATTAAAATTAAATAAATACTGGATATTAAACAAAGTATCAATAAAAAATATAGTACGTAACAATCTTCAGCAGTCATCATTTTCGTGCTGCGAGCGTAATTTTTGAATTAAAATCTTGTCGGTTTGCATTAAAACGTATCAATTCACAAAGATTCGACAACACTAAATGCGTATTATCCCTTTTAAGCTCATTAAAATGAGCCGAAGCCAAAACTGTATTGAACTATATTAAGGAATGAGGTGCGATGCCAGACGAAATTAAAGAAAATAAACCTTCTTTAATGCAAATATATATGATCCAATTTTGCGCCTAAGTTCACTATGGCTAATTCATCTATTAACCTTATTTTGCAAATACTATCGTTATGGGCAACACAGCATCATTTTCACATTTTCTTACCGATGTTGAACTTACTGCTACCTTTTTTTATTTCAGATAGATCTTGTTTTTTTTTTCTTTGCCAATTATATTTACATTTGAATGCGATTGTATGTATATTGGGTTGCATATGCATTTCAGCCGACTGTTATAAATGGAGGTCATTTTGCCTCGATAGTAAATAGTAAGTAAAGAAAGCAAAATATGCTATAATTTCGGCTTCAATTACTCAATTTAGGCGACATTCATTGTTGTCAAGTCCTTGTCAACTTACCAAAAAACACAGCTTGTATACGCGATCGAAATTTAAATATCAAAAACCATACAGATTTTACCATTTAATAGCTTTACTGTAGTATCAGAGTAAAGAGGAGGAGCTATGCTAACTAATATTTCTGTGCCTTTATGGCTTGTAAAAATTTATTGTCTTCAGTATTGTTATAAAACCGCTACAAGTAACAATACAAGATTTTAAATTTGTTCCATACGGCAAAACAAAATATACTGACATTGAAATATGCTATAAAATGAATGTAGAGTATTTAAAATAAAATTAAAACAGATTTGTTAACCAAATGTTACATACCATATATTTTACCCACTTTAATACAGGGAAATCGATCCAAGTAATATACTCACAATTTCTGAACACACCCTGTATAAAGCAATAGGCAAATTAAATCAATAAAGTCTTATATTGTACACACATTTACACTCATATTGTTAAAAAAAGGTAAAAACTTAATATTTCTAAATAATATTGCAAAAAGGTAAAATAGATATATAAAAATGCAGTTCTAAGGGAGGATTTAACAGTTTATGAACCATTTTGACAAAAAACCTCATTACCGTTGCAACATCAATAGAGACTTAAGATATCTGGCTTATAATAATGGATAGAGATTAAGAGACATTTATCAAGTTAAAGCTATCTCAACACCGGGTATGTAGGAGTGGTTTGAGACAGCAGTGATCTATAGTGAATATAACTAAAAATTAAAATTAATCTTACGCCCAAAAATAATAATGAAATCTTTAGAAAACTCAACGTTAAGATACCAAATCTTTAACAACCTTTATTTCTAACATAGAAGCATTAAAAATACAAGTTTAGGAATCAATACGTGCGTAACGAACCTGAACTGTTATTTTTAGGTTCCCATATCTAATATACGAGGAATCGTTGGAAAAATTCTCGGCCTGACAGAGATAGCGCAAGAATTGTCATTGTAAATGTTCCGATGATTTTCATATTCACAACTTAATATTTGGATTAATGAACAACCCTTATTCCGTGTCACTTAACTATTTACTGCACTTATATCAGTAATCCGCTGTCGATACGAATGTTCGGCAGATAATGCAGAGTGCAAAATGTACAATACGGTACTACAAACGTAATAAAGATACAATATCCGTATTCTGCATTCCGTATACGGATTGTACCGTTATTTTTATACGAATTCTTACACCACTACATTAGTTGCTTGTTTGTGGCGATCGAGTAAAGCAAACAAATTTCGCCATTTTCGGAAAAAATGGATAAAATTAAAGTACTAGCAGTACACTGTACTTTACTTTGACGGGTTTAGCCCCGACAGACATAAAAAAGAGTTTGATTTCCTTTTAAAGGATTCTTTGTCTCTATTTTCAACAGTAAAAATGTGACCTGCTTAACTTAAACATAACTTGAATGTTCAAAATTAGGAACGTTCGGAACGCCTAAAAATTGCTACGGCCGACAAAATTATCACAAAACGCCACAATGTCGTATTAAATAATTGCTGGCATTGCAAACATCTCGACAGAGCATGTTCACTGTGTTTTACACAACATTATGGGTATAAAAAAGCTTTCTGGTCGATGCACATTCAAATGAAGACTTCTCTAAGCTTAGTTAAATGCGATTCCACCTAGTTTCTATGACGTTTTGTAATAGAAAATGAAATAGAGATTACACGCGAGAAATGAAGCAGCACTAAAAACAATGAATGGACGCAGATGAACTCCCCCCCTCCAAAAAAAAAAAAAAACTAGAACTATTCCGTCTACAGGAAAACTTATAACTACGATTTTCTGTGATTCTCGTGGTTTAAGGCTCATACCTTGAAGAGTAAGACCGTTATCGAGGATTATTACTGCACCAATTTAATTTACATTTAGCCAAAAAAAAAAATACCCTCACCACAATCCACTTGCACGCATATTTCGGGTTGCTGCTGCAAAACCCAATGACCTACATTTGGAAGTCGCCTTATTCACCGAATTTAGCTCCCAGTGATTACTTTTTTTTCTCAAACCTAAATAAATGCCTCTTTGAACGAATACGAAGGTCAAAGCTAAGATAACAGCTTATTTTGCAAAGTTGAACAATTTGTAATTGAGAGTACTCATTGATCTAACATAAATGTATTAAATTATAATAATCACGTTGAAAAACTAAAAAAAAACCTTGTTCTCTTTGTCAGGCGGAGAACTTCTCGAATGACCCTTGTATAAACAAATAGTTTTAGAATGACACACATACACCAACAGAAACGATATTTAACTTTCATGTTACTTATATAACAACAACACTTAAAGACCGAACAAAAAATAGATCTTTATTTGATTGATTTTGAATTTTTTAAAATATTGAAAGAGTTCATTGGCGTCTGCGATTTCAATTATTATGATAAGGTTACATTCGATTTAATTTGATTTAGTTGCTACGGTATACAACCACTTATATGCTTAGCTACAGTTTTGAAACTTAAGCAAGAACTGAGAAACCCACCCTTAATAAATTAGAATACAAATGAAAACTTATATAATAACTCTTTGTTACTATTTAATATTTATTATCTGAGTACTCCCTGGGATCCTTGGGAATATTTTACACTATATAGGATTAACAATATCGGGGCTCACTACAAAATATATATATATGTTTTTCTTTTTATATTTTGTACACCTAAAAAGCGTATTTCTTTTACGTATGTGAAGCTGCAATATGATTTATGTACTTACAAACCAGTGTTTCCTCTCCAGGCTAATACAGACGTAAAAGTAATACAAGGAATATTGTGTTAAGGTATCTTACATTTATCATAATGTGTTTTCTCATGGTAATGCTGTAAAATTTCCGAAATTGAAAAAGTTGCTTTTTTTATTTAAAGGAAAGTAATGTATGCTTATGTTCAGCTAATAAAAACATAAAACAGATTTAGGGAAAATTTCATATATATTTATTGAAAAATGTTATATATAATCCTAGCGACCCGACTCGGCTTCGTACAGTGTTATGTTTCTATTTAACCCACAAATTATACATCTCAACCTTTCTTGTGAAACACTTTAATCATCCAATAGTTACTAAACACATACCCACCGACAGACGTGGCGAAGGACTTTTCTTTATATTATGTATTGATATACAGAGGAGACAGGGTTTCCGAAATAAGATCATTTCCTTAACTCAGAAAAGTTGATGAAAAAAGTTTTTCAGTTTAAAAAAATATTTTTCTGCAAACATCATCATCATCAATCATCATCGCTCAGCCTTTTGAGTTCAGTGCTGAGTCCTCATTGATCTCCAGTTTGTTGCATCTTGTGCGACTTGGATACAGTTACCAGCGACTTTCTTGATATCATCGGCTCTTCCTCTGCTTTGTTTATTGTCTGCCATTCGGGCTATATAACCTGCCAATTCTATTTAGGATAACATATCCTTTCTACAACATTAACCACCACTGTTTTTAGTTTTAGGTCTCTCGTAGGATCAAGACAACCGATTTGAAGAAATCTGTTTTAGTTGCCATCTATTGGATTGGAGAATAATTGGTAGAGTTTTAGCATGCACTAATTTTAACGTACATTATATATTGGTACGTAAACGTTATTTATTGTAGAAGTTGCAGCTATTTGAAAATATAACTGTTTTCTTATACGCGATGGCGCAAATATTTTTACGTTAACTTGTAAAAGTCTAAGAATTACAGGTTTGTAAAAAAATTACTGATAATTCCAGGTTTTCCATGATGAAAAAACATTCCATGATAATTCCTGTTTTTCCACATTTTCCATGATTCTGGACACTCCAATGTATATTTTTCCGCTAATTCAACAACGTTGCTACCGATTTTGATGTATTCATTCGATATTAGGTTGTTATATTTAGCGAAAATAGATGTTCAAACCAATACTAGAGCAAACAGTTTGGAGTTTCAGCAGCAGTATTCTTATTTACTCAAGATCATCCAAAAGTCTGAGGGGAGTAAGTTGTTGTCCATCTATGTTTGTGCATTATTTTTTTCGGTCAAGTTTTTGTTTAAGTGAAATGGTTTCTTCCTCATTTAACTGAAATGTAGTTGGTGTTTTCGGGCATTTTTTCAGTAATTATAGCATTATTATAGATGTTATGCATTAATTGGCAAAATGTATAATCGTCTTGGAATTCTTGTAGTAAAGCTTCTATTCATAATTTGACTGTATCAAATGCTTTGTGAAAGTCAAAGAAAGCTGGAGTTAGCAAGCAGCTATTTTCCAAAGATTTCTCAATTAGCGGCTTGCCTGTTTTCAGATAATCGTTTCTACCCTAATCATGTAAAAACCAGCTTGTTCCTCCGGATTATAGAAACTTCAACAAATAATGCATTTATTCGGAATATGGAAACACCGAATTTTTCGCCTATTTCTTTCATACTCATTTTCGGTTCGTAAAGCACGAATCTGAAATTTTTTTGGCTTAATTCTTCCAAACAATGTTTTTTCACTTTAACATCTCTAAGTATTTTCCGATTTCACTTTTAGATTTTGTCACAAAATACACAAACACAAAACAATATTTAATTTTTTTTTAACAAAATTATAAGAACTGCGGAAATATTTGAATTTTTAATAAAAACTAAAAAAACTCTCCCCATCCTTGTCTTCTTTTTTAAATAACACGCGTATTTTGCATTACGATGTTGTCACGTTGACGTATTTTTTAAATTTCACTTGGATGAAAACCTTATTAGTTAATATTCATGCCAATACGGTAACATGAAATGTGACAAATAAAGCTGGTGATAATAACTTATCAGAAAAGTACTGATATAATATTGTTTAATTTTAATTATAGCAAACTACATTTAAAATGGTTCTAGAATTTTTTGAGTCATTCTACAACAGTTATGAATAAAAATATCCTCTTCCAACAAAGCAATGGGTCTTCTTATACTTTATATAAAATCTTCGGATAAAACTAAATAACTTCGCTTCTTTTTTTGACTTCAATCTAGCAAGCTGCTTCTTCTGAAGCTTTTGACAATATTATTTTATAAATTTGTAGTAATAAAGTTTATTTATAACAGAGTATACCAGTAATGAGAAAAACAATTTTATAAATATTCGATACAAAGAATCTTTTTTAAATAGAACACTCAGTATATTGTTTGAGGAACAGAAGACTAAAATAATTTGAAACAAAAGTGATGACGTACATTAAATCCAAATACCTTTAAATTGACAAGACATTTTTATTTTGATCTAGTTATCCACGGAATTGGCAACCATGCTTAAATCAAATTTTCTAAAATACAAGCCTTTAAACCTATATATGTGAATCTTGCAAGTCTTTTAAAATAAATGTTTGAACTGATTTATATTAAGAGGACAATCAATTGTTTTTGTGCTTAGAAATTCGCATTCATCGAAAACAATCCGTGCCAACTTAACTTGCAAAATGTCCATCTGTTATACTTTGATATTTTTAAAATGGTGCAATATTTCTGCCGCTTACTGTATAATATACTTGAAATAATTTTTCAAATTTTAAGTACCGAGATGATTAAAGTTGAAATTTTATAACACTACCATGAGCCCATTTTTATTATTGTACCATACAAAATCATTAGTTTCTAATCTCTAACACTTACTTAATCTCACGTTTAAGGGCGGCGTAACAGCTTTGGCATACTCGGACAGGTTTCAATATGCGCAATCTGGAAATTTCGCTTTCGAAGCGAGAACATCGGGAACAGAAAACCTAAAAATTAAATTATTAATCATAAAATTCCTGAAATGTATAATCTGACATGCTACAATTGACATGAGAGGAAAGAAAGCAATAAATAAAAACTTTACTGCCCAGACCATAGGTATGCGCAAAAATCTAGTTAATATCGGTCCCCAAAGCGACGAAGCGGCAGAATAAACGTCTCATGCAACTATAAATGATTTTAAACTTTGCCGCTCTATTAGCAGGGCAGGGACTAAAAGCTTAAAACGCATTGTTGTCATATTTCGCGACCTTTAAATAGCAATCATCTGATCGCATTTAAAATAGCATCATTTAATATTTTCTGAAATGTACACGCCACTGGAAGTGGACAACAGTTGTCCGCATACCTCTAAACTGCTAACTCTGCTGTGTTCTGTGTAATATTACACTTAAAAAATACTTTTTCTAATTTCAAAAATTTAAATTCCAATTACCAAAAACTAAAACCCCGAACCTTGCCTCTATGGCCTAAGTCCGAACGTACTAACCTGACCGCAATTCCTGCAATGATGCCTTCTCTCGTACAAAGTAAACTTGACGTTGCAACTAGCACAATTCTCGGCACCTTCATCTTTCAACCAGTGATCGGCAGCGCGGCCTACGGAATCGGATACCGACCACGAAAAAACACGCCCTCTCGTATCACCCACATACACTACACGATGATCTCTGTAAAAATAAAATGTTTGAAGTAATATATAACAGACTAGCTCTTTTTCTAGACCTCTCCTGATCGTCCCATGTATTTTCAACAAAGTGTACAAAAAGTAAGATAATAATTAACATTTTTCACCGCAAAAGTAATGCCGTGTTTGAAGATGCATGGACATGATCAATATATATCTAGAGAGAGAGAGGAATAATTGCAAAAATACTATAGTACATACTTTGATACAGCTAAAGCTGTAATTGATGCAGGTTCGGTATTGTCTTTTCTGTCATAAGCTGTGTGCATGGTAAGTTTGCTGCGGAATACCAACTGACGTTGCCACTTAAATCCTAAAACAGATAATTAAAAGTTACAATATATTTTTCATTAAAGTAAAACACGTTAACCCTTTTAGATTTTGTCATGTCTGCCAATCCGTTACAACCATGGAACCTCGTCATTTTATCTTCTTTTGCTAAGAAATTTTGCAGAAAATAAGCTTCTAACTTTGCTCGCAATGTGGCCCCTTCTTTATCAAAGATAGATTCAACAAATCTGAAAAATGGACATAACAGTACTAAGTCAATACTTTCAATAAAAGTTGGTATAGGTAAGTTCTTCTTTTTCAGTCTCTCTCAGTTCACTGCTAGACGTAGACCTTCCCCAGACAATTCCAAGTGTCTGTATCATGTATCCATCTCGTCCAGGGGTAATCACTAGATCGTCGGACCGTCTCTTCAGAGGCCTTCTCATACTTCTAAACTCTCTAGAGCACCGTTCGAACGCCCTACTCCTGTGCATTTTCTAATAGCGATGTTCGTTATTTTATAACTTAAGGCAATTTCTAGCATCATTCTTTCCATGGATCTTGGTAAAACTTACAATTTTTCGGGAATTTTCTCTGGTACAGTCTTTTTTTCCGTAAGTCAATACTGGGAAAATACATCTGTCAGTCACTTTTTGCTTTAGGCATACATAAATGGCCCAGTTTTTAGATTGTATAAAAGATGGATGAAGACCATCCACCTTAGATGAATTCTCTTGGTAGTTCAGTACAATTCTTAATTTCATATATTTCAAATCATTATGGGAATTGAAAACTCTGTTCGGCTTTAATCACGAATTTTCAAATCTTTTAGTTTTTTCCTAACCTTGGCGAGAGATGACACTCTCATTAATTATCAAGTACGTTATTTTGTAAAATTATGAAAATATGGCCAAATTCGAACACGATCTCTTATTTTCACAAGAATCTGAAGGAAAACTGCATTAGTAATTATTTGAGAAAAATACGATACTGTGTCGAATATGTGGCTCTACTTGACAAAAGCTTCGTATATGTGGCTAAAGTTGAACACAAGCTTTAACTTTAGGTACTTAAGTTTGTTAAAAATGTGGCCAATGCCGAACACAAGTTGCAGCTTTCATAAAGATCAGAAGAAACCCGATTAAATTACGAAAACGTTGTTAAAACCAATCATGAGAGTGTCATCTCTCGCCAAGGTTAGGAAAAAACATCTTTTAGTTTTTTCCTAACCTTGGCGAGAAATGACACTCTCATGATTGGTTTTAACAACGTTTTCGTAATTTAATCGGGTTTCTTCTGATCTTTATGAAAGCTGCAACTTGTGTTCGGCATTGGCCACATTTTTAACAAATTTAAGTACCTAAAGTTAAAGCTTGTGTTCAACTTTAGCCACATTTACGTAGCTTTTGTCAAGTAGAGCCACATATTCGACACAGTGTCGTATTTTTCTCAAATAATTACTAATGCCGTTTTCCTTCAGATTCTTGTGAAAATAAGAGATCGTGTTCGAATTTGGCCACATTTTCATAATTTTACAAAATAACGTACTTGATAATTAAATCTTTGCAGTTTGACTTTACAAACTAATCTTTCATGAAGTTGATTTGCTACTTATAAGAAATATTACCGAGTGAAAGTTATAATAAACAATATACACATGTACAGGGTGAGTCAACGATTGGATGAAGTAGGTTTGTGCCTTTTCGGTGAAATTAACAAAGAAACTATATTTATTGTTTGATACAGTTTATTTTTACGCAGATTTTAAAAATATTTAGGACTCTACAGGGTGAGCCAAAAAACTAGGACAGCATAAAGTTGTATTTTTTTAAATAGAACACTCTATATACGAATCGTATTTCCGATTTAGCTTATAATTTTAAATCTTTTTTATTAAGGGTTTACTATAACAAAACTTTATAGTTTCTGAGATAATTAAGTTTAAAGAAAAAAAGTCACATTTTCAAGCATCAATTCAATCATAAATAACGTTGTCAATTTTGTGACAAATATATTCAAATTTGGAATTTAGCAAGGCCAAGGACAAGTTAACATAATTTTTGCCTAATATTTGCAATAAAAGCTACAGGGTGTTGAACACATCGGCTCAAATTTGAACAAGTTTAAATGAATAAATATCTTTTTTTTTAAATGGTACACCCTGTATATTTTCATGTTATTTAATAGAGTAATAAAAACCCTAAAAGTTTTGTTCAATATATCCTATACCTATTTATAATAGTTTTTGAGATATTTCAGTTTTTCTTATTTTCCATACTTTTTTACAGAAATAGTCTTCATTATCCTAGTAGCCTTGTAAAATAATAAAAAGAAACTACAGAAACAAACAGAATGTGGTTAAATATGATGAAATACATTATTCATTATATTACAAAGGCAATAGTTTAATTAAACATAATGTGAAAAAATTAACACAACAATAACGACAAGGCAAATACATATTTACTTTTATACTAAATTGAAACAAAAAAATTACCTATTAAATACTGAGATTAATTATTTCTTTTTAATAAGTCTTCGAATAAACGACCCTCTTGTGCAATGCACAAATTTAGTCTTTTTTGCAGATTTTCCCGGACCCTGGACAAAATTAGTGGCGTTATTGTTCTACAGATATCCCTAATCCTGTTTCGCATATCTTCCACTGTTGTTGGTGGATTAACATACACCTTATTTTTAATATAACCCCATAGGAAGAAATCTAATGGGGTGATGTCGCAAGACCTCGGTGGCCACTCAATGAAACCCCCACGTCCAATCCATTTTTGCGGATATCGTTGGTCCAAAAACGCACGAACTTCACGATGGTAATGCGGAGGCGCACCATCGTGCTGGAACCACATACTGTCGAGCTCATCCCTATCGAGACCTTGAAGCAGTTGGGGTAGTTCTTCTTGTAGAAAGTTCAGGTAACTATGGCCATCTAGTGGTTCATTAAAAAAGTGGGGTCCAATAATTCGATTATGATGAATACCACACCAAACATTTAATGACCAGCGGTTTTGATGTTGCACCTCTCTAATCCAAAATGGGTTTTCTGTGGCATAATAATGTATGTTGCGTCTATTTACGGCACCGTTACTTCTAAAAGTAGCTTCATCACTAAACATTACCTTGCATAATAAATTTGGATTTAATTGAATCTCCGCATTTATTGTACGACAAAAGTTTACACGACTTTCAAAATCCTGTCCATGCAATTCTTGGTGTAATTCCATGTGATATGGATGATACCTATATTTCTTAGTAGTACGATTAGCGGTGGATTGTGATGTTTCACATAATGCTGCTAACTGACGGCTACCAATATAAGGATTTTCCTGAACATTTAACAATACTTGTAGTTCTTTTTCTTCATTAGTTACTGGTTTGTTGACCACTTTACGTTTGGGATAATCAACAGTACCAGAAGAATCAAATCTTTGCATTAAGTTTTGAAAAGTATGGGTATTAGGCTGGCGTCGATCAGGATACTTCATTTTGTAAATTCTTTGAGCAAGAAGGCATTTTTTTTGAGCCTCTCCTATTGTATAAATCATATCTATTAACTCATTCTTTGGAAAATTCATTTAAAATATAAGAGGAATGCAAAAAAACCAAACTACATTACATAAAAACCAAAAGAAGCGATTGCGGTTATAAATTTGACACACAGAAAAATGTTCTTTTACATTGTTTTTGCCATGGCTACTATGATAATGAAGACTATTTCTGTAAAAAAGTATGGAAAATAACAAAAACTGAAATATCTCAAAAACTATTATAAATAGGTATAGGATATATTGAACAAAACTTTTAGGGTTTTTATTACTCTATTAAATAACATGAAAATATACAGGGTGTACCATTTAAAAAAAAAAAGATATTTGTTCATTTAAACTTGTTCAAATTTGAGCCGATGTGTTCAACACCCTGTAGCTTTTATTGCAAATATTAGGTAAAAATTATGTTAACTTGTCCTTGGCCTTGCTAAATTCCAAATTTGAATATATTTGTCACAAAATTGAAAACGTTATTTAGGATTGAATTGATGCTTGAAAATGTGACTTTTTTTCTTTAAACTTAATTATCTCAGAAACTATAAAGTTTTGTTATAGTAAACCCTTAATAAAAAAGATTTAAAATTATAAGCTAAATTGGAAATACGATTCGTATATAGGGTGTTCTATTTAAAAAAATACAACTTTATGCTGTCCTAGTTTTTTGGCTCACCCTGTAGAGTCCTAAATATTTTTAAAATCTGCGTAAAAATAAACTGTATCAAACAATAAATATAGTTTCTTTGTTAATTTCACCGAAAAGGCACAAACCTACTTCATCCAATCGTTGACTCACCCTGTACATGTATTCCCTTTCTGAATCAGGCTTGCTCGATAAGCTAACAATTGGTTAGTAGTTTTATTGTGTTTTTAGTTGGTTGTTAAGAACAATGCAATAAGAGGCAAACTAGCCTAAAGTTTTCTAGGTTTCGTACCAAGTTCTATAGAATTTCCTTATTGTTACCATTATTTTGGTTTTCTATTATCTTATCTTTGTATGGTTTCAATTTTTATTTTATTATTCTTCTTTCGCTATTGTTTGATTGGCTCATCAGCACTTTCACGTTTAGGTTTCTTTTTATTGATTCTATGATGGTTTACGTTTGCTGGTCCTCAAGTCATTTCAACTCTGTTTGGGCGTTTGTATTCTCTTTAATTTTTGTCTCTATTTTTTGTTCTTTATTGTATCAAATTTATGTATTTTGGATCAATTTATTGTATTTTGTCTTTATTTGAGTGAATACTTTTTTACCCGATTTTTTTTTATCTCTAATCCTATTTCTGTTGCAGTTTCCTCTGATAAAGTCTTTCTCTCCAATAAATACAAGGAAAATACATCCGTCAAAGACAAACTTTTTGCTTTAGACATATAGGAATGTCTGGGTTAATGGGTTTGTCGTCCATGTTCACACTTTTATCTTCCCACTACAGTTTTGGAAGATATCCTCTAATACCAGGATAAAAACTTTCGAGGATAAAGTGTCTCCCTGCAGCACGTTTCCCTAAACTCATATTTTATTTGTTGCTTTCTCATAATCTGCTTTTTTTGTATTATTGGTATTTGCTTTTAAATAATATTATCTATCTGAAGTCTATTCTAGCCTAATTTATACCTTCAATCTCTGCCCATATTTCTATAGTGTTGAAGGCTTTTCTGAAATCGGTGCAACTTAAGGGGAGGGAGATGTGATATTCTTCAGTTTTTTAATTATTTTCTTTAAGGTTTGATGATGACATTGTTATGAAACATACCACAACGAGAAATACGAGTATATTTTAAGTTATATTTTTATTATACATTAAACATTTCTTGTTATCCTATTTCAAACAGTTTAACCCTAACAAAAAGAAATTTCCTTTGACTAAGACGCCACCTAAAATAAAAATGCTTTCGTCTCCATGACAATGGATTCTCTGACGCGCTGTCATTGCTCAATTGTTCAGTACAATATTTAATTTAATATCTGCCAGATCATTATGAGTGTATTCGTCCTTAGATACTTATTTTTTAATCTTTAAGTTCTTCTCTCACTTGTCCGAGAGTTGAAACGCCGGTTGGGTTTTAGCCACATTTCTGTAGATCTGTCAGTTTACTTTTGATCTTTATGAAAGGTACTGCATGTGTTTGACTTTAGCCACATTTTTGAGGATTTTAACTGCAAATTTTAATTTTTCTGACCCTTCTAGGAGTTTAAGTTCGTGTTCGGTTTTAGCCACATTTTCCTAATTTCACAAAATAACGTACTTATAATAATTAAATCTTAGCCAAATTAACTTATGGATAAGATAGAAACTTTTTTACTATGTATTGTTCCGGACGACCGGTTTTTGAACACACACACTGTATGATTGAACACACTCTATTATTTCTAAATCTTTTTATTGTCAACCTTAATTCTGACACTTGTCAAACTAATTCAAGTTGCGTCGACAAACTCACAAACTATACTGTCCCAGAAAGCCGATCTGGACCCTTTATATACCGTTTTGGTCGATGCCGGAAGATTCCCTAATTTTCTAGAAGGATTTCCATATTACATAGTGTAATAAAAATAAGATAAAGAAATAATCCGGCGATTTCCAAACTTTCTTTCATAGACGTTTCCTGCAGAAATTAACAATGGTAAAATTAATTAAATAAATTATGAAATCGTAGAAAATAAATCTAAAACCCTACAAACTATAAACACAAACTAATACTATGAAATGTATAACGCTATAAAGTCCGTAACAGTATTATAAACTTTACTGAATCCGGCTTGCTCAATAGGCTAAGAATTGGTGAGTCGTTTTGTTATGATGTTAATTGTGTGTTTACAACAATGCACTAATTGGTTCTCAAGGTTTAGTATTTTGAAAGAATACCAATTTCTATACAATTTCTCTATTGTGAAACCATTATTTTTGTTGTTCTGTTATCTGTATTGTTTTGGTTTTTTGATTTTATTATTCTTGTTTCGTTATTGTGTAGTTTGTTCCTCAGTACTTCTATGTTTATGTTTCTTTCTATAGTTTCTTTGACGGTTTTCGTTTGTTGTTTCTCAGATCTTTTCTTATTTCGTGTAGATGTTTGTATTCTCCATCATTTCTGTCTGTATTATTCTTCTTAATTGTAACAAATTTATGGTTTTTGGATCAATTTATTGTTTGGGTGAATACTTTTTTAATTGATGTTATTATTTGTAATGTTATTTCTGTTGCTACCTTTTGAAGTCCTATATTTTGGAGCGTGTTTAGAGGTCTTCAATAGAGTTATTTTATTTGTTTTCTATGGTTTTGTTCTAAAATTCTTTTATTAAGTATTGGGGGTTTTTATATTAGTTTTCTTCTTTCGCTTCACTGTTTCAATATGCTTTTTGACAAAATAAAAAAAAAATCATGTATAAATTAATATTTCAGATAAAACGATAATATAGGGAAAGGAAAAAAGAAAAACCAGAACCCTAACGTAATGCATGTTCAACACGCAATGGGTCGCGTTTTTTTCTATGAAAATAAACTTACCGGGCCGTAAAGAATTCAGTGGATTAATATTCTTCTTCTTGGTATCAACAATTATAAATGAATCTGTCAAACTGGTGTCAGATTTACTGGTGCGCAATCCTGAAGTATCGTCAACGTCCAAACTTCCGCTCTCGGCACTATTTCCTCCTAGATTAAGAGATAAAATAATCCTTATAGTACAAAGAACGAAATGAAAAATTTAGATTAAAATGAGAAAACTTTTGGTAAATTAATATACAAACTTTCCAATGTTTCACGGAATTAGAATAGTAATGGTCTAAAATTGTAATTGATATATTTTTCACGTTTACATGGATACACACCTTCACTCTTTCTAAAGCCAGCATGTACTCTGGATCGTCTTCTTCTTACCGGAGCGACAGGCGGAGCAATTTCCTCACCATCGCTACAAGTGTCTTTTTCGTCTTGCTGTTCGCTCTGCCACTCTTTCGCGCTACCTTCCCTGGATATTAACCTTTCCATCTAAAAACATGAAAGGTAACAATAATCTCAATGAAAATAAATTTATTTGATATCGACTTGCCGTTTTCTTTTGTCCGAACTCCTCAGAAAGACTGCTTTCTGATCCAGACTTCATAAGGCTCCCGCTGCTGTCGTGAGACACGTGTATTTGTTTTACCAAACGATGGTGTGCGATCGTTGGCTTGACTGGCTCGTTACTGATTTGTTCTTTGGTTTCGCTTTGGTTCTTATTTTGTACTTTGTGAGTTGGGGTGTTTTGTTCTTTTTGATCTTCTTCAATGGGTACTTGAACATAATCAATCGACCACATCTGAAAAAATATTACAATTAAATTTTAAATACAAATATTCAGTAACCCGCAAAAATGTTGCACCATATGAGAAATAGTTTTAAAAAAAAATCAAAAAATAACAGATAATCTCCGCTCGTCTAAAAACTAAAACACATATAAAACAGCATTTGAAAAATCCTACGATATACAGGATAGAGGCAAAAACTTGACTTTTGCTGGAAAGTAAATTACTCTTATTTAAAAAAAAAAGCTAATGTTTGTTTGAAGGTCATAGACAATGATGTTTCTTGCGAAGTAATAGATATCTGTTGGACTTCCATTGTCTTTATTTTTGTTGAATATCACGACGTTTCGACTAGTAGTTATCTCTAGCCGTTTTCACTTGAAAACGGCTAGAGATAACTACTAGCCGAAACGTCGTGATATTCAACAAAAATAAAGACAACGGAAGTCCAACAGATATCTAATACTTCGCAAAAAAGGCTAAGTTGAAAAAGAAAAAAATGGAAACTTCACAGTTTTTAACACTTCAGTTTGTTTCTAATTAGCATAACTATATGTTTAGTATTTGACGATTATCTAACAATAAATACGAAAAAATACAAAAAATTGGTTCTGTTTACAATTTTATCAAAAATAAAATAAAATATTTATTTCTGTGGTCCATAATTCAAAATACTTTAATTGTTACTGATAACAAGTTCGTAGCTACTAAAACAGACATATAATGCCTCAAAGAAGACTGTACTCCAATGAATTTTCTGCTTAAAGAGTAATATGAACATCATTCGCAAGAACAAGTGGCCAAAATGTACAATGTATCAAAAAGTGTGCCTAGTCGCGCTTGGAATCGTTTCAAGAGACAAGTAGTGTACGACATAATGAAGATTAAGAAAGAGCTATTAGTAAAGAAGACCAGAAGAAACTGCATATTCTCGACTTCTAAAATCAGTGTAAGGACTAATATATCTGCCTATTATTAGAAGAAGGTTGTATGAAGATGGCCTTAGAGTATCAACATCGAAATTGGAGTGAAATGAAGTGGCATTTACAAATGAGTCTCGGTATACCTTATATCATTCATATAACCTGGTGTCAATTTGGGGAAAGATATAACGAACTACAAATAACTCCACTGTCACTTAATTTATATCGCAACTGTATCATGCACGTTTATGCATGCATTATAATTTCGTTTGCTGAAAAACTTGAACCCAATTTTGGTTTAGTTAACTTGGCATTGCAACGACATAGTATCTCTTAGATGGAGTGGCCTCTTGTTCTGCCTATGGCGATCCAGGTCGAAGCATCAAAGGACAGAATAGATCATAAAAATAGCTGGTAAATGATAAACTGGTTTTTAAGATTTAATGTGTTGTTTTTGTGCAGCAACGAGTAAAGAGCGCTCCAAGAGATTTTCGCTTTTACCAGGATATAATCCGTATTTTTTGACCAATTAAGTCTCCTGTTGAAGATTAGTTCCAATTATTTAGCGCTATCCCGCCAGGGAATGCAAGTATTAAAGATGGACAGGCGATAGTCCGGTGTTGAAAACCTTTACTGAAAAAATATAACGGCCTGACTTTTATCAGGGTTTAACTCGATTTTCCAATCGGCCATCCATCTTTGTAATTTATCAATGTGTCTTTGTAATCTCAGTATTACGAGACGAAAAGAACCTGAGGAAGTCGCATATGTGGTGTCATCGGCGAATAGGTAAAGTTTGCTTCTATCGTCAACAGAAATGTCTGCTGTATATAGATTAAACAATGTCGGATATAGGGGAGAGCCTTGAGGCACCCCAGCCCTTATTTCTTTAAAAATCAGACATTGCACCGTCCGTTGACACCACAAATCACCTGCCTTCTCGGAAATGAAAACATGCTGGATTATAAATACATAAATATCTGACCATTGATATTGCGCTGTATGATATGATAAAATAAGCAAAAAAAATATTCTGATCTAATTTACGATTTACGATCATTCAATTTTCTAAATTGAATTTTTTAGGTTTATTTTTACTATGCTAAAACTGAGATAGATTGTTGATTTAATGAAACAAGCGTTTACTAATAAACTTACTCTAGTAACACCATCCGTCGATCCAGTAATGATAACATTCATAGGGTCCCAATCGTGCGCCTGCGAGAAAGCCACGCACAGTATTTGTTGCATCCGATCTGCCCTACCGACACACGTATTTACGGCCGCTAGAGGGCACCCGTTTATGCTCCAAAGGTGTAACCAAGTAGCTGCACATGTCGCGATGTCACCTGTTAATTCGTTAACAGCGACTGCAGCTACTGGACCCGCGTGACCTAGGAAGTAACAAAATGTATAAACAAAAGTAGATTTTTAATAAATACAAATAAATAATTATTTCATAGGTATTCTATCTTGCATTACCTCTTAGCTGCCTAACGAACATTCCACGAGACAAATCCCAAATAATTGCGGTGGAGTCCCGAGATCCAGAAACAATAACATTATATGCGGGACTTGCTGCCAAACACGTGACTGCATCCGTGTGCGCATATAAACTGTGTTTAATACGGGTCGTCTTTTTTCTCGCATCATATTCCCATACTGTTACCACCTAGAAAAAATAATGATAAAAAGTCTGCAAAATTTGTATCGCCGGTTAAATCCGCTGAAATGATCAAGTTAGTAGGGTCGCAACTGAATTTTACGGATGTTTTTGGGGTATAGCTGCTTAAAAACTGAAATTTCAAAGATTTTTAAAAATTGCATCGTTTTGAGTGTAATAAAAACATACAAACTCTACTTAAGCCGAAAAGAATATATGTAGCCAGTAATCAGTTGTCGAAGAGGGAATATTTGTTACTAATATCTGAAGCAAAAGGCAACTTGTTAAACGTACTTAAAGATTTATTTATATTTTAGTTACTTTTTAAGCTTCTCATTTCTCCGGTGTATTTATGTATCATTTGACATGTGTTTTAGAGTCTAGCAGCTGTAAGGGAACAAAGGTTAGTCAAGGCTTATAGTTATTTTATATTGCTAAGCTGAAACTTTAGAACCACTCTGTATATGAATTCGGATCATTACAATGTATATCTTATGTCTCTACCCTAAAATCGTTATATATAAAGAAAAATTAATCAGCTATCAAACTAACTTACGCATAGGCATTGTTTTATTTTTAGGGTTGTTTGTTTCTAAAAAAATATATATAAACCCGGACAATTTGGGAAAGCATAATACCAAGACTGACGTACCTTCATTAATATCATAAAATAAATATGTCAAAAAACCTTATATTTGTTTATAACTTCGATCATACCCTATAGATTTGTTTGAAGGCTGTTTATTGTCGGTGGAGAAGAGGCTTTTTTGATGTTTGATGGACATAAACATGTTTACTTATCTTTTCTTTCAGTTTAATTGTTTGTCTGGGCTCTTTTCAGTGTTTTTAAGTGTTAGAAATTACTATACATGCGAAGTTTACAATTAATATTAACAAAAAGAGGATTTAAAAACTTATTTTTATTGGTATATATTGTTAGATATTGTTTACATATTGAAAGTAACAATAATAATAATTTAGGCAACCATAAATTCATTTCTAGAATTGACGTACCGATTATTATATGATACTCTTTTAAATAATGCAACTAGAAAAGGATAGCATAAAATTGGTATGTGTGTACCACGAGATGAGGTAGCTATTGTTTATCAACACTTTTCCAAATATAAATAAAAATATAATTACGTTATACAGCGTTCAAACAACCGGGCCCTAGTTCTGACGTTATACTAATTCTATAAGGGTATATTTGAAGGTTTATAACTAACATGTAGTCGAGACCACCAAAGGAGTGTTTTTGTAAACAGTTAATTTTCTCATTCTACGGAAACAAAAGTATATATATATCGCTACAAGAAAATCGGATATAACTAAAAAAGCGAGAAGGGTTTTCCTATTCTTGCAAACTTTTAGTATAGAAAAAAGTAGAATAGTTAGATCCATGCACTTGTGTATCAACAAGTACCAGGAGATTCCTGCCCTGGCCAGCAAGACGGCAGCTTTCCTGAAACATGCAGCTGTGTTTGTAGTATTGGTAAGTTTTAATAACCTGTAGTCATTTCGTATTCTTCTTAACTTCAAGAACATAAGAAAAACAAGTAAATTATGAGAATGCCTTTACCTCAGTGGATATCATTTCTTTTGGGTCTTTTAGCTACTAAATAATATGGGACACCAGTAAATTGTGGGCGAAACGGCCACATCTTATCAAAATAAGCTGTTTGCAGTAGCCCACCTTCAAATTCTATCATACAGCAAAAATATCTGCAGGTGTTATCTGTGAATTTTGCTCTTGATTCACTACAGCTCCACGGATGAGACTGTTAGGTAGTTAAGACACATATCAAGAGAGAGCCACAGTGAAATTCGAAGAAAATAAACCATCAATTTTTCCTTTGACGATCCGAAGGAGAAAAGGGCAATTTGTTAACATCACTCAAGGACTGCAAAGGTATATTGATTTTATAGATCTTTAATATAAAATTTTCTTGTCCTTTTTTCGAAATTTCTTAGACTAATGTGGCGGTGTTTCAAAGTTTGTTCTTTAATGAAAAAGGGTTTTTATTAATAAAAGAGAGTCTGCAAAACTGAAGCGAAACCAGTTCATTAGTTTTTGAGAAATCGCGGCCACCGGTTTGAAATATTCGGTTTTGAGTAAAACTCGATCAGTTAAAAAAGGCATTTTATAATTTTCTCCACAAAAATATGAAACGTTTTTTGTACTGTGCACAATTAACAATTATCCTTACCCACCTGCTCTGACCATTTGCAAAGAAAGGTGGATTTTGGAAACTTAATATTTCGTCAATTTTCGTCGAGTCAACTTAAAATTTAAACGGTATATTTTCGAAATTTTGTATTTCAAAAAAATATAACCAAAAATTAATTTTTTGTATGTTGCGACTAGACATGACCCTTTAAATTTTTCAACGCTTAAAGCGTTCGAAAAAATAACTAAAGGCAAATACTTACCGAACTAGTCCCTGCGGTCACAATAAGCTTTGGCGACGGACACACGCAAGCCAATATCTCCCCGTTATTTTGTTCAACGTTTTCCGACACAAACACAGCCTTATCGCTCTCGTAATTTCCTATCCGAATGGAATGATCTGCGAAGCCCCAAGCCACGTATCTATTGAACGTCGGAGGCATCAGGACCTTGTTTTGTTCTACGGCTAATACTGACTTATCTACGTGGATTATTTGACCTACGGGACCTTTCGCTTCTGAAATTTGAAAACAAGTTCACTTTCAGTTCAAATATAAAAATTACGGTTGCGTGTAAATACCTTTTATTGGTTGCAACGAAGGTCTTAAATTGTCTAAGTGATGGAAAAATAATCTTTCCGGTTGAGGTAGTGTAAAGGCTTGTACTAAAGCACCAGTATCCAATATAACTGACGTTCGATTGTTCGTTCCCATTTTTTTACAGGGGTGGGGTTTTTTGAAGAGCTGTTTAGGAATCTGGCCAAAGTTATTGATAAAACCAATAGTTGCATTCTGAAAATACACATTTGCAGTATTGTTTATAAAACTATAATATAAAAAAAAAAAACCTAAACGAGCTAAAATTGACTAGTCTAAATATAAAAACGATATTCAACTTTAAAGAACAATAAAATATGTAAATTTATTCAAATAAGCATTTACCTTTTTCAGTGGATCATCTATAGTATAAATATCCACATTTCCTTCATAGAACAAATGATGGAATACATTTACAGCATCCACGGCTGGTTGGCCATGTTGTTTAAAGCCAAAAATCAAATCTATCCAATGATGTAAATTTTGCGAAACGAAATCGCACTCCAATGCCTCTCTATGTACTCTTATAAATTCCCTCGGATCTTGTTTGGCCCAAGGAGGAAGGACAACATCGCCTAGAGCTGCAAAAATAACAATGTTAAGGCAGGTCAATAATATCCCGTCAAAGTATTGCTTGAGGTGCAAAAATTGACACAAACAACTTTCATTAAATAAAACGGTAATCGTCCATCATACAGTATGTACATATTTGCTGATGACACAGCATTGCAAAAGGCAAATGATTTAAAGCTAATCGAAGGACAGTGTCTATTCAATCCCCTATCAAGTCTTAAATAATATGGATAAATCTACTTTAATTAATCATCAAAATTAATTATACTTTAATTGTAAATTCGCTAGAAGAGTTTTCAGCTATTCATTTCCACATAACATATATTTTTATTTTAAAAAGTCTTCATACTAAAAGTTGCTGTTTCTAAATATGCAAATAAAAAGAACTACAATTTTTGGGATTTCATGCCATTAATGCTGTTAAGTTAAAATTGGTTAAAAATAAAATGCCTTTTATCGCGTTAGGTTAAGAAAGTTCTTAAAAAAATGTTCTTGTATTTATACATTCTTTGACAAAAGTAGAACAATAATTTGGAAAAATACATAAATACCAATATTATATGACTTAGTCAAAATACTAAATAAACTAAGAAATTAAATATCACAAGCGACAGACCTGGATGATTCTAGTTTATATAACCTCGTATCAGTTACTATAGTCTTCTTTTGCTTCTTCCAAGCTATTTTCTATCCTGTGGATACAGGCCTGTCTCATATTCTTCCAGGTATCCCTGTTCTATGCCATTCGATGTCAGTTCAGTCCCACCGTACCATTGTTGTTGTGGTCAAACGATGCTTCTTGTACTTCCCCTTAGTCTCCATTTTGTCATTTTTTCGCTCCAGCTGTTTGTGTTCCTGACAACATGTTCAGCCTAGTTCCATTTTAGAGTGCATATTCGTGTTGCATTGTCCTAGACTTTGGTTTTGTTTCTTAACGACTTATTGGTTTTATGGTATTTAAGGGTTATTCCTAGCATTCTTGGTTTGATTGATCTTTGGTATACTTTCAATTTGTTTTTGATTTTTTTGGTCAGAAACCATGTTTCGCTGTCATATGTCTTTACTAGGACCTTTGATTTTTAATTTTAGGGGACCATTGGGAGTTCATTTTACCATCTACAGCCCATTCCAAAAGTATTCTATGGTTAACTTCGAGCTCTTCATTGTTCTTCCCCATTGTTATTTCTATTCGGTGTCCATCTATATTTATCGTTTCTATGTTTGCTAGTTGGTTTGTCATAAATTTGGCTTTTGTGACGTATTTCTTTAAGGATGTCACTTAGTTTCGCAGTCTGTGGTAAAGACGAGTATATCGTCCTGCTATATTAATTATTTTATTCTCCCAGTGCAAATTTTTGAATATGTTCTCCAGGAATAATTTACGTGCTATAATATCCCCTTGTCTAACGCCTCTGTGGATTTCTATCTCTTTCGTGTCTTCATGAAGCCTTATTTTCATTTTTGATCGTTGTCTGTCGGCCTTTTCCTGTAACTGGTATGTATGTATGTACGAGTTTTGCTTCTAGAAGATTAGAATTATTCTCATAAATAAATATTGTAATAGACTAATTGGTCTATATTATTCGAGATTGCTCGAGTCTATTTTTTATATATTAGGGTTACCATGGCGATATTCCGGTCTTGAGGTATCGTTCCCTCTTGAAGACATGAATTAAACAAGAGATTTTAGCGTCCTTTATTAGTTAGCTTCTCCCTCCCTTCATCATTTCATGATATCACCTTCGCTTGCTGCCTTTCCACTTTTTATCTATCTTAAGACCCTTTCAATTTCGTCCTCTGCGATGTCGGACAATCCTTCAGAGCCAACGTTGCATATCCTGTTTTTTCGTCCTTGTTTGTTTCTTTGACTTTTGCGTTGTCCGCCTTTGAATAGAGAATCTGTTATTTGTAATATATTTCTTCTATCTTCTGTTATATTTGCCTATCTATCTCTCAGCCTGTTAATGTATTTTTTATTTGTTTGCGTTTTCTTTTTTCAGGACATTCAAACCTCGGTTTGGCTCTATTAATTCTTTGTTTTGTTTCTCTTAACAATTTCTTATATCGTACTTTGCCATTTTTCCAACTATTTTATTAAGTTCCGCATATTCTGATTAGCTTTCTTCTCATTTCCAATAACTTTTAAGCTTGTATCGTTGGTTTTTCTATGTTTTGAGTTGGCGATGCTGCCAGGCTTGCTGCTACTTCTCGCATTATTTTTGTTAGTCTATTGTTGGAATTTTCTTGTTTTCGTTTGATAGAATCATTTCCTTCATTATCTGTTCTGATATTGCTTTACTATACTCTATTTTGTTTGCTTTTATTGTATATGGGCCCATTTGTTTTTGAGGATTTTGAAGTCCTTTAATCTCTCTAGTCTTGCGTTTGCTCCGATCCTACACCGGACAGTTCTATGGTAGTCACTTGTGATAAAGCTCCCTAGAATATCAACTTCCTGAACAATATGTTTATGAAATCTTAATACGTATTCTATTTCGTTCCGTGTTCTTCCATCTGGGCTGATCAAAGTCCATTTTTTATTAGATTTCTTTTTGAAAAACGTGTTCATTACGTACAATACGTTTATTTTTCAGTATAAACTCTCTTGAGTTTAACAAACTTTTTCCAGCGATTCTCCAATTCACGTATCCGATCCCTAAAATAATTTTCCGGAAGGTCTTCAAAATACCCCTCCATGACTGCAATGACTTCTTCTTTCGAATGGAAGTTAGAAGGAGCTAAATCTGGTGAATAGGTTGGATGTTCAAGCAATCAGATCAATAATGCAGTGTTTCTCGCCATCGTCAAAACGGTTTTGTGTGCAGATGCGTTATAAAATCATAATTTCAGCGATTTTGGGCTAGCACGGCACACAACAATAATTTAGTGATCCAGGGTAATTTTGAACTTCCTATATCATACTAACGCCATTTTTACGTCATTTGTCTGTCAAATCGAAGAGTTTTCTCAGTATTTTGAATACACCACCTACCTAGCAATTTCTATAGGCTAGTTTATCTAAATCAACTTCAAATTTGTCTTTTGGTGTAATAAGTATCTCTCCAATCAAAAGTAACTTCTTTTTTTATAAAAAATTACATATTTTTTACACTTACCTACGCCATTTTGTTTGACCCCTAAATCAAACTGATTAGGATTTTCCAAAAATTCCGGTAGATAAAAGAACTCCGGGATGAGTTCTTTCACGTCGGCCATATTATGTTTCGAAGCGGAGAACCAAGCTTCCTTCACCGAATGGAACATACGATCGGCCAAATCGAAATGTCCGCCTTGCAGTCGGAGGAAGTGTTGCGTGAAGGGTTCGAGACGGACAAGGTAGGAACACACTATCATGGCGCTCGAGTAATGAGTACCATAGTGATAGGGAGGCGTTTCACCATGAGGATCATCCCATTCCTAGAAGTAAAAATGACTCAATTTGTTAGTTTTCATCTTTTCAATTAATACTTACTTTAAATCGTTTTCTAAACTGCTCCAGTCGTTCAGGACTCTGTGCGCCCATCGGTTTTGTAAAATCTCTGAAAGTCGACGGATCAGACAAATCCAGTTCTTCCGAATCATAATCGGCGAGAATCCATGGAAAAACGGGATATTGCATGAGATCATTATAGGACCGTCCGGCCAAAGTATTCAGGTACATCAAATACTGGAAGTTGGATATTTCACCTCTGACCCACCTAAAATGAGCAAAATTTACTTAATTATAACCTTAATGATGATATGAAACACCAACATTATTTTAACCAACCTAAAAATTTTTCTATAGCATGTTAAATAATTCCAAACTTGTATCACTAGTAATTTTTCCTTTCGAAATATTTCAATTTTTCTGAATAACTAAACTTTTAACTATGCAAGTCCGCCGCTGTTTAACTTACCTCTGAGTAACAGTCGTTTCACCTATGAGATTGCTAAGCAAGCCGGTAGCTTGTTCTACGTTCGCTGTTCTTTTTTGACCTGCAACCGACTGCTGAGCGCTATCAGCTATACCAGTAGCTGTGGCCATAAAACGTTGGTACACCTTATTTCTCTGTTTCCTTGGGAATGCCAGCAAGTAATTCCGCCCGTCCCCTGAAAATACTTCGAGTGCCATTGGTTGCAACAGATATCTGAAAAAATAATAATATATTTTTTTTTTGATTTCTTTAATTTATACACCGTGAAAACACATTAGTTAGAATTTACATTTTTAATATATTTTTGTGAATATTACACTCCTCTAAGAAGTGGAAACTAACTTCTACTTCTTCAAAAGAAATTTTTACAACATCGCACATTTTAATTTTAAAATATTTAAAGTGGTAGTTATGCCTTTCTTTGTCTCATATAAATTATTTCGTTCCTTAAAATCGTCAATATTAACTGAATTTGTTACAAAACTATGTCTTAGCTGACCCCACAAAAAAAAGTTCAATGGATCAAGATCTGGCAACCTTACCGGTCACTCAATTACACCTCTCTCGTTCAAATATTGACGCACATGTAAATAGTTGTATCTGTTGAAATCATATTTGATCGTCAGGTAAGTTTGGTTCCACCTGTGAAGGAAACAGGGTTGACAGTGATGAAGTAAGATCACCCTGAGGAAAATTGAGGTTACCGTTGAAATATATTAAATTTTTTATAAGATAATAACTTGTTTCTCTGAGTTTTAGCACTCTTGCTCTTACTATTCTGTAATCACTCATATGGGTATAGTTTAGGAGTGACTTTTCTTGTTTGTTATTATAAAGTCTATCTTGTTCTTTGATCGAACATCTGGGCTTTGCCAGGTCCATTTTCAATGTTCTTTCTTCTTGTTAAATGTGTTCATTATCTTTATTTGTTGTGCCTCCATTAATTTTATTAATATTTGTATAATAAAAAAAAATCATTAATTATTACTAATCCTATAATATATTGTTTGGCGTAAACAATATTCCACTAAATGGAGGAACTGAATAATTATTACTGTATATGAATTTTAACCATGGGAACTCCGAAAGTGTATATCTTATATTGCCACCCAAAAACTGTTGCCCATAAAGGAAAAAATAAAGCAATTATTAAACTTATCCAGTTTTGTTTGTTTGAAGATCATAAACAATGATGATTCTTGCGAAGTAGTAGATATCTGTTGGACTTCCATTGTCTTTATTTTTGTTGAATATCACGACTTTTCGGCTAGTAGTTATCTCTAGCCGTTTTCAAGTGAAACAGTTTCACTTGAAAACGGCTAGAGATAACTACTAGCCGAAACGTCGTGATATTCAACAAAAATAAAGACAATGGAAGTCCAACAGATATCTACGACTTCGCAATTATCCAGTTTTATTACTTTTGGGTCGTTTATCAATGTTTCTGAAACCACAAACTTAAAACATTTTATTAAGGATTATTGCTAATAAGCAGTGAAGCTCACATAAATATTTAAAGATATGTCGAAGAATCCCACCCTTGTTATGTAATTAAAACCATTAAGGGATAAAATCTGTTAAAGTGAACAATTTTCCTATCATAAGGAAACAAAGGAATAAATAAAATGCCTACATGCAATATATATACTTGTTTATATGTACAAAGATTTCATCTTTGGGGCATTTTTTACCCATTCAACAAAAATAAGAGCTAGTAAAATGTGAGAAACAGCTAAAAGAGTGAATACGGCTTTTGTATCACTGTAGATCGAAACTTTTAGTTATAGAAAGACGTAGAACAGTTTTATTAACCCCTTTGTATAAAAAATTGGGCCAAATTGGGTATTTAATATCCAACAGAGGGTGGCTAATGCCCTCTACGAACGAAAAATGGAAACTTCTGAGAATGGAATCGCCCTTACAGGATTGTACTCCAAACTAATAACTATTTCAATTGGTGGAACGGCGCAAGATAGGTACTAACAGGAATTTGTAGGGAGCCCGGGGGATAAAAATTTCGGTGGTGCTTTTAAATAGTCATATTGTCTAGTTATGACTTGAAATTCGTTAGAGGCGTACTACAGTATTAATGAATTTTTGTTCGACAAGCTGTATTAGATAGTGTTTATCTTTTTGCCTTGTTGGTTTTTATAATTTTTTTTTAATGTTTGATTGGCGTATTATAAGAGAGAAAAACCTCATTTATTTAAGTGTATATTATAATTTTTTTTTATATTTTGAATCTTTTATATCACATTTTTAAACTTTGTCAATGAGAATTTTGTATTCTTGGATAATAAAATATATTTTTATTTTATGTGTACTGATTGGAGAATAGACCTAAATTAATTTAAGTTTTTATCTTTGGAAGGTAGAAAAGATAATGACTGATTGGTATTGATATGATCGCAATAATCTTATTTGTTCACCTTTGTGTGATATAGGTAATTCCCAGATCAATTCTTCTCTTTTCAAATCTTCTATGATTAGAGTGCTTATGTTATAAGTGGCGGTACTCTAGTTTGATTCTGTTGTTTTTAATCGAGCAGAGAGCAAATGCGAATCACTATAATTCACCTGTTTCATCACAAATAACTTATTAATTACTTCAGGAACTATTTGTGATAAAGTGAACGAGAGATAGTAAACGTCATTAATATGAATCAAACGTCACTATTTTCAAGACAAGCTAAGACAACCGCCTACTAGATGAGTAATATCAGCACATGAATAAGTTTACGATGCTAATTTAAAATTATTTTCAAGCAATAGTGATATATTTAATAATTGCGAGTTTTTTTCCAGTTATAGTTTCACCCTGTATATAAAATATATTTTATTTTTATTAATAATTTAATTAAATAAAAAACACGTGTTTTTTGCTAATTCGATAAATAACTACTATGTTTTCTAACCTTCTCTTATGGACTTCTCTGATATCTTCATAAGAAAACTTCGAACACTGTCTCATAGCCCTCGATCTCCTAGGAGAACCCGGATTTGGTAGAATAGGTTCATATTCGTTAGCGTTATTCGGTACACTCTCAATGTCACGAATTTCTCTATTTTTTAACAAAGTAAATCCGTCGACAATGTAACAATGTTCTTGACCGAACAGCAGCAACCCTTCAGTCGTATCCAATCCTTGAATTCTTGCCACTCTAAAATTTAATAACAAAAAAGATAAACCAAAATAGACAAAGCTTAGCATAATACAATAACACAATTACCTGAACATGTAAGACACTTTCTCGTTATGCTCTAATAACCTCAAAAGTGTCTGGTTATCAGGGGGAGGTGTGGGTTGTTCCTCCTCCGCGTCATTATCTTCCTGCTGGTCATCTACTTCGGAAGTCACTCTTTCCAAAGGAGGTATCGAAGCGTACGGGAGAGGTGATGGTTCTTCCGTAACGCTGTCATTTCTTTCTGGAGGTTCCAACGACAAACCGCTGACGCCGTTCTGTTGTCTCAACTGAACCGAATGGTAGTATTCTTTACTATGGGAACTTGTTGCAACTTTGTACTTGAGAAGTCCTATGTAACAATTTAAGAAATTCTTATGAGTATTAAGTAATTGAATGTTATATATATATATATATATATATATATATATATATATATATATATATATATATATATATATATATATATATATATAGGAAGAAAAAATGAGACATTTTTCATTAGAATCAATCAATCAAAAATATTGTGTCAAGATTAGAACTGGTTGCTTTCACGTTTCCACAATAGGAATCGATGCTATTTTAAACTCTCTATATTGTAAACTACTAATAAATCAATTACTAAATACCTACCCTTCTCCTGTTCAGGTCGATATGGATAGTGCAAATAAAACAGATCGTTTTTCATCGTCTTCTTACGCATTCTATGGGGTCCTTCGGTCATATCTAGCCTCCACTTGTCCAAATGGCAAGGTTCAAGGGGGCCCCACAAGCCCCTCTCTCTTGTCAGTTCGTTTTCAGTTTGAAGCCATTCTTGATGGACATATCTTCAAAAAACAAGGTATTAAAAATAGGATATATAAAATAATTAAAGTTTTCATTATACTTTTAACAAATTTCTAAAATAAGGAGGTTTCAGATTCGATATATTAGTACTCCAAAAGTCAAAGTGAGTATATCCATGTAGTGTCTACCATCCAGCATTAAGCTTAGAGATCCCAATGTCTGAGCAAATACTTGAATTTTAGTACTGTTATACCAATAATGTTTTTAAAAACTACAATTATTTAGAAATTAAGAATTATATGTCTTGTTTTGATTGGCACTTACTTGTTAATGGAAATGGTGCGAATGTTACTTTAAATATTTTTTACAATATTTATATACTTATGTACCTAAAGCAATTGCTGCTAAAAATAAAAATTTCCTCACTGGTTTAGCCCTGAGTTAAAGACATTGATCTTTGAAATGAAGAAGGTACACAGAAATTTTAAAATGCCTAATTCTGCTGAAAACTATATAGTATTCTCAAATTTGAAAAAATCATGTAAGCGATTATATGAACGTACCTACTATGCATATATTTCAGATATGGAGGGGACCATGTACTTGGATAGTAAAACATTTTGACGTTATGTGAATTCAAGAAATGGAAGAGGTGGTTTTCCTGGCTCAATGCTCATGGTGATTCTTGGGGTAATAATCCATCAGACATAGTGGAACTTTTAAAGTTACTTTATCATCTGTGTATTCTGGCAACTCTAATATCTCCCAATCTCATAACTATGCAAGATCTTGATTCTCTTCATGTAACACCTTTGAATGTATTCACTGCAATATCTCATTTAAAAAGTAGGTTGGAAGTGGTACCAGATGGTATTCCATCTCATTTTATCAAAAACTGCCAGTATAGTCTCTCCACAATATTATCTGAAATATTTAATGTATCTCTGTCCACTGGCGTGTTTCCTGACGTTTGGAAGGTTACTTATATTATCCCTGTCCACAAGTGTGGTGATAAAATGCATGTAGAGAATTATAGACGTATCTCAACATTCTCGATATTTAGCAAGTTGTTTGAATAGATAGCCCATCAAAAAATATATCCCCTGTTTATAAACATTTTGTCTAATGCCCAACAGGGTTTTGTAGGTGGTCGCTCTACATTCAGTCACTAATCTGTTGACTTATAGCAGGTCTTGTTGAAAGCGTTCTCTCTATCTCGGTGGCTCAGTCAATAACACAAGACCAACACAAACCAACAATGTTGTATAAAACCGCCATGTGATGGAGTAACGGTAAATTAAAAAAGAATATACAAAACTCGATACACGAAAAGTGTTACTCTAAGGATAGAGATCGCATTTTCCGGCATCGGCAACCAAACCAACCACGAATTCCGCAGTTTAAGTAAAGTGTCGCAACAACGATCTCGATAAGAGAGCGGTTACTTGTTTTTTAAGCCAACAAATATAAAAAAGAGATAAGTTTTCGTCCGTGGAATTTTAAAATAAAATAATTTTTCGGACCTGGAATTTTTCCATTATCTTGGAGATCTCCGCACTTTTTAACATGAGAGTAGTATTTACCATACCCGAGAATTTCTTATTTTATTTTAAAATTACACGGACGAAAACTTCTCTCTTTTTGATATAAACTTTTCGAAACTCTATATAAAGAAATCATTTGCAAAGACATTAAGATTTACCTCTGAGTATGATGGGTTGTATTTTGATGTTGTTGCTTCCTTATCTCGACCAACTCGCGAACTATTCCGACGTGGCTTAACATCCAGTTCAATGCTTGCTTCTTTCCCATGCGTACCCTCATTCTAGTAGTTTCTTCTTTTCTGACTTTAGTTCGACTAGCCAGTCGTGTTAAACCTCCAGTGACTTTGTGTATCTTTGATTGGAATTGATTGTGAATTTCCCATGGAACCTAGTGGAAACAGAATATGTAGAATAGCATACTAGGGGTAGTAAGTTAAAGTAATGTTAGAATGAACGTGTCGATTATGATAGGAAATGAAAATAGATAGATACTATAGCAGAAACTGCATAAAAGAGAAAAATACTACAGGAAGTGACGTCTACTATTTAATTTACCTTATATGCAGCTTTTCTCTCAGCATCAATATAATTAAGCCACAGTTTCAAGGCGGCATCGTATACTTGCTCTCTAACCATCGTTAAATCTGGTGCTTTTGCATTTGGATTCGGCGATGCCAACGTAACTTTAAAAACTTCTTCTATGGCAGGTTTTTTACAAACGTACAGTTCTTCCCATACTCTTGAAGCCGCGGTAGCCATAAGATTGCGACCTTAAAATCAAATAATAACAGATATTTAAGAGATGGAACTATATTCATAGACCGAGCTTATTTTCCAAATAAGGCAGAATGATTTGGGAATTATGGGCAGGAGCTCCATCTTGTTGCAGGTATATGCTATTATATGCTCTTTAACTGATTCAAAGGCACATTTAAACGAACTTTTCTGGTACATTTTCAGTATTTGTAAATAACGGTCTGCAGTGAGATTTTCTTCATATACATATGTGATATTTAATTAAAGATCCAATAATAAAGCAAGAAAGGCTGAGCAGAAATCTCCCCTATCGTTCACGAGAAAATATAAAATTATGGTTTTTTATAACTAATCTGTTATGGTCTGTTTAATATACTTGCACTGCTAATAAAAACTTCGTCAGGCCATATAACTTTTTTGTAAAAATGTCTATTTCTGTTTAAATTTTGCAAACACCAGTTACAGAAAAACAGACAGAAGAAAATAATAACATAGACTCGACTTGGAAGAATATAAAATGAACTTTGACAAGCGTATCTAATGAAATACTGGGTAACAAAAAGAGATCAACAAAAAAAATGGTTTGATGACGATTGCCGGAAATCCATAGAAGAAAGAAACCTAGCTAGAAGAGACATGCTACAAAATCCAGCAGACAAAAATATTGAACGGTTCAAATATACTAGAACACAGACAAGAAAACTAATGAAAATGAAAAAGAAGGATTACCAGGAACAAATAATCAGAGAAATAGAAGAAAATCGAAAGAACAACAAAGCAAGACAATTCTTTAGAGAAGTCTCTAGTATAAAAGCAGGGTACCAAGCAAGAACAGGAAACTTCCTTGAAAAAGACAGCGAAGAGCTTATTACTAATGACAAGGAAATCTTAAAAACCTGGAAGGAATACTTCTGCCAACTGCTAAACGGTGGAGCTAGCACGAATACATCAAATATAGAGATACATACAGCTGAAATAGAAGACCATTGCCCGACATATGAAGAAGTAATCCAAGCAATTAAAAAACTTAAAAATAATAAAGCCCCAGGCAGCGATGGTATACCCGCAGAGTGTCTGAAGCACGGAGGGGAAGCACTATACAGATCTATATACAAGCTAATTTAAGGTATTTGGCAGGAAGAAACAATGCCAGACGAATGGAAAGAAGGTGTTATCGTACCAATTCACAAAAAAGGTAACAAAAAGCAATGTAACAACTACCGAGGAATAACGCTCCTTAATACTACCTACAAAATCCTTGCAAACATTCTGTTAGAAAGAACCAAATCGTACACAGAAGAAATCATTGGAGAGTATCAATGCGGATTCAGACCCGGCCGATCTACTGTTGACCAAATATTCACTAAAAAACAAATAATGGAAAAATGCTGGGAGTTCGATAGAGAGCTTCATCAGATGTTCATAGACTTTAAACAGGCTTTCGATAGAGTATGCCGGATGAGACTGTGAACAGCGATGCAAGAACATGGCTTTCCTAAAAAACTAGTCAACTTGATACGGATGAGTATGGAAGGACTACGATGTAAGGTGAGAGTTGGGCAACGGTACTCGGAGACATTTGAGATTAACAATGGACTGAAGCAGGGAGATGCACTTTCACCAAAACTCTTCAACGTAGCTTTAGAACACGTAATCAGAAATGCAAGAATTGATACACCGACTTCCATATTCCATCGAGAAGGACCAAACTTACTGCTGGCATTTGCAGACGATGTAGATCTAATGGAAAACACAAGAATAAAAATGAAGGAAACTTTTATCAGGTTCGAGAAGGAAGCAGAGAAGATGGGGCTACAAATAAATGAAAACAAAACTAAATATATGTACACGAGCCGCAATATTCGAAACAGAGACAGAATTGGACAGAACATCACCATCGACGACTACAACTTTGAGCGCGTCAGAGAATTTAAGTATCTTGGAACAACAATAACTAAAGATAATAACGGATCACAAGAAATAAACAATAGGATCCAAGCTAGGAACAGATGTAGCTACGCCCTTCGAGACCTGATAAAATCGAAACAACTAACAAGACGAACAAAGAGAAATCTATATAAAACAGTTATAAGACCAGTAGTGATGTACGGCAGCGAAACTTGGACAATAACAAAGGCAAACGAAGAGCGACTGCGAGTTTGGGAGAGAAAAATCCAAAGGAAAATCTTTGGCCCGTTACTGGATGGGGCAACGGGACAATATAGAATAAGAACAAACAAAGAGTTGGAAGAGTTATACGCAGACGCCAACATAGTAAAAGAAATAAAGTCTAGAAGACTCCAGTGGACGGGCCACCTCATAAGACACTCTAACGAAAGAATAGTGAGACTGGTGTGGGAAGAAACCCCAACTGGAAAAAGACCACTTGAACGACCCCGGCTCCGGTGGCGGGATAATATAGCAGGAGACCTTAAAGCTATGGATGTAGAGAACTGGATGGAGCTAGCAAAGGACAGAAACGAATGGAGACATATTGTCAAGTCGGCTAAAACCCACACGGGGTTGTAACGCCACGGAGTAAGTAAGTAAGTTACAGAAAATGACTCTTCGTTATACGTCTCCAAAATGCAAATTGTGTACAAGTTTAAATTTAAACGGTTTAAATTTATATATCTTTAATATTTCCTGACTTCTAGATTTTGACACTCCTACTTCATTTTCAAGCCGACGACACAAAGTTAAAGGGTTATTTTCTACGCTTGTCAAGAATACAATAAGTTAGATCTAAATTTGTCACTTCCGTGAACTTCACCTTCGATAAATGCTTGTTTTTTTTTTAATTTGAAAAGTTCTTTATGCTCATTCTGAGTATTGTAATATTTAGAGGATAGAAGAGTAAGACGATGGAAAATTTGTAAGAATGAAATATGTTTAAAAATCAATTTAAAAAATTCTAGCGAGGAAAAATACAGAATGAAGTTACAGAAATTGTCGAAAAATTTTATTTGAAGGGCAAATATTACTCCGAATATAAAGAGAAAAAGTTTTATTTTGAAAATACCCAATTTTGGTTACGGCATAGTATTACATAATTAGTGTATAACGCATATGATTTAGTTAGTTAGTTAATTTAAGGGTTAAAGGCGCGTCAGTATCTCAGACCATTTAGCGCCTTCTGTAGAAATTGTTGGGATCATTTAAACTTTACTGTAAAGATCAGCATGCCTCAAGAAACAAAGTAAGCGTTGGGCCTTAGTCAGATCAAAAGACATAACTGTCGCAAAACTATTAGAGGTTAGATACCTCTCTCTAGCATTTCTGTATGAGGGACAGTCAGATATTATGTGTTTTATAGATAGAGGGGAACGACAAGACGGATATTGAGGAGGATCCTCGTTTTTAAGAAGAAAAGAATGAGTCATTCTGCAATGTCCAATGGCGATTCTCTTCCATACGACATTTTCCCTTCTGGACAGTTGGGGAAAGTGATATGTCTCTGAGAAATTTCTCTTAATGTGGAAGAGTTTATTGGGGTTTTCTAGAGAGTCGCAGCGAACCTGCACAATGTTGTGAATAATGTTATCGATGGGTCTATTGAATTCTTTGGGGTTGAGTAAAGAGAAGAAAGGGGTGCCTTCAAGGATCGCAGATTTTGCTTGAGTGTCTGCTAATTCATTTCCTTCTATGCCGATGTGGCTCGGGGCCCACATGAAAGCTATGCACAGATTACGTTGGGATCCCATTTTAAGGAGGTCGAGAATTTGATTCATAAGAGGGTGGGATGTGTTGATGGCTTGGATCGATCTCAGGCAGCTGAGGGAATCAGAAATTATTAGATGATTGGGGGTGGAGGAGTGCTTAATTATTTCTCTGATGCATTGCTTGATGGCAAACAACAAAGCTGAAAAAATGGATGAAAGGGGATTTAACTTTGTTTTGTTGCATGAAAAGCTGGTTACAGCAGCCGAGCCTACCCCTTGTTCCGATTTGGAACCGTCAGTAAACGATAATTTGAAAGATTTGAACTTAGAGTTAATTAGGCTAAGGAAGTGTTGTTTGATGATGGAAGGTAAAGTATTGTTTTTATCATACTGCAGAAGATCAAAATTGATTTCAAAAGGGGGGAGATCCCAGGGGAGAAGATCTGGGGGAGGATGGGGGTGGTATTGGGAATGGATATGTTATGGGAGGCTATAAACGCAGAAGCTCTATCATTGGCACCCAATGTGATATTTGAGACAACCGGGGAAACAGAAGGATTAAGGATTTTATCATAATTCAAAAGGAATGGTCTAGATTTGACAGATATGACGTATTTTGTAAGAAGAGAAGAACGTCGGAGACACAGAGGGGGAGTGTTAGTAATGCACTGAAGACTGACTATTGGGGAGGTACGAAATGCACCAGTCGATAATCGTAGGGCTTGGTTCTGGATGGGCTCAAGAGACGCGATATACGAGGGCCTAGCCGAGTCATAGGCAATGCACCCATAGTCCAGCTTGGGAAGAATGATGGAGTTGTATATTTTAAGGAGCGTGTAGAAGTCTGAGCCCCAGGTGGCATAACGCATATGATAAATTTAATAATCATGCGAATTCCACTCTTTTATTCTTAGCCATTTTTCGTAATATTAATCCAATATTATTTTCTATACCTTGATGAGCATTTAGCAGTTCGTCGCGGGACTCCAGATCTTGTCCAGGGTTGACGTGCCACGTCGTCCGAGGTGCCGAATTCCCGCTTCCAACTTCCAAGGCGATGCGCATATCGGCTGTTAACTGTAGCAGACAATAACTGAGGCACCCAATAAAGTCCAATTCGTGGTTGCCAGCTCCAAAAATAATCAACCTAGAAGTATACGGAATATTAATTTTTCTGTTGTCTCGGAGAAAAATTTTCTTTTAAATCTCTACTACAGATATTCGGTCTTACCGACCTATTTGTCGTAAGTTTATGCAAAGCTTCCAAAACAGACATTTGATCAGCTATAGACTCTGTATTTCTAGAGAGTAAATATAAAATACTTCTATTTAAGCAATGGTACAGTCCTTCCAAAGAAATATTTCCATTACGCCTTTTAGCCTGGCCAATGAGTTTAACTAAAAGAAAAGATTAGGATAAACACTTTGCAAAAAACTGATTTCGGTAAAATTCACATAATTTTACAATATTTTTATTAATCGATGTTGCCTAATTGGGAAACGTTGTTCTTCATAAGTTATTTTTTGAAAAATTTAACACATTTCTTTGATTTGTCCGAAGGTCTGACTTCAGATTATTTTGAAATGTCCACTTCTATAAAGATGTTAACAAGTTGGTTATATCAACTAATAATTAAGAAAGAACTCTACACTATCCCCATGGAAAATAGCTTTAAGTCAAATTATTCAAACTCAGGTAAAATATAGTTCTTAAGTAGTAGAACAAAAGCCTTCATGGCCACGGAGCTCAAAAACCCATAACATTTGAGACATATGAACTTGAAATTACGATTTTTAAGAGAATTTTGGTGAATCACAAGCATCAAAATCTCGAAAACTAAAGATTCTGGAGAAAACACAAAGTTGCAAGATTTTTCTTTGGGCTGTGATCTTGAGTTTGATTTTAACCTCGATCTTCAAGGTTATTTTATTGTTAAGTTGGTCACTGATCTAATATACTTGTTTTTATGTTCTCTGGAGGTCACTAGAGGGTCATGCTTTAATGGTGTAAAATGCAAAGACGGGTAAATAACTCAGGAACTGAGGGTTCTGAAGAAAAACTTTGAATTAAGTAACTGAAGAATTTTTCTTGGGCATCCTCCGGTGACCTTAAAAATAGAAGACAGGTCAAAGTCAAGGTCACCAAAAGATACCTAAGGAAAAATACTATAACTTTTTTATTCAAAGTTATTCTTCAGAATTCTTAATATTCATAATTTATGCAAGGAAGACAATCTTAACTTTCAATTGACCTCTAGATTGTAGGAAAACCTATCAGTACTTTACATGGAATGTAAAATTTTCCATAGGTTCATTTGGGCAACAGAAAAGGGAGTCTCTATTTAAAAATCATCTTGTCCTTGAAATAATCAAGAGCATTGAGTTCAAAGTCAAACTCAAGGTCACTAAAAAAGCTCAAGGGAAAATCCTACAACTTTTGTATTTCAAATTTTCCTCCTGAACCCTTAGTTTTCGAGATTTTCAAGGGTAGAATCATAGGTTGATATGTTTCAAAAACTGTGGATTTTTGCGCTCCGAGCTTATGATAGCTTCTGTTCTACTACTAAAGAACCATCTATTCCCAGAGTTAAGAAAATTTGATCAAGAGCTATTTCCCGTAAAGATAGATCGAGGTTCTTTGTACACAACTATATTTATTTAAAAAAAAATTATAGAAGAGTACCGCAAATATAAAAGATCTCTGAAAGCATTTAAAACCAATTTATGGATGAAATTATCAAAACAAATATTACCTATAAAATCAAAAACCTCATGTGGATCTCGATTAAGAGCACCTTGCCACAGTTTGTCCACTATTCGGGCAGATAAATAAAATACATTCGGTGCAACGTGTTGTATATGGGCATTCGCCAATGGCACAATTGGGATAGCTGCCTGGTCGCCGACCAGCATATCCGCTGCCAGTAAATGATCCATCAAGGTTACTAAAACCTAAATTAAAAAAAAATTCTATACTATCACTAAAAACCTGAATCCTTTTTCACATTAATGTTTTTGATGGCACAAAATATACAATGGTTGATCAAAAGTATCATTTTACCTCGGTCTGATAGGCCACTTGCTGCGAATTACTGGAATCCTCTGGATAAGCATCCAAAGCCAAATCGATAACGGGAGATGCTTTTCCGGTAGTTGCCAAGCTTAACGAATCCACCACAATGACCCTGATAAAATCAATGATGAACTGCCTTGCCGGATGGACCGTTAGAGGCGTATCGTCGGTTGGAGTCCTAAGAAACAGGTTACAGACAATGTTTAGCGTGAAAATAACAGAAATTCATTCCCTATTTCTACGTTTTCTTGGATATTCAAATTTTATTTAGCAGATCCCAAGACTTTCTACATTTGGGTTTATTCTATCAAATCTGATTTAACTATCTTATTTTGGTAAAATAAAAAATTATCAAATAGATGCAATACAATTTAATTGTAGGTCAGATTCTGAATACTTAATAATTGTAAATGAGGTCTCAACAAAAACTTGATTTCGCATCGCGTGCCATTGTTTTCATCTGTCAATTGTTGAGTCGGCTATATTTGCTAGTTTTTTTTAATTGAAACATTGATATTTACGAAAATGCCGTTATAGTTTGAAAGAACGTTGGTTAATAGTGAAAATCTATTATAAAAATGGAAAATATCTTAACAATCACGATTCGCAACTTAAGTGATTATTTTGGTGTGTATAAGCGAGCGTCACGACTCGCTAATGAAAATTTAATGAACAATTGGAGCGGAAAGAAGGAGCGACTTCGTCAACAAGCAACAATTCGATAGAATTGACGTAACAAGTGCGGTTTCAACAGGATGGCGCCACCTGCCATATTGGTTGCAAACGAAATTCACAGGTGCAATCCTTCGTTTTGAAAAAAAAGTAGGTTTAACAAGAAAAAATTAAAATAAAATGTAATTATATTAAAAATTATATAATGGAATGTTACGTTTGTTTTTTTTTTAAATCATGTATATATATTAATCCAAAAGCGGTTAATTTTCTTTATATGTTTCGTCATCACAATCACAAAAATTGTCTTCACTTACACTTTCTGCGCCATAATTAATTAATTTATTTATTTATTTATTTACACTGCCCTACAGGACCAGGGTCCCTATTATTATGAAGGAAAAGAATAGAGTTAAATAAATCCTAAAATTATATACATAATACAAACAGTACAATAAGTATAATCTAGTTTATAAATCAATAATTATAAATAAACGATTTGACAATAGAATAATTGCAGTAAAATATATCAAATTTGTCTTTCGGGCGATCATAAAAGAAACACATCGAGTATAATGGGGAGAATTGTAATACATAAGTTCTGGGTTTCGGCAAATAGAAAAATACTGGAGTTCTAGTTGTACCTGGAACATGAAAATTAACTCTCGCGAGCAAATCAGTTGCCAAAATTTTGTTATTAACCAGTTTATACAAAAAAAAGTACACGAGCCCCGTTACTGCGCTTCTCCAGAGTTGTGAAATTAAATCTTGTCAATAGACTTTCGCGAGGTGTAGTAACCAGTGGATAAAACCCATCCGATTTAAAGCTTGAAAAATCTTAAGAAACGATACTGAATTTTTTCTAATTTTTCAGAGAATACATGGTAACACGGATGCCAGATAACTGAGGCATATTCCAATTTGCTTCGTACAAGAGAATAATATAACGTGCTTATGACCTGGAGCGACTGAAATTTACGACTAGATCTCGCTAGAAAGTCCAGCGCTCGGTAAGATCTCGATACTATATATTGGGACCCATATTATTCTTAATATATGTAAACAATCTGGGGGATGGATTGGCCGCGGATAGCGTTTGCCAGTTTGCTGATGACACATCAGTGATTCTGGCGGACACTTCTATGGCAGGACTGTCTCAAAAGTGCACAAACTCTGCATTGAAAATGCAGCAGTGGTGTTCTGATAACGGCCTCGCTCTAAACGTAGATAAAACCAGCCTCATTCTTTTTTCAAAGCATGCAATAAGGTCTGAGTCACTGCTTGTATGGCTTGGGGGTAGATCTATACCTACTTTGGAACAGGTTAAGTTCTTGGGTGTTCATTTGGACCCCTCTTTAAACTGGGAACATCATATCTCAGCTCTTGGGGCTAGGCTTAGCAGTTTGTGTGGTGTAGTCCGAAGGCTTCGTCACGTGATCACTGCAGAGACTGTTAGGCTTTTCTACCTTGGGCAAATACAATCTCTTGTCTCTTATGGTATTTCCTTTTGGGGATCATCAAGAAAGGCTATTAATATATTTAAAATTCAAAAACGCATAATAAGATGCATCTTTCACCTACATCCAAGAGCTTCATGTCGACCATTTTTTACTCAGTTTAAGTTGCTTACTGTTCCCTCATTATACTTTAGATCTTTAGTCATACTTGTCAGAAGGAATACGGAATTATTTCCACTAAATAGACAGTTTTATGGGGGAAACATGGTTATGACTACCAGAGGGGCGAATGACCTGAGGGTACCTTTACATAACTCCACCTTCTATGAGAGAGGACCATACTATATGGCGATTAAAGCCGTAAGGATGTTACCAAGAGAAATCTGGCTTACCGAGTCGATTAATTGCTTTAAGAGACGGGTAAATGAATGGCTTTCTGATAGGTGCTTTTACTCTTTCAATTTTAATGAATAGTTTTTGTAATGTCAATATTTTTAATTTAATATTTTTTGTTTATTGGTTTTTTCTCAAGCATTTGTTTTGTGTGTAAAAATTTTATTCCTTTTAAATTAGAATATCTTATTTTATAAACTGTAAAACTTTGTTCAGTTTAAACTGACTTTCTTATTACTACTTTTTTAAATTATCTTGTATCTGTCTTTTTCTTTTTTTGTTTTCCTTTGTGTAAGGTTCCTATCGAAATGTCGATTAGTTTTTATATTAACTGTAGTTAGATCGACATATTTATAATTCTTAATGTTAAACATTTCTTTCTCTGACGTTGCTTTGTTATGTGATCATAATTTTGTTGGCAAATAAAGGATATTATTATTATTATACATGATTTACAAGCCAAACGGCTTCGCACTCCCTCCAGGGATTATTCACTCATACCAGGCATACAAAGACGCCAAAAGTATGAAGCTCTGTGGGAACCCTTTCCATGTTATCGGGTCCTAGGTGACGTTGTCTGCTGCATTTCCCATGAATTTTCGGACGGTTCGCGCGGTTGCTAGGAGAACTGCTTTCTGCATCGGTTTATAAAGATGCTCACTAAGGCCCAGTCCCTTGATGTTCTGCAGGAGGTTCTTCGGTATCGCTCCAGTTGTTGACAGTATTATGGGAATCGTTTGGACGCTGTTCATTGCCCATTGTCTTCGGATTTGGACCTCCAGATCTCTGTATTTGGCGATCTTCTCGTTATATTTTGGCCTTAGGTTGTTGTTGTTAGGCACCGCAATGTCGATTAGTGTAGTTCGCCTAGAAATTTTATCTATTAGTATAATGTCTGGTCTATTATGAGCTACTGTTTGATCCGTCAAAACCGTTCGGTCCCAATATAACTTGAACTGGTTGTTTTCAAGAATAGGCTCCGGATTGTACTTGTAATAAGGCACTTTTCCTACCTGTAATAGGTTTAACTTTTCTGCTAACTCTTGGTGGAGTATCTTAGCGGCTGAGTCGTGTCTTTCCTTATACTCGGTTGCGGCAAACGCTTGGCATCCTCCAGTTATGTGCTGAATTGTCTCCGATGTTCGACAGCCATATCTGCATTGGTCATTTTCTATTGAGGGATCTCTAATGATGAACTTCCGATAGTTCTTCGTCGGAATAACCTGGTCTTGGATAGCTAACAAGAAGCCCTCCGTTTCCGGAAACATCTGTCCTGAAATCAACCAGTAGTTCGACGCTGAGTTGTCGACATTGTCCTGATTGACCTCATTTGGATGCCGTCCATGAAGTGGCTTCCGTAGCCAGGTTTGTAACTTCTCTTGGTCTATTTGGTGGTGAGAAGTAATATCTTGTTCCCTCAACTGTAGCGGTGTTGAATCGTCTGCCTCGCATATTGCTCGATGTAGTGTGGAAGAGTCCGCCAACCTGTGGAAATATGAACGTAAGTTTATTATTTGTTGGTCGAGCTGCTTACCAATATCCACCAATCCTCTTCCTCCCTGGGGTCTTGGAAGCATTGTACGTTCAATAGCACTCCGAGGGTGATGTTTTTGTGCTTTTGTTAGGAGTGTCCTTATTTTTCTTTGCAGGTTCTGGATGTCTGTCCTGCTCCACTTTACAATTCCAAAAGAGTAGCTCAGCGCAGAGCAAGCATACGTGTTGAGCGCCTTAAACAAATTTCTACTATTTAAATTAGTTCTTAATACCCGCCTTACCCTCCTGACAAATTCGGCTGTCAATTCGGCCTTCATAGTGCCATGATCAATTCTTTTAGCCTGTTTCATACCTAGATATTTGTATGTTTGGTCTGCTTCCATTGCAGCTATAGTTTCACCGTTCTGCATTTCAAAAGCCCCCGGTTGTATCTTCCCTTTAACGATGTTCAAAATACGGCACTTGTCAAGTCCAAATTGCATTCCGATATCCCCGGAGAACTCCTCTACAATTTTAAGCATTTGTTCCAGCTGGCTTCTGGTAGCAGCCATCAGTTTAAGATCATCCATGTATAGAAGATGATTCACTCTGACTATCTCTTCGTTGTTGTTTCTAACACTAAAGCCGTGTCTGGTGGAGTTCAAACGGCGTGATAGTGGGTTCATTGCAAGGCAGAACCACAATGGGCTAAGTGAATCGCCTTGAAATATTCCTCTTCGTATCGGAATGGTGTTAGTTTCGATGGTGTCGCTGGATGGCACTTGCAATTGGATCCTAGTTCTCCAGGTTAACATGATGCGTTCTAAAAAGGAAACAAAATTATTGTCGACCCTGTACATTCTTAATATAGTTTTGAGCCACTCATGCGGTACTGAGTCGAAGGCCTTCTTATAATCCACGTAGGCAGCAAAGAGATTTCTTCGGTTGGTACAGGCTTGGTTACATATGACAGAGTCAACAATCAATTGTTCCTTGCATCCCATTGCTCCCCTCGTACATCCTTTCTGTTGAGTTGCAATGATATTATTTTGCTCACAATGTGCATAGATGCGTTGGGTCAGGCAGGAGGTGATCACCTTATACAGTGTGGGTAGGCAGGTGATTGGCCTATACTTAGCTGGGTCCTGTGTGTTGTGCTGGTCCTTTGGTAGGAGGTACGTAATACCTTCGGTCAAGAACAATGGCATTTTTGCTGGGTTAAGAAAAACATCATTAATAAGATTAGCCAGCTGACGGTGCATACACCAGAACTTTTTGAGCCAGTAGTTCTGGATCCCGTCGAGACCTGGAGCTTTCCAGTTATGGGATTCCTTGATTATTCTTGAAATTTCCTCGGTGGTAAATGGCTCAAACTGCATCTGGCTGTAATCTTGGAAGATTTGGTGTTCTTCATTGATCCAGCCAGCTGCGATGTTACAATCGGCTGGTGTGGAAAGTTGGTTTCCCCAGAACTCTTCTACCTGCTCTCTATTGGGATATCTATTATCTGCCATATTAGGTGGAGAGTTTAGCTTACGGAAGAAAGTCTTTTCTGATCGTTGGAAGAGCGCATTGTCTCGTTTTCGGTTATTGCTGGTCTTGTACCTCTTTAGGCGTCCTGCAATAACAGAGAGCTTTTGTTTCAGCGAGTCAAGGCATTGCTGAGCAGTAACATTCGCTGGATCTTGTTGCGAATGATATCGGACACGATTCATGATTTCTTCAACTCGCCTTTGCAGTCGACTAGTTCTCGTGCCCCTGATGTACTCCGTCAGCTGTCCTATATCTATTCGAAGATTTTCAATTTTCTTGTTTAGGCGTCTTTCCCATGGTGGTATGTTGGGTTCTGTCCTTGCTGATCGACGCTCTGTTGTGACTTTAATTTCTAGAGCTCTAGCTATAGCAGTCGCGGCACAGTAGATGGTCATATGTAAGGATTCCAGAGTGTAGGCATCTGAAACATAGGCCGGCAAAATCCGATTGTTCATGATGTCTAACATGGCACCCAGTTTTTTGGATGAATTAATCTTTGGCAGTGCCGGTCTTCTTAACGGATTGCTTCCATCATACTCCAACACCGCAGCACTCATTTCCGTTGACAATTTCTGATAAAAGGGTTCAGTGTTGTCCTGTTGGGCTTCGTCATTTAGCTGTTCCTGTTGTTCTTGGAGCTCAGGTTATTATTATTATTATGATTGACAAATGCGAGTCTGCAGTCAAACGTGACTCCCAGGTCCTTAATGTAGTTAATTCGCCCTAGAAAAGCACCGCTGATTCCATAATCATGCAGCAGAGGCATTTTACATCTTGAGAATGACATAACATAGCACTTGTCTATGTTCAGAGGCAGTTTGTTTTTAGACACCAAGCATTGAATTTCATAAGATCCATCCTGTGTCTCTTCCATGTATTTTTTACCTTTCTCCCAGTACGCGTTTTCTATTTTTATAACTTCTAATTTAAGTATATAATTGTTTAATATACATAATCAGCATATCCGATAAGTTTTTGCAAACTAAGTTGCCAAATTAAAAAACAAAAAAAAAACAATTTGAATAATTAAATAGAATCCAAAAAAATAATAGGGATGCAAAATTATTTTTATTTTTTTTTTATAAAAGTTGTTTAACTAAGGAAACCCATGAAGGCCAAGTTTCGAAAATTTTAAAATATCAGAAGTCGGAGTCTTGTAACAAACATCTGGAAAAAGGTCCAGTTTAACGTAATTAATGTAAAAAAATTATTTTGTGAAACAGAAAAACGATTGTCATCCTATTAACTGAAGAAAACTTCAATTGCGACAATGAGGAGGAGAGAAAAAATCAACTACCAAAAAGAATGAAAATAGTCAGAAGGCGGTTCTTATGGACTTTGTTGATGCGCCTACCCAGTTAAACCATGAATAGAAGGCTGAAACAAAATTACTGATGTCATGGCTCGAAATCCTTTGATTTTGTAATAACTCCGTTAACACAGTCTTAGAATGACTCCCATGCATTTAGGGCTGTCAATAAAAATATCAGATTTTCTATATATCGATATTTTGAAATACATCAATATCAAAGTACAGAAATCGCCTCAATCCCTAAAAGGTTTGGATATATTTTAAATAATTCCATCAATATACTCCCACTGTGCAAAATTAATATCGACTGTCCTAAGTAAGAATGCACGATTAAAAAAATCTGCAATTTAGGGACTTAAAGCAGGTAGATTGTTTATATTTTTCAAAATTTTAGAAATTTCAGAAAGGGACATTTCTTTATAAACCCTAAATTGTGGGAAAATGGGATAAATAATAAATAGATAAAAATAAGAACATGTGTATATATATATATATATATATATATATATATATATATATATATATATATATATATATATATGTAATCGAAGGTTTTCGGGCATCCCGTGTATGTGCTGAGTCCCTCTCAGGACTGTAAGGCAGCTAACGTTTCGGTGAAATCTCATTCACCATTTTCAATACCATACAGTCCTGAGAGGGACTCAGCACATACACGGGATGCCCGAAAACCATCGATTATACATCACACCCGTGAGAATATCCGACATAACATATATATATATATATATATATATATATATATATATATATATATATATATATATAGTTTTTCTTTTTTGTTATCGACCGTACCTTAATAATTTTGGAAGGAGTTTATCGGGTTGCGGTCTGTAGGATAAGAATAATTAACTCATTTTTCTTTTAATACTCAATATTTCGACATTTATTTTATGCCTTCTTCAGGAGTAAAAACTAAAAATCAAACACACAACAGGTAGTTCACAAACAGTGAAACAAAACTAATATGTAATTAAAATACTTACAAATTAGAGTTTCCTTCTAAGAAATCATACTACCTCCAAACTATGTACTAACTTCTTTGGATGTTATCTCACTGTTTACAAACATTCCTGTTGACTTAATAGCTGGCATCTTAAATTCAAAGTGGACAATTATCGAACAACAAACCACTTTATCCAAAGATAATTTTCTAAAACTAATTAATTTCATATTTAACAATACATATTTTATTTTTAACCAAACATTTTATAAGCAGATTTATGGCACACCTATGGGTTCTCCAATAAGTCCAATTCTGGCAACTATTGTTTTGGACCATTTACTAGACAATGTTATACCGACTTTGCCGTTTCAGTTACCTTTTATAAACAAATATGTTGACGATTTGATTTGCGCGGTTCCTTCCGACAAGATTCATACTCTTTTAGATACATTTAACTCATTTCATGACAGACTTCAATTTACCATAGAATTGGAAAAAGAAAACAGTGTCCCATTTTTAGACACAAAAGTAATTCGAACGTTGGGCAATAAGTTAATTCTTGATTGGTATATGAAACCGACTGCATCCGGTAGATTTTTGAATTATTTCTCAAATCATCCAAAAACTCAAAAATTTAACACCGTTATCGCCATGAAAAACCGGATTGTCCATATTAGCGATGAAATTTTTATAAAAGATACTTTGAGAAAGCTTTTTAACATCTTCTTAAATAATGGTTATCCCAGACACATCCTCAACAAACTCATATACAACTCCAATATATACCAGGGCCCAATTGAAGATTCGCCAATACAATATAAATATAAAAAGTTATCATACTTTGACAAACTTACACAATCCATTACGTTACTGTTTAAAAGTTTTCCTGAGATTAGAATAGCTAATTACAACATAATAAAAACCGGTAACTTATTCTCTAAAGTTAAAGACAGAACACCGCTGTTAATGAACAATAATGTAATTTATAAGATGTCATGTTTGGGTTGCCAGGGTTGTTACGTGGGTCAAACTGGACAGTGGCTCAAACAGCGGGTTACCCAACACAAAAGCGATTGCCGATTGGGAAAAAACACGTGTGCTGTAGTTGGACACTATTTGAATACAGGTCATCATTTTGATTATAACAACATAAAAATTTTAGAACATCAAAACAATTATAAAAGTCGTCTATTCCTGGAAATGTATCATATTAAAAAAACAAAAAACACCATAAACTATAAATCTGATACTAACCAACTTAGCAACATCTACTGTAATATTTTAAATTTAATCTAATCTGTATATACTACCTTAAAAGAAAAAAATTTTTTGTTATCAGAAAGAACCCTTTTTCGTCTCGTTAATAATAATATGTATCACTGTATAAATATACAAACCTAAATGTTTTATTGATGTTTTACACTTCATACGATGTTGAGTGTGTTTAGGGTGGATTTCTTAGAAGGAAACTCTAATTTGTAAGTATTTTAATTACATATTAGTTTTGTTTAACTGTTTGTGAACTACCTGTTGTGTGTTTGATTTTTAGTTTTTACTCCTGAAGAAGGCATAAAATAAATGTCGAAATATTGAGTATTAAAAGAAAAATGAGTTAATTATTCTTATCCTACAGACCGCAACCCGATAAACTCTTTCCAAAAAAAAAAATATATATATATATATATATATATATATATATATATATATATATATATATATATATATATATATAATTACTATACTTTGTTTAATTTATTTTGAAATTTTGAAACCAAGTTTTTGTTGAAACAACCTTTATAAGAAATAGTCCCCAATTATTTTTTTTTCTTTTGTCGATTTCGCGCAAAATAAAAAAACTGAAAATAAGAAAAACACTAACTACCTGGGATAAACGATATTTACAAATTTGAAAAGTAAAACGATCCATAAAACCAATTTCCTTAAATATTTTAAAAATTTTTGTCGATTCTGGAAATGGAAGACTTTTATTAATCAAATTAAATATCTTTTTTATAAAAAAATGTATTGTATTAAAAATTAAAATACACCACATTCTTTTACACTAACGTTACCTAGGAATGACGATCATTTCCGAAGCTTCTTCACCTGCTGGCGTAGAAGCACCGCTACTTCCAGCACTGTCTTCAGATCGCTGAGACGGAGGAAAAAGAACACTAGCCAACGCGCTGAGAACTTCCGACGACATAAATATCGGCATGAACTCCGGCATATTATGATATAATTGGAAGAGAACCTGAAATAAAAATCAACAGCTGAATGTCCTATTTAAGGTTAATAACAGACTTAAATAAATAATTCAACATATAAGTTATTTCATTTATAACAAAAGTTACCTGTATAATAGATGTAGTATGATCTTTCAGCCATTCGGGCAATGTTGCCGGATCCGAATGCAAGAGTGCCCTCATCATCCCAAGCAAAACGACTACCGCCTCTGAACTCAACATGATTCTCGGAGCAACGCTGTTTATCGGCTGGTTATTTATTGAACTTCCCCACAGGAACGCCCATACCGTATCCAGATCAAATTTCGTATCGGCTGGTAATAGCTTTGCCGGTTGGCCCATCATTAATGCCGTTAGAAGGAAATATAGTTCTGGTATATCAAGATGGGACGGCATCAACCACGCTAAATATTGAAAACCGGGGATATGGAGAGCTTCCGATTTGAATTCCCCGCCGGCTAAGGGAGAATGTGGAGGACATCCTAGGACAACGGCCATTTTGTTTTGGGTGACTTGTTCGGTGTAGCGTAACCAACCGCCGTTACTAGTACCTTCACGGAACCTATTAAATAGAAAGTAAACCATAGTTTAGGTCAACTTATTGGATTTTTTCTTAAAAAGATATTAAAATAAATTCGTCAATGACTTAAAAAAAAAATGAAACATATGAGCCAATACAGTCACTTCTTAAGAAATTTTGTATTCAAAATAACATCTACTTAAACGAAGGAATAGAAGTTAAAAAAATTGGATACATTAACAGGAAATTATAAATACAGTGGCTCGCAGAAATGTTGTATCCTATGGGAAAAATTAGTATAAAACAAAATATAGCAGCTACGCACTACATCATGAAACCAAAACATACATAGTAAAACTAGTGGTAAGTCGTATCGTTTATTGAAAAATTTTCCCATAAAGCGCAACATTACTGTTTGTCAGCGTATATTCTACCTGCAAATTAAAAATGGGCTGGAGCACGCTGCAACTAAAATTCTAAACGCCCAAACGCAACTTGTTGAATGAATATTTGGCTGCATAAACAACAAAAGCCAGTCAAATCCTAATATTTTTGCAACCTCTTCACCGACTTGGTTTCTGCTCGAGAATACTAACGAATGTATAAGGGTCAAGCACCTGAAAAATATATTTTAGTAAAGGTACTCAAATAAAATACTTGATGGTCAGTGACGGCTCGTGGATATTAGAACTGAGGAAGCTAAATGTAACGAGCTCTAGTCGGTCAAAAAAATAAACTTTTTTTGCAAGCGGTGCATGAAAATGGATATTAAGTATGTTATATATTTATTTATTTTTACAAGATGATGCAATGTGTTTCTCTGACTTTGAATGCCGCTCGACAGAAAGAGGTAAATTTTAAAGATCAGCAAATACTGTTTAAGACCAGGTTCTGTACTTGATTTCAATTGACAATAATAAACATGACCAACAAAATAATCTGCTTGCTGGATCCCTTCAACCAATCGTATCTGTCATGCCAAGTTAAAATGAAACCACGATTTTGACCAATGTCGGACGATTATAAAGTAATTAAGTTAGGCCGTGCGTTCCCTACAATTTTCACAATCTAGGATTTAGTTTCGAGTTAAAATTATTACCCACACAGCACTAGACGTCTTATGGACGTCATTTTTATATCCAGATTATGTCTGAACATCTTAAGACATAAGTAAGGCGTCTTATAGACGTTGTTTTAAAGACGTCCATAAGACGTCTATATACAATGTCTTTAAGATATCTTTTAAAAGTCTACATACTATATTTTATATGAAAATAAATACAGTTGTGAATAATTTAGTTGCTAAAAACTAAAAAGCATTTCCTTCCCTATGGATTTTATCGCAGTTGGGTAATAAGTTTGCAACGCCGCACAGAGCTCAGCTAAATACAAGTTGAGGTTAAAATTTTTGATTGAACGACAAATTTTTAGTAGCCTTACTACGACCTTGGTTAATAGAACTTTTGCATGATTTTTTTTATCAATACTTTGGTGCTTTTTCTCACAGACTGTTTGATGTACCGATAACAATGACACACATAAATAGCCAGCGAAACTATAACTTTAAAAAACCCGCCTTTTGTTTCTGTTAACTGTGATTTTTCAGTTTTGTATTTGTGTTCAGTCATGTCGTTATTCATTTTTAATATTGTTGGGGTGCCGACTGTGAAAATTTAACTTTTGAAAGAATTTTATTAAAATAGTTGATTTATCTATGTACCTCTGAAAATCTTTTTTATTCGTGTTTATGTAATACTTAAGGTAAGATCGAGAATCATATATACTTACGAAAAACAGTAACGTTATTTATAGGTTGTATTACAGGAAATTCCCGAATGCTTATATTTTTTAGTAACTCTATGTTATTAGAAATATGAAATGAAATCTTCAAAAATATTATCTATGCAAAAAAGGCTTGCACAGCTCATCCAGGCCCAGTCCTAAATATTACAAGAAATATTACTAATGAAGTGGAAGGCGAAATGTTTGTTTATGGAGTGCTCCACTAATGAAACCTGTAAGATTTATTTTATCCCTGATGATTGGTTTATATTTAAAGAACATAGAAAATAGAGTTTTGTTAATTACAAGGAGTAATCTTGTTTAAGGTATTAGAAATTTTAAAACTGGGAGTAGGGAGCATTTATGACTTTGTAAAGCGAGCTTGTAAAATTACCATGTAAAGTTGATTAGTACGACAAGGAAAGAGAAAGTTCTACGATTCCAACTTGGCGAGATTTATTATGAGTAAGTTCTGTCTTTCATTATACATATTAACCTTGAAATAGCATAAGTCACGATTCTATAGTAGAGGACAATTATAAGAATTCGCAAAAATATCAAAAAATTTACTCCCACAAATGATAAACTTTATCCTAATATTAAAATCAGTTTGTTATTAGGATCTACAGAGACAACAGGACTGGCAAAAAGTCGGAAGAATGAGGAAATTTCAATCCAAACAATGCTGAAAAGGGCATCAGACCAGATTTGTTATTCGACTAAATAAAAATTCTTGTTTTTAAAACTATTTAAAGATTTGTGTACTTTTTATTTCAATAAACTTTTATTTTATTGATAGTCTACCTTTTAGAGTTATTATATCGAAGGGATAAACTAAGGCTTAAATTTGATAGATTCACTTATAGTTGGAACAGTAGTAGTTTTGAAAATATTTGCTTTTCTACCTCACTTCTTAAATTTCAAATTAGAAAAAATTTACATTATGCTTAAGTTATGTATTTTTTTGTATAAAGAGATTATGTGGAACATATTTTTTAAAGCAAATTATTCATGAGGAACTTGTAGTTATTTAAAATGGTAGTGTATATTTTGCTCTTGATTTTTCCTTAATTAAAGTTATTTCTTGGAGCTTTGAATAATCACGGTTTGACTTTGTAAACAAGACAAACAAAAAAATTAAAAGGTACCCTTTTTAATGTACATAATTTTAATGGTGGAATATGTTGTTTTAATGTTGGGAAGGGACTTCCATAAGACGTTGTAAGCAAATGTCTTAAAGACGTTACCTTTTGTAACATAAGACGTCTATACAACGTCTTATGGACGTCATTCGACTTTAATGGACATCCACAAGACGTCCTGAATGTTGAGATCAAACGTTTTATGGACGTCTTTAAGACGTATTTGTACTGTTTGGGTATTTGTCAGCCAATCAACTATATTATTACACTGTTTTATTTGCTCGTGTTTGCACTTTTTTTTACTTACTGGTGAGGACACTCAAATTTTCAAAAACAAAACACTACAAAACAAGCCTATCTTCAAAAACACAAAACCCGAAAACGGGAAACAAAAAATTACATTTCAACACAAACGTAAAAAATGGCCACCCGCTCCGATAACAACCTGTGGCTGTTAATTGAACAATTGATGATACCCCACACCCTGACAGTTTTCACAAGGAAATAGATAACTTGCAAATTCTGCCGATCGTTTCCAATGTTGCCAGATGTTCATAAAGGAGGCTGCCTTCTTTGACACCGAAAAATTTTCGGTGTTTATGAATGCTCTTGGTACGTTGTAGTACAATTTAAAATGTTATAAAGAGAATTCATGGTTTAAGTAACGAAGTCATGAGAACGCGTAGCCGCTCTTGCACACGTATGGCATAATTATCATCGTATAAAACGTAGTTTATTACTAGGCTAGTAGGGTAGAACTTTTATTATAATTATGAAATTTTTATTCTCGCTTTGGGATCGAATTACAAAAAAAGAAAAAAATCACAGATATTCTAAATAAAATTTTATCATATTTAAGCAATGGATTCTTTGCAAGAAGACTACACATTGGCGGTGGATCCGCATTTTATATCAAAAATATTCTGAGTGTTGAACCCATTGACTGTATCGTAGAATTAAGTATAGAAAAATGTATAGAGTTATGTGGTGTTTTTATAAAAAAATTTTAATATATATGTTTTAACTGTTTACAGATCTTCGAGTGATCATTTCGACACCTTCTTGTCAGTAATTGATGATCTTTTAAGTCATTGGGGTCTAAACAAGAGAGTGTTGCTGGCTGGTGATTTCAATGTGCATTTTAGAACAAATGAACGTGAATCTGTTGAGCTGTGTGATTTACTGGGTGGCTTGGGTTTTCACAAAACGATTGATGGGCCGACCAGATCGTCTGCACGCCTTGATAATATATTCATTAATTTCCCAGTGGAGAAACTTGCATCGGGGACTATTGATTCGGACTTCTGTGACCATAATTCTCAAATAGTTCAATTCAGAGTACATTTAGAATATAGTTTTAGACAAGAGTTTAGAAAATGCAGGCCAATTACCTAACGAGGTATGTTAAACTTCTATAACTTTGCTCCAGATTTGTGCATATTCTAGAAGGGGTCTATTTAAAGGCTTTTCCTGAAAGAGTTTACAGGGTTATATCGGATCAGTCGGGTAATGCCAGTTGGTTTAACGATGAGTTAAAGAGAATGAGACAACATCTCCAATTTTTAGGGGAGCTCACTAGGCAGTACCCTGGGGCTGGGAATACTCAGATTTATAAGGAATTTAAAAAACTTTATAAATTATCAATTAAGAACGCCAAGAAGGCAGCTAATGATAGAATCATTGCCTCTGCCGCTAACCCTATTAGGGCTATGTGGGATATCATAAATAAACATAGGAATTTAAACAAAAAGAGTGAAGCGGCACCAAACATAACCCCGGATCAGTTCAATGACTATTTTATTAATATTGCACATGAGTTAATTAGCCACATCCCTAAACATTAGGTTGATCCTTTGGGAGGTTTTATGGAGGTTGTTTCCAATGATCATTTTGAGTTTACAGAAATTTCTTTCAATGAAATGAGAGAAATAATCGATCATTTGAAAAACAAGTCTAGCAGGGATATTTTTGGGCTTAGTATAAATCTAATAAAATTAATAAAAAATTTAATCATAAGTCCTCTGACTGGGCTGGTAAATGGGTGCTTCAGGGAGAATATTTTCCCTGATATACTCAAACTATAGGCCAATTAGTTTATTACCGGCCATATCCAAAATAATTGAAAAATGCATGGCGTTAAGGATGGTCAGCTTTTTTGAGACCAATAGCTGCTTTAGCCAATGTCAGTTTGGCTTTCGTCGGAAAAGGAGCACGGTGCTGGGCATTCTGGATCTGATTGGGGGGATCACACGGTCGTTTGAATCAAGGGAATATAATGCCATCTTATTCTGCGACTTAAGTAAGGCGTTTGACTGTGTTGCTCATGATCTCCTCATACAAAAGCTGCACTTCTGTAACTTTAATGAGAGCAGCTGCAAGCTTATAACATCTTACTTGGAAAATAGGGTTCAGATTGTGAGAGCTGGAGGGGAGTCCTCGGCAAAGGGAGGGATTTCGATAGGGGTACCCCAGGGTTCGGTATTGGGGCCAATTCTCTTTTTAATCTACATAAATGACCTACCTATGGGCAGAGATGCTGCAGATTTTACACTCTTTGCCGATGACACCACTCTCTCGGTTTCAGATGTATCTCTGGAAGGGGCTTTGAGCAGGTTGGAAGCGGCACGGTCTGGTGCTAGGGAGTGGTTTGACGCGAATGGACTACTTTTGAATGAAAATAAAACCAAGCAAGTAGTATTTTCTCTACGTGACGTGGGAAATATAAATGGGGATTTACTGAGTGCTAGATTCTTGGGAGTCCAGATTGATCCTAGCCTTACTTGGGAAGCTCATATAGAGCAGGTTTCAGGGAGGCTCCGTAGCAGCCTGTTTGCTTTGAGGCGTCTGGCGCTGTGTGTTGGCACGTCGGTTCTGAGGGCTTCGTACTTTGCCCTGTTCCATTCGGTAATGTCATATGCACTGCTTGCCTGGGGCCATGCATCGTGGGCGTCTCGCGTGTTTGGGCTTCAGCGAAGGGCTGTGAGAGTGATGCGGGATATGAACTTTAGGGAGAACTGTAGGGCAGCATTCTCCGAACTAAAAATATTAACATTGCCTTCGCAATACATTTTGGATAACCTACTGTATGTTAAAAAAATAGAAAGAAAGTTTCAAGACGCACAGTGGGGTCCACAGCTGGAACACGAGGCACAGGGATAATTTGGTGCCAGCATATTTTCGTTTGGAAAGGTGTCGGAATGGGCGTGGTTGCCTGGCGAAAAAATTCTTTAATGTTTTGCCTCTGTCATTGAGAGAGCTTCCAGATAATCTCTTTAAATATAGAATAAAAGAAATCTTAATCCAGAATGCATAAGTTTCATGTGTAATGTATATAATTAAGATTTTAAATGTAAATGTATCTGTAGTGTTTTTTATTTTATATACTGACAAATGTAAGTGTTGTAAAACATGATACTGATGAATAAATTGAAATTGAAATTAAGCAATTTTTATTCTCGCTTTAGATTAATTTCTTCAAAAATGTATGGGGAGGCTTAGCCTCCTATGCTTCCTCCAAAGAGCCGCCACTTAAACATAATAGATACTATATTAAAACTATTTTATATGAGAACAAAATTATTAGTATTACCTACCTATTTCTCAATAAGATCTGTTCACACTCAGGATCTCCTTCTCTTAATACCAAATTTTTTTCGTTAAACGCAACAACGTTTGGTAAAGTAGATGCGATAAATTGACCAAAAAGTAAGAGGTCGTTTGATCTCGGTTGGCTGCCCAAAAGCACAGTTAGAAGGGAAAAGAGTACCTAAAAAATTTTTACTAAAGGTAAAATATATCTTATAAGAGAAACAAGTAAAATAGCAGTATCGCGGCGTTATCTTACCTGTCTAGTAGCAGCATGTTTAACATCAGATGTTATGTGCAATAGCTTCTCGACCAAACCCAAATCTCTCATAACCCAAGTGTTATGTTTTTTCTCGTTCGATTCGGCAACTAATTCATAGAGATGTTCCAAATGAGACCTTAATAGTTCTCCAGGTGCTTCGTGCCATACTTCCAGATCGCAGAGTAGATCTTGAAACGCTGTTCGGTTTGGAATTGCCGATGATTCTCTAAATATATTAAAATAATTTGTATATACATTTCGCATGTACACAGTAAAGTTATTAGAATTTTTTTTTCAATTTGACAACTTCTGAAACAACATTCTTACGAAAAAAATTTCTCTCGTATATACTTTATTATTACCTGCCACTATCTACAGTTCCAACCAACCCAAAAGCGAGATGCAAAATATGCGAATTAAGTAAATGTCGTTTACGCCGTAACAGCATGGCCAGCGTCTGATAACTTCTCCGTCGATCCATCTCCGCTTGTGCCACTTTGTTACTTCTTACGACACAAACCAAAGCTTTCACGCCGGCGTAAAGGCTTTCTTGGTCCTGAGCCATAGCTATGAGACCAAGTAATACTGAGCACCCGCCAACAGTATCAATTGTTGTTGCTACTGGTCGTGGACAAAACACTCTTACACCTGGGAAAAAAAAAATATAACTTTTTGACAAAAAAAACATAATTTTACGTTATTTCCAGCTTTCAAACGCCACCTTGCAAGCTTTAAGTTTACGTGGCGAATTTCTTTTTATAGTTTCAACGGTCCCAAACAACGTCCTCGCAATGTAACTTGAACTTCGGAAACAAAAATATACCGCAGATGCCATATCAGGCGAATATGGTACTGGGTCGAGTTTTTAGCCAAAAACTCACGAATACGAGTGGGGAATTCAGGGACAATATCAGTTAGTTGGCTCGGTTTCTTATGGAAACTGGCCGTTTTGCCAAATTCTCATTTAGCATCTCTGTGCTTACTGTAAAATGTAAACAATTTTTTTAGTTTTCCTTGCATTAAACACCAAAACACGTGGTTTTAAAACAAACTTCTTAGTTACTAATTTTACGTCTGATTCTGCGCTGTCACATGATTATAGTAATTTAACTAAAGTTATTAACAGAAAGAACGGAAAAAATTCGTAAAGAGTGAAATGATAGGAAAATGACGTTTTTTTTTAAAAAATTTTGATACATACCCCCTATTTCGAGGTCGTAGAACACGATTCTGACCTCGGTTTTCCACATTTTTTCCTCAATTTTGCGGAAAATAGGGAAAATAACTTTTCACTTTAGGTTCAATTTTTTTCACTAAATCGTTAAACTTTTGTTATAACAACGAATTCCACAGTGATAGAAGCTTCTGCATTACATAAAAATTCAAAAATATGCACTTTTTTTATCGAAAAAATCCGAAAAATTATCACGACAAAAATCACAACAAAATCAAAAGAAAACGGCCGCCAATGACAAATAATAGTTTACACAGTTCGCTAAAGATGGCGTACTGTTGAAGCCGGCGATGTTGCCAGATTGCAAAAACGATTTCTTTAAATATTCTTCTCTTTCTGTTTGAATTGGAAAGAAAAGGTTCCAAAAAGAATTTTCTCCTTTCCTTTGATTATTGAAGTACTATTAATTACCCTTATGCCTATGCCTTCGATGTGCGATTTTAACTCTAAATAATAAAGATTTTAAGGATTATAGTTGCTTTTGTTTGTCTCCCTCCAAATACCAGTACTTTGATATGCGATTTTGACTCTAAATATTAAAGGTTTTAAGGATTATAGTTGCTTTTGTTTGTTTCCCTCCAAATACCAGTAGTTTTAAATGGATAATATGAATTGATCATATTGCTTATGTCCGTTAGCAGAAAGTGTCGAGTGGCAGAGCTTGTCCCGCCTCCACGTGGTCTCTGCTGGACAATGACATTTTTTAATTAATAAATCTTGGTCAATTTAGGCCGGTTCAGGTTAGTTTAGGTTTGTTCAATTTAGGTTAGTTCAGGTTAATTTCAGTTTTTTAAAGTAACCAAGACTAATGTTAACCTGTACTTACCAGAACTAACCAAAAATTTTGGAAGGTTAAGATTCATTTTACCCCTTTTTATACGTTACAAACATAAAACTGTAATGGGTAAATTTTAAAGTTTATACCAGGAAACTTTAAATCTAGGTTAATTTAAATTAGTTCAGGTTAGTTTCCGTTTTCCAAATTAACCAAAATCAAGCTAAACCTGAATCAACCTATCTTAACCAAAACCAACCAAAAATTTTGAAGGGTTAAGATTATTTTTACTTAGAAACTGTTCTGAATATTAAAACAAATTAAACTATGCGAAGTAATAGTTTTTCGTTTCACTGAAAACGGCTAGAGATAACTACTAGCCGAAACGTCGTGATATTCAACAAAAATAAAGACAATGGAAGTCCAACAGATACCTATTACTTCGCAAGAAACATCATTGTCTATGACCTTCAAACAAATTAAATTATGTTGTTGACTGAGGAGGAAAAATCTTATAGTTTATATTATGAAGAAATTTTACATGTGGCAACGTTGCACCTTTTTACGTGATTCGGCGGCCAGTTTACGTAGTCTGACCGTTAATGACGTTTCCGAGCCGTGTTTTTCATTTTTCGCTGAAAATATAAGTTTTTCTAAATTGGTTTGCTAAAATTTGTGCAAAAATAATTGAAATATATTTCGTACAATATTCTTTAACTAGTTCCATTGAAAATAAATACGTAAATTCGGTTTTTAACTGAAAAGAAAGTGCACTGTGAAGTGACGCTTTTCTTTTTTTGAGTTTTCCGGAAAAGTGAGGAAAAATAGTTAAAAATCAAGACCAGAATCGTGTTCTAGGACCTCGAAATAAGAGGTGAGTATCGAAATTTTTTCAAAAAAACATAATTTCCATGCTTTTCACGCTTTGCAAATTTTTACTGAAAGAACTTACCCAAATAGCCTATTACAACACCTCCTAAAGTTCTTGCTGAACCAGCCAAATGCCCAGCTGAATTATGAAGGATTCTTATTGGGGTAGCACTTTCATGACTAGACATACCTAATTGTTTTGCTGCAAATAAATACAATTTAACTTTTAAGTCACATAATATATTATAAAAATAATAGAATAGTTTAAGAGAGAAAAACAAAAAAAAAAGTAAAATGCGAACAGTAAACGCAAACTTCGTTCCATCATATCCTTTCCGTGTTAGAGGTTGCACAGTTTGAAAAAATTGCTACAGAACACAATTTATCCTATTCCACCACCATCGAGATGATGGCCTACCTATACTCCACACCGAGAAGAAAGTCAAAACTTACCTTCCCCGCTACAGTAATACGGCAGAGGTACATGTCTCGTCTCTACTAGACTCATCAGGGTACCGACATGCACCTGTTTGTGCAAAGGACAGATCGGAAGGAAGTATGCAACACTGAACGCGGCTTCGCCGACCTAGCAGAGACTAGACATGTACTTCTGCCATATCATTTTAGCGGGAAGGGTAAGTTTTGACTTTCTTCTCAATATGGTGGTACAGATAGGCCATCTCGATGGTGGTGGAATAGAATAAATTGTGTTTTATTGCAATTTATTCAAACTGCAACCTCTAAGATGGAAAGAATAAGATGAAACGAAGTTTGCATTTACTGTTCGCATATATATATATATATATATATATATATATATATATATATATATATATATATATATATATATTTCAAAAATATTGGGAAAGAGAATAGTATATATACCTATAGATTTATTGTCGGTTCTACTATAAACCTTTCTAATTTTATTTAAAGTCAATTGCGACACTGCTTTGGCATTTAGACCAAAAACAACCTTCTCTTCAGACACCAACTGAACTGGATCTACCGTTAATAAGTTAGGTGCTAAAAATGAGCCCATATAATGCGGTCCAAGTTGATACATTTGAGAGACTGTGACCGGCGTCAAAACCTAAAAGACAAAATACGTTAATTAAGTCTGAAAATATCTATAACGGTAAGTTCAAAAAAACATTCTTGCAATTGGAACGAACCTCTTCAAATAAATGGCAAGGTCCCTGCTTCCAACATAACCTAGAATATCGCCTCCAAGCAGGCGGTGTTCCGATATATCCATACACCGAAGTCGCTACATTAAGATTTGCTACTGGCCCGCCAGGGTTCTGAGAAATATAGTGCATTTTTTGTGTATGCACTTGCTGACCATCAATATAGAGGGAAAAAGAAGAGTTTTTTAATACAGCCCTGTTCAGGACCACTACTATGTGATGCCACTGGGTCTCCTTCAATAAATCGGGGTACCATACTCGAGCTCCGTATTCACCGGTTCCATCAGGTTCCCAATCACCTACAATATCTACAATGATAATTGTAATATTAAAAAACGATGTAAATACGATTAGAAATTATAGGTCAGGAACTAAAAAAACATTTGAAGTAGAAAAAAGAATAAGGATTAATTTAAAAGTTTAGAACTTTGTGGTCTGTAATTTTCCATACAGAAAGGAAATTCTTCGTATAAATTAGGTAAGATTTCTGGATATTCTAAATCAACTTTTAACACATAAACTTGTTTATAGGTGTTCAAAATATTTATTCATTTCATTTTTGAATTTGTTCATTTAATTGTCGTACAATTTTTTTACTTATCCGTAAACATTATATAGTTGATTATGATAAATCATAGCTTGATAGAAATATATTGTTTACTATTTATTAGTCCTATCATATTGCAACATTTCAGGATCAGTCAGCAACTTACTAGACTCTAGTATATTTTAAACATACATTAAACTTAAACCGAGAAATATATAATATTGGACAGAATATATTAGTTTATGTTGCGAAACTTGAATAGGTCATTTTTGAAAATTACAACTTCTGGAGATCGAATTCTGACCCAAGATATTTGGTTATTGATAAGATAGATAGCGCATCTTTAATACTTACTGTTGGGTATTCGCGTTTCCTTGGTAGATACAATTATGGCCTTATCTCTGGTTGACAGGACAATAGAGAGGCACACTACGTGGTCCTCTTTACCACCGTTATAGCTCCTTACCAAGGTTAAAAGGTGAACCGAGTGAGGGTCAGTTCGCGGATCAGAAAATTTATCGACGCAAATCCAAGTAGAATAACTAAGTCCGGTCTGGGGAGGAAAAAGCCTGTCACCTGTACATTAATAAAATAAGTTGTATTAAAATACAAAATAGTATCAATAATTATATTACAAAAATTTAATAACATTCGTTTATACATACCTGAACCAATTCCACCCAAAATACTAGCTTCAACAGCAGAAACCACACTAGGTGTGGACAAAGACTGGGGAGCAATACTGGGTAGATATAAACATCCAAATCCCTCCGCTGACATATCAAATTCCACAAAAGGCGGTAAAGTGTACGTTGATTGTGCCCGGAAGTCTTTCGGCGTTGTCATAGAAACGATTGTTTTAATACGAGTTAACGGTACCGGTCCTCCACCTGGCTCGGTAGACCCCAATGGAAGGCAACATAGAGGATTGCCCAATCTGAAATATTTGATAAATTAAATTTTTACATAATACTACAACCCTATATGTCACAGTATCTTATTTCTAATGGAAGCAGTATTTGAATTACAAAAAATACCTTAAAAAAGTTCTAAGATCAATGGGTTCCAAAGCTTGCGCAGCTAATCTTTCTAACATGTACTGCAAGGGTCCATGTAACGGATGGTTTTCGTTCTGTAAGGGTGCCGAACCGATTTCCAGTAAATTGGTGATGAAACTTTTATCGCACATAACTTGCTGATTTCTTTCGCTTCTTACAAGCGACTTTATTACTTCAGCTATATAAATTTGGAGGCTTAGGAACATTTCATAATTATCATCCTAAAAAAATGCCTAGTATTTACAACTTCGAACTTTCATGGATTTGATGAGGAATCGATTCCAAATGTAATTGCCTGACTCAAACTGGATAACATTTTCTTTAAAAATTACTTACTTTTATACAGGGTAATAGTTGGAACATACAAATTACTACTCCAGGATGGACAACAATCGGATCTGGTGAGGGTGGATTTAAATTTAAAGTATTAATACTTGATCTTTTGTCTTTTTGCGCTCCGTTATTAGCGTCAAACTAAAAAAATAGAAAAAATTGTTTCACCAACAAACACTTTTCAGTGAACTTGCAAGCGGTAACTAAAATAAATCTGCTACAACGTAAGTTGATCTAAGCTTGTACCTGAGATTCGCTTTGTTGTCTTGATAAGGGGGGCGATTTAATAGAGAACATAGCGGAGTTCATGTTAGCTCTGTCAAAAAGATCCAAAGCCAAATCATAGAGTAATCTATAGACGATGGTTGTATAAATTAACGACGGAGAAATTTCATCTGGAAAGCTAGAGAAATAAAAAAAAAACATATTTTTTTAACACTAAATATTATAGAGACTGATTAATCTCGCAAAAGCACAATCTAATAAAACAGAAAAGATAGTACGGGGAATTGTTACCATAATTAGTAAACGCTTTAGAGGAAAATTGGTCGACTTATTTATAATACGTTATGTGAAAACTGATTTAAAATTTAACTAGAAAAATATATTTTATTAACGATATATACCGGGTGTCAACGAATCTATTAGACAAGTCATAATTTCTAGAGTATTATGTGTATCAAAATGAGAATTGGTACAGGTAAATGGTATGTGAAGGGGAGAGTTTTCGCATATTTTCCACTTTCCTGCCACTTCCGGTTTCACGGGAAATGGCCCCGGTTTTGAATTTTTAAATGGAACACCCTGTATATTTTGACATTTTTGGATTTCTGAGACAATTCTCGATCAGAATGTGACATTTTAAAAATTTTTTACTTCTACTTCATTTTTTTAGAGCCACTTTTAAAATTGCATCTAGGTGGCCATGATCGGACGCAAACTAATCTAAGGGCCTTAGGGATGTCAAAAAAATACAATCGCAAAGTTTTAGTTACTAGTATGAAAGACAGGAATAAGACAAGGTGACAAAATTACGTTTTCATTTCTAACTATTAATTTTCAAATGGCGACCCCTTTTTGACAACTACTTTTCGAAAAAAGCATTCTTTGACGAATCTAACGGTACTAATTTATTTGCGATTGGATTAGACATAAGAACAGAAATTAAATATTATTAAGCAAAATACTGGATAATTTATTTACTTATGACAAGTGCGCCATGGACAGCCATGATGCTTAATAATTTGCAACTGTTTTTATCAAGTCTTCTTTGGAAAACAAAGCACTCACTTAAGTAGATAATGACAGTGACATACGCTCTAAGAACAGACGTAAAAGTTTCTTAATTTTCGTTAAGTTTAGTTTAAATTTTCGTTACTGTATACTCACATGAAAAAGTGGATATGTTATTAATATTTGGAGAGTGTCATAGAAATTCAAGGAATGCTGCCGAGTTGTATGCTCATAGATATCCGAATCGACAACATCCAGCCCATCAGTATTTTCCGTATGTCGAGACTCATTTTAGGCAAATAGAAAATCAAGAGGCGGAACAGAGGTTTATCATAAATGAAGAGACTGAGATTAACGTACTTGCTATGGTTGAGGTTGATAAAACAGTTTCGTTAAGAAAAATTAGTCAAGAAATGCAGATAAGTTATGAATCAGCAAGAAAAATACTGAAAAAGCATGGATATCGAGCATTTAAATATCAGTTACATCAACATTTGTATACGGAGGATGGCGATAGACGGGTAGTGTTTTGTGATTGGCTGCTTCAAAATCATAGAGTTAACCTAAATTTTATTGATTTTATTCTATTTTCCACCGAATCCCGATTTACAAATAATGGTTTGTTCAATAAGCAAAATACTCGGTACTGGGCCCAACAAAATCAACATGAAATGAGAGAGGGCAATTTTCAAGAAAGATTTGGCGTCAATGTCTGGGCTGGTATCGTTGGAAACAGAATAATTAGGCCAATATTGTTTCAAGGTCAGTTAACAGGGGTTAGATACTTAGGTTTTCTTCAAAATGAAATCGAAAATCATCTCAGTGATATACCTTTAGCAGATTTACGGCGAATTTACTTTCAACAAGATAGAGCACCACCTCACAATACTAGAGAAGTTCTTAATTATTTAATAGAGCATTTTAATAATCGAATTATTGCAACCAATGGTCCGGTACGATTGCCAGCCCGCTCACCGGATCTTACTGTGCTCGATTTCTTTGTCTGGGGATATGTTAAAGACAGGGTTTACTATGGAGCAGCCCCAGCTACTCTTGAAATATTAGAAGAAAGAATTTTACGGGCATTTAGAAGTATAACGCCCCAAATGCTACAAAACGTGTTGAGAGAAACAATTGAACGAGCTGAAATGTGTCGTGAAAAAGAAGGAATGCACTTTGAACATTTATTACACTGAACTTTTTAACAAATTCAGCTACTGTACTTTCAAATATTTTAAGTGCGTCGTCTAAGTTATTAGTTTATTTTGTTAGTTTTTTGTTAATTTTGTTAATTTTTTAATCCAATTCCTGTCTTTCATACTAGTCACTAAAACTTTGCGATTGTATTAGTTTGCGTCCGATCATGGCCACCTAGATGCAATTTTAAAAGTGGCTCTAAAAAAATGAAGTAGACGTAAAAAGTTTTTAAAATGTCACATTCTGATCTAGAATTGTCTCAGAAATCCAAAGATGTTAAAATATACAGGGTGTTCTATTTAAGAATTCAAAACCGGGGCCATTTCCGGTGAAACCGGAAGTGACCGGAAAGTGGAAAATATGCGAAAACTCTCCTCTTCACATAACATTTACCTGTACCAATTCTCATTTTGATACACATAATACTCTAGAAATTATGACTTGTCTAATAGATTCGTTTTGTAATGACACCCGGTATAACAAATTGATGTATAGATTGTATGCTGAAGAGTGTTTAAAATAAATACGCCTATACCGGCTATTTGTTTAGGTAAATTATGGGCACTATGGCTTATGGATGCACTAACACGAATATTAAAAGAACGTAGTAAAGTTTTTCGCAAATATAAAAAATAATAGAAATATTCAGAGTTGAAGTGATCACAAAACTCTTCGAAACTTTGCTTTGGCAGAGATGTAAGAAGGCAGCCTCTAACAACGCTTAAGGATTGCGGATATGCATTCTAAATCAAAGCCGGGGATGCCAGACAATCCACAGAACCCAGTAGCGTTAACTACTATTTTCTTTCAGCTTTCTCTAATATTAAGGCTGATGCAGAACCTGCTTTTTTTATTTCAGAATCAAAACCCATGGAGAAGCTCATTTCCATTGCCGTATGTCTTTCCTCGAATACATTTGCAGCCTTTAAATTAAATGCTGCCAGCATAGATATATTTTTGATTATGTTAAAAGTGAGTATACCTCTGTTGTTAAGCCATTTCACTCATATAGTGAATGTTTGTCTGGAGACTGGTTACTTTTCGACAGCCTGGATGACCGCACTCGTGGGTCCTGTACCCAAGGTAAATAATCCGATAACATTGAGTAAGTGAGATACTTATATTCTGCGCGCGAAGCGACTACTGCGTTATTGCATGTCAATGATGTCGTTATCGGGGGTTTGGACTGTGATCTAGCCATGGCGTTAAAAATTCTAGGCTGTTTGAGGACGTTCGACTGTGTGGATCATGAATTGTGCAAAATCCCATAGCATCGAGCTTGATGATCGAGCACTTTCTTTTTCGATAATTACTTAATGAGCAGAAGGCAACTTGCGCTGAGTGTCGCAGATCGGCAATTCGAAATGTAAGAGAAATCTCCAATTTTACATCCTTACATCATCTCTAATGCCAGAGTTTCCTTAATCGATCACCTAGGCGTTAGTTTTGACACCGAATTACGATTTAATAACCACGTTAATTATATTTTAGCCAAGTCCTACAAAATGGCAGGATTTATAATGAGACGCTGCATGGATTTTTCAAGTATCGAAGTTTTAAAGTCTTTATATTATTTACTTGTGCGTAGCGACCTAGAAATTGGAGCCCTTGTTACATAACGCATATTAAGCGGATTGAACGCATACAGTTAAAGTTTGTGAATTTTATGCTCTATAAACTCGGCGTCGACAGAAATCTTCGTTCCTATTCTCAGAGATTGCAACTAATAGGTGTGGAAAGCCTGGAATTGCGTAAAACTTATTTAACTATTCTTTTTGGATTTAATATAGTTAGGAAAAGCATTGACTGTTCTGGCCTTCTTAAACTGATTAACTTTCGCGTTCCTTCAAGCGACACTCGCCTTTTCCAAACGTTCTCGGTTAAGAGAAGCGCAACTGATGGTAGAAATAATATAATGAATCGTATTATACAACTTTTCAACACATATATTCCCCCTAATTTCGATTTTGAATGCTCCCTGCCTACGTTCACAAAGAAACTAAAATCATTCTTATATAATACTTGAATATTCGTGTGTTGCAACTTCGACGGTTTCATGCTATTTAGAGTATATTACTACATAACTTTTTCTTTGTTTTGTTTTATGTATAGCCATTTTTTCTTCTTTCTGAGTGTGTATTCTTTGTCAAAGGTTTGTATCACCGTTAAGGATTGGATAAGTTATTTTATTTTATTTATGTAATATACAATAAGGAATGTACTATTTCGATGTACTCTGTGATGTACTGTTTGAGATAAATAAATAAATAAAAAAAAGTACAGAAATGTTAATTTTGACCATAAAAATTTAACATTAATTTTATACTTTGGAAATATGTAACAATAAACATTCTCTTATTTTTATTATATTCCTTTTACCTCCTTCACTCCTTCGGATAAAAATACTCAAAAATGGTTGCTTTATTTTAAATAAAAAGTATTTTTATCAAGATCTTTAACTCTAGATATGGGGAATGTTGTAATATACTTACTCAAAATTTGTAACTGATCCTACAAAAAGCTTATGGAATGTTTCGTGATAATTATTCGGAGGTGGTTCAAAATCACTTTCACTAATTTTATCAGCTTTTTCCGCGGAAAAGCATCCTAATAACTTGAGGGTATCACAAAGGCTAGTCCTGCAAACTTCGTAGTAAAAAAACTTCGCGTTTGCGGGTTCAAATCGCATGGCAGTACAAATGGTCTGGAAAACGAGAATCAACAAGCCCATTACCTGAGGGTTTGTTTCTTTTTTACAAAGCTTTCCTTCCAAGGCGACCAAAATACTTGTTATATAAATAAAACCGTTTGCCTAAAAAAATCATCAGTCAAAACCTTCTATTCTAAAAATATATGCTCAAGATAATTCCAAAGTCATTGCAGTTATATTCACTTCATGGAAGTTTAAGCGAAACTTTAAAAACTAAAATTTATGTAAAAAAATATTTCTCTGTTAATATACCTTTCTAAAAACAGTCCTAGTTCTATGAGATTCTTTTAAACACAGCCTTAAAGCTTCCAAAATATCGATTTTCAAATCGAGTTCAGTCCTAGACGCGGAATGTAACGTGTTTAATAGCTGACTCATGTCATCATCTCCACCACTAGATAGAATTAATTCTTTTATTATGCCTAAAGCAGCATACCTAAAATTTAAACGAAATTTAATACTAAAACCAACTACCTATAATTTTAGAGTCTATGAAAATGAGATCTTTCCGTTACCAGCTCAATTTATTTATGTATTCTTTTAACTGACTACAGGAGTGAATTGTCATTATTTATTTCAAAAAAATTTTTTGTTTATAATGTGATAAAGGAGGATACAGGGACAGGAGAAGTATATGACGGAAGCATATATATATATATATATATATATATATATATATATATATATATATATATATATATATATATATATATATATATATATATATATAATTTATTTTTGTATCTTAAACCTTTTGTTAAATATTTTTTTCTAATATTTTCTTGGGTATAGGTTTTTCCATTAGAGAAACAAAGGACAATAATTTTCTTTCTGACGTTTCGCTCTACATAGTGAGCTTCTTCAAAAGAGCTTGGTATATTTATTTTACATCTACAAAAATTACAGAATTTTTTATATAATAAATATATATCACAGTAATTACACTTTTATAGTTTTAATTTAATTAAAATTAATAAAAACAAAACAGATTTTAAAATAGTCTTAAAGTTTAAAATTTAAAACAATACAGACAGGTTAAAATAGTGAAGATTATAAAATAGTACATACCTTGAAAGTAGTTTTGTGTGTATGTTTAAAAATAAATTCAATTATGATCTGTGGTATGCAATTGATATGGATAGATTTATTTTTATAAAAAGCAAAAAATAGGAAAAAAGATTATTATTTATTTTTTAATGACGTTCTTTCACCCGTATGAGTGTATATGAAATCGTTCCAAGCATCATTACATTATTTCTCATATTTATTATAGAGTCGCTTCAAGCATGTTTTATTCAAAAATCAAATTATAGTATATCTGACTTAAATTTTTGACATCTTGCTTGTCATTTACAACATTTTTATCTTTTTTTATGTGTATCATTTCTTTGATGACTAATTTATGATAATTTCTGTCAGTATCTAAAATATGGGTGTTTTTAAAATCAAATTCATGCTTAGATGTTTGTTCATGCTTATGTAAAGATGTCGTTGCGTTTTTAGTATACTTGTGTCCATTCACTCTATTTTCAATATATTGTGTCGTCATGCCAATGTATTTCTTAGGACAATTTAGGCATGGAATTGCATATATTACGTTAGATCTTTTTTTGGTAGGCACTTTGCTTTTTAATTTCGTATAAACTGACCCAAGTAAATTGTTCGCCTTATGGCATACCGTTATGTTATGTTTATCCAAAATATATTTTATTTTTTCAGACAGTTGGTATACATACGGTAATGCAATGAAAGTGTTTTGTGTTTTGGTATTGTTAATTTTATTTTTTTTGTTTGTGTTATAATGTAAATAGGTTCTTTGTTTAATTATTTTTTTTATGAGTAGTTTAGGAAAATGGTTCATTATTAGGGTCTCTTCCACTTTTTTTAGCACTTCTGGGCGAAATTCGGGTGAAGATAATTTTATAGCTCGATCAACTAAGCCGATTATGACACTATTTTTTTGTTTATTTGGATGTTTAGAGTTAAAATTCAAATACCGGCCCGACCAAGTATCTTTCGTGTACCATTTTGTATGAAGATTATGATCCGTCTTATTTCTGTGTATAGTTAAGTCTAAAAAGTTTATTTTTTGTTCTATTTCAATTTCAGCTGTAAAATTCAGTTTTGGGTGGAAATTATTAAAATATTGTAATAAGCTATCTATTTTGTTTTCGGGTACAGCAGCTAAACAGTCATCTACATAGCGTTACCAAAACACAAAACACTTTCATTGCATTACCGTATGTATACCAACTGTCTGAAAAAATAAAATATATTTTGGATAAACATAACATAACGGTATGCCATAAGGCGAACAATTTACTTGGGTCATTTTATACGAAATTAAAAAGCAAAGTTCCCACCAAAAAAAGATCTAACGTAATATATGCAATTCCATGCCTAAATTGTCCTAAGAAATACATTGGCATGACGACACAATATATTGAAAATAGAGTGAATGGACACAAGTATACTAAAAACGCATCGACATCTTTACATAAGCATGAACAAACATCTAAGCATGAATTTGATTTTAAAAACACCCATATTTTAGATACTGGCAGAAATTATCATAAATTAGTCATCAAAGAAATGATACACATAAAAAAAGATAAAAATGTTGTAAATGACAAGCAAGATGTCAAAAATTTAAGTCAGATATACTATAATTTGAATTTTGAATAAAACATGCTTGAAGCGACTTTATAATATATATGAGAAATAATGTAATGATGCTTGGAACGATTTCATATACACTCATACAGGTGAAAGAACGTCATTAAAAAATAAATAATAATCTTTTTTCCTATTTTTTGCTTTTTATAAAAATAAATCTATCCATATCAATTGCATACCACAGATCATAATTGAATTTATTTTTAAACATACACACAAAACTACTTTCAAGGTATGTACTATTTTATAATCTTCACTATTTTAACCTTTTTGTTTTGTTTTAAATTTTAAACTTTAAGACTATTTTAAAATCTGTTTTGTTTTTATTAATTTTAATTAAATTAAAAATATAAAAGTGTAATTACTGTGATATATGTTTATTATATAAAAAATTCTGTAATTTTTGTAGATGTAAAATAAATATACCAAGCTCTTTTGAAGAAGCTCACTATGTAGAGCGAAACGTCAGAAAGAAAATTATTGTCCTTTGTTTCTCTAATGGAAAAACCTATACCCAAGAAAATATTAGAAAAAAATATTTATATATATATATATATATATATATATATATATATATATATATATATATATATATATATATATATATATATATATATATATATAGTAGTGGAAAAATGTAAGGAAACTTTTAATTATGTTCGTATTAATTAATACTGAATTTATCAAGAGCTTTTTGCATTTCATTAAAATGCAGAAATGCTACTGATATACATAATCATCGCGTTTAATAATCTAAAATGTTGTTTATATTTTTTTGCCTAAGGAATTTGTGGTTGGAAATAAGTATGAAAAATATTTATATTTTGGTTTTAAAGTATTCAGTTTCAGTTCTATAGTGCAAATGTCGTGTAAAAATATTAATTTATCATGCCAAAACACCGTTATTTTTCATGTGATTTTAAACAAAAAAAAAATTTAAAATGGGGAGAAAAAAGTCCTTTATTGCGAAATATTTAAATATTTCTGAAAGTGCCGTAAAGAAAATAATACAAAAATATGATAGTTGTGGAGATGTAAGAAATGCGCCGAAGTCGAGAAGACCTCGTGAAACTACTTCTAGGATCGATAAAACTATTTTTGAGGATCTCAAAACTTGACCCCAGAAAAACATCCAAACTAATAAAAAACGAAATATCGGAGCTGTTTGGTGTTAAAGTGATAAGTAGAACGGTACGCTATCATCTACTTGATGGAGGTCTTTATGGAAGAGTTGCTGTTAAAAGTCGCTTCTATCAAAGAAGAATAGAAAGGCCCGAATGGAGTTTGCTAGAGCTCATCTTTTTTGGTCTACAGAAAAATGGAATATCGTGCTTTGAAGTGACGAAAACAAATTTCACTATTTGGATCTGATGGCAGAAAATATGTAAGAAGACCGGTTGGAGCAAGATTCAAAGCAAAGTACCAAATTCCTAGTGAACATGGAGCAGGGAACATAATGGTCTGGGGGTGTTTTTCTCGATCTGGGATAGGGCCCATCATTCAAGTGCAGGGCAAAATGGACCCATTTCAATATAAAGAAATATTAGAAAATAGAATGCTTCCATTTGCAGATGAAGAGATACCATTACAGTGAATATTTCACTAGGATAATGATCCGAAGCATTCGTCTAAAATAATAAAACAATGATTTGGTGAGAAAAATATAACTGTGCTTGAGTGGCCATCTCAATCCCCAAACTTAAACCCAATTAAACATCTTTGGGACGTCTTAGAACGCCGTATTCAATATCAAAAATCAACAACTGTTTAATGTTATTAAATCAGAGGGGCGCAAATCCCTCCAGGAACTTTCCAAAAATTAGTCGACTCAATGCCAGGCAGTGTTAGATGCTAAAGGGTATTCTACAAAATACTAAAAAACTGTTAAACGTATGTTTACAACGTTTTTTGATGAAATTTTAAAAGTTTCCATACTTATTTTCAACTATCATTTGAAAATTCCTTATAATTTGAAAATGTGAATCTCACTCTCAATTGCTTTACATTACATTATAATTATGCCTATGCTGCAATAATTTGCAGAGAGAAATACAACTCGTGATTCTAAAAGTTTATATATAATTATATATATATATATATATATATATATATATATATATATATATATATATATATATATATATATATATATATATATTGTCGTATTAGCCATCATCTTACCGCCTTTCTCCGGCCAGATTTAACTTCAAATACAAGTTCCGAGTATTAATAACTACGACGACGGGTGTCTGGGAAGGTACCAACTAGAATCCCACTGACGAGTCCTATAGTTGGTACCGGGACGATTGCGACACGGCAGGTCTTTTCTAGGTTTTCCCTGCCATAATAGCCCGATGATGACGAGAATAACCCGATGAGAGAGACAAATAGTGACAACCCTTACGAGTGACAAGGAAAGAAAACCGAACTTGTTTGTAATGTAGGAGTGTACAGGGATAAGTCGAAAAGTAGTCGCCCACGACTTGCTCCTATATTACAACAATATATATATATATATATATATATATATATATATATATATATATATATATATATATATATATATATATATATATATATAAAACAAAGAATATATAAAAACAGTTTATTTCCTGCAAATACAACTCTGGTCCTCTCTCCATACGCGTTTCGGCCACCTTATGGTCTCGTCAGTGGAGTTGTATCGAACCGAAAGCACCATTCGCAAAAAAACAACTGTCTGTACAAAATATGTTTACAAATAAGAACGTTACAAGGCATTATAAAAATTGTCAACTTTTGAATTTTACCCTGTATCTTCAAAACAAAAGAATATTTTTAAATTCTGTTCGCGGAATTTTTGGTTTCCCTAAAAAAACAGCTCATGAATGCTACATTAGATTTTTACTAACTTTAATAGTTGGCGAGAAACCCAGTGAAAATATCGAATTTAGGATACCCTGTACAATAGGTACATTAAAACAATCAAGTTTCAGGCAACCGATCTGTTAACTATTCATGAAAGCAATGTTATTTGGGCCTACTTTTGGAATTGTTTTTTTGCAAAAACCTCTGATAAAAAATACTGAAAAAATTCAAGGTTATTCTTCACATAATTATATTTCGAAGTTTCACGGGTTTCTTTATACAAGTGTATAACCACTGAACATCCTTAAACAATTACTTACCTACAATCTAAATACTGCACCAATCCATGCACACACTTAGCTCCCCCACATTCCCTCAAAACGGTAGAATTGGCTGCATTGCCATTCAGTAGTAATGTTAAAGCTTCAATGATCATACCACCAAGCTTCTCTTGACCCGACGGAATACTGTATTCTTTTCCTTTACTCTTAGCGACTTTTTTATTTTCCAAAAAACTAGCGTAACGACTAAGTAACGTTACAAACACTTCCAGTAACCCCACTTCACGGTACACATCTTTAAAAATTACGTTATGTTTTAAGATATTTAGAAGAGTCTTCATGGATGATATGCTGCATTCGACGTGATTGAGACTGTGCGACTTTAGAAAAATTGACATTGAAATGAGCTCCTTACAAGGTACAAAATTTAACGTAAATACGAGAAACTCGATAAGCTCGAATAGCTTCTTCTGAATCTCGGGAGGTTTATGATGTATTTTTTCGGTGAATTGACTCAAAGTATTCTGATTTTCCAGAATGAAATAGTTGGCATTATCGGAATGGTAAATGCTGGATATTGCATCTAATATGGTACTGCAAGCAAGAGTAGATGTCGATTTTAAAAACGTATTCTGTAGTACGTGGAAGGCTTGTATGTTCCGGATACTTGTTCCTCGACCTGAGGGCTGGGGTAAAATAAATCCCTGCATTTGAAATAAAGAGCCTGTTGAAGCTTGGGATGGTTTTAGCTCTATGTAACCGCACATACATAGAGAAGTTATCATTAATACTAAGTTTCTTATAGATTCTTGAGCTTCATTAGATTTTTCATTTTCTAACCTAAAAAATTTAAACATAAATTACTACAAGAAGTGATCTCAAAAAATGTTATTATTAAAACTGGCAACATTGGCATTTCTAGGTGCTATCTGACATCTATTATAAAGTTTGACATTTTAGACGGTATACGTATTCGAAACATTTTAACATATCAAATCGATTCTATAAGCATGTTTTCTTTTACATTCTGTTTCTTTATTTCTTTCAAAAGAGTAATAAAAATGATGATTTATCAACGGAACTCAACATTTACAAGTACATTTTATTCTAAGATAGCCTTCTTGGTTAAAACTGAATATATTCTCAGCATTATTAAAAAAAAAAACTAATCTACAGTAATAGATTTGTATTTACTGCCATTCTATTAAGGAAACTATCTAATAAGTAAAAAGTACGACAAAGAGGTACTTTTGACGCTAAGGAACATGAATAAGGAATAATTCCAGGCATTCGGGAATTTTTATTTAGTTATTAACATCCGGCAACATCGGAAACGACCAGCAGAATTTGCAGGTCATCGTTAAGGGTTACAACCAATTGTTCAATTAACAGCCACATGTTATCGAAGCGGTGGTGCTTTTTTATATTTGGGTTAAAATGTATTAATTTTGCCGGTTTTCAGGTTTTGTTTTTTAAGTTAGGCTTGTTTTGTAGTGTTCTGTTTTTGAAGTTGTGAGTGTTCTTACAAATAAGTGAAACAAATTAGGAGGAAATTTAAATATGGTAATGATATAGTTGATTACCTGATAAGTAATAATTTAGTTGGTTGAACATTTAAATTAAATCCTACATCGTGAAAAGTGTAGAAAAACCACGTTCCAATTTAATTACTCTAAAACCAATGGAAAACCGTATCTCTCAATGATAAATTAATTTTTAAAATCGGTTCAATAATTTTAAAGACTATCTCAAGCATAAACTCTACCTATTTATTATATTAGTATAGATTGAATTTGTCTCCATTTTCGATATTTCAGCCCATTACTTACTTTTAATTGTTCTTTTATGACCGATATTTATCTTAAAAACCAAACTTACTTGAGTAAAAATTCCGAGAGGAATACATATCCCTGAGCCTGTCTAAAATCATCCAAAAGGGTCGACGACACTTCACTAGAATCCTTCAGGAAACAAAAAACAGTAACAAACATTTCAACACGTTCTAATGGAGCTAATTCTGGTACTTTTTTCATATTTTCTATACACAAAGCTACACACGATTTACCTAAAAATGGTAAATAAAGTTAAGAGTTGTTGGATAGTATTTCTAAAAGCTTAAAATTTATTGAGAAAGGATAGAAGATCTACAACATAAAAATACAATAAGAACGTTTTTAAGTTGCTAGAAAAAATGTTATATTTACTTATTACTACTTACTATGTATATAGCCTACTACGGGGGGAGTTAGTCCATGTCTGGACAACGTCATCAATACTTCCGCAGCGCTTTTTCTCCACATAACATTATAAGAAGGACACCATGAAGTAATGGCAGAAAACAGTAATGTTAAGTCATCTTTCTTAGCTAATTCTTCTGCTGGTATTCTATGACTGCACAATCGAACCAAGAGCTACAATAAGAAGTTCTAATGAAGCACCCCACCATTTATTTAAAATCATTATGGTGATTTCGACACTTTATTAGAAACGATGCATATCAAAATCATACCATAACAACACCATTTCTTTCTTACCTGAACGAAAATTTTTTGTAGCAATATCCTTCTTTCATGGGGAGTAAAGTCACTATTACTGTCTTTGGTGTTCGACTCTTTTTCTGGAATTTCGGGCAAGTCGAAGAAAAGATAGAGGCATTTTACTAAAGTAGATGGTACTGCCACCTCTGACATGACCTGTAAAGACAACTTTTTTATTATGATCTCTCTATATTATAAAGAAATAGATATGAAATACAAAGGTCCAATCAAGGGTGCAAAAGGAGTAGAACAGCTATAAATGACCGTTATTTTTTACTTGATTCTACATGAAATCACGCGTTAACACACTTGCTTCTCAAAAATGAGCTATTAAATGTAATTTCAAAAACAATCAGACGAAGATTAACAAAAGCAGGTTTAAAGCACGAGAACCTGTCACAGTTTCACGTCTTTTCCAAAAGCACAAAACTCACTGATTTTCCAGAACACATGTTTAGTGAAGTATTGGAAACTGGAAAATTGTTGTGTTCACGGACGAGACCAGAGTTCAATTATGGAAACAGGGTGAACAAAACTAAGTAAATTGAATATCATAATCAAAGTATATTTTGTTGCAAAAAGAATACAATATTCTCATTAACAAAGCTTTTCACACCTAGGCAAAATATATATAAACAAATTACACTTAATAAACGAAATAATACATCATAGATGAGAGTTGTTGCAAATTCTCCAGCCCGTAAGCTTTACCAATCAATGATTTTTAATCTTCGACTATCTCTAGTGGAGAACAATTCTTAAGGAGGACTATTCCCTGCAAATGAGTCAAATGAAATATAGTATCCAATATTTGACAAATTACATCAAAATATTAATAAAAAATAATATATTTTAAAAATAAATAGTTTGCAAGCAATTTATCAACGAAATAGGAAATATTATTAAAAAAAAAACTTCTTTTGACTTATTTAAATGAGCTAATCGTGACTAAGGTGTGACTTCGGAACATTGTGTTTTTACTGTTTATGTTTATTTCCGAGACAGTCTAACCTTACTCTTTATAATAAATAAGTTTACAGTCTAGTAAAATGTTTACTCATAATATTCGAATGTCTCATTCCAAAGATGCTGGTAAATTTATAAGTTTCAAACGTAAACAAGGTGTGATTTCGCAACGTTGTGTTCTTACTGTTTATGTTTATCTCCGAGACATTCAACCTTACTCTTTATAATAAATAAGTTTACGAAATAGTAAAATGTTTACTCATAATATTCGAATTGTCTCATTGCAAAGATGCTGGTAAATTTGTAAGTCTCAAACGTAAATAATAGCGTCAGAATATGCTAAATGCGAAAAAAAAACGTAAAGTAGCATTTTGAAATTAATGCAAAATCTTTACACTTTCATATATAACAGATCTTTTAACTACTGTCAATTAATTATAGGTAAAGGTAAATTATGAGAGAGTCAAGTACTATATTATGAATTCCCAAAAACAAAATATCTAGGTTTGTTAATAAGGCACACTGTTTCTACCGAAAAGTGAAATAATTTTCTCTTTATACATAAATGGCTGCAGGAGTTTCTTACCTAGCATGACACATTGAACTGATCATTTTTGAACAACAAAGAATAACAACCTGACATTCCTCACACAAAGCATAACTTTTGAAGAGGGCAACATAAAGCACTGAACCCGTGAAAGCGACAAATTAAATCGAAAATATCCTTCAAGATCACGTTTTCTAACAGTCAGCACTACTGAATAAGAAAAGTTCGTATCAATACAGGATGAAGCTCGACCACACGTAGATGGAATAATGAATAATTACCCATATTAAAAAATTAGGTTAGCCACTGTACAGTCCAAACTTAAATCCAATAGGACGCACGTGTAGAATCAGTTAAAACGCCTGAATTCAATTTCAAATATAATGGCAAAGCTTAAGTTGAATGGAACCCAATTCCTAAAGAATTCATTCAAACTCTACTTAATACTCATTACTAACTATGCACTTTATTTTAATAGGAACATTAGTATTTGTCATACCAAGAAAAATTAAGTTTAAAATAAAGATTCACAATTTTCATAGTATTTCCTTTTTGTTACCCAAAATTGGTAAAATAAACTATTTTTCTTAGTACAGAGTTCAAATGATTCATCAAAATGAATTTTTCCTAACAGAAATTATAATTATTCCATAATTTTGTTAATGAGTGTAGCTAAATCAGAACTAAAGATGTAAAGAAAATCACAAATTCTAAATTCGGAGTAAAGATGTAACAAAATTCTTGTCAATGCACTACTGTACGTTAGTCGGCTTCATATACATAAAACATGTCTCAGAATAGATCTTTACAAACGCAAATAATTTTAAAATTTTTTGTAATATACATATACTTGCCTGTACTAAAGTACCATTTCCAGCAGCTAACAAATTAAGAGTAGATAATAACATCCAGCCATTACTAGATTCTTCGCAATTTTCTATTTCTAAAAACTTTGCTATAGCTGAACTTGCAGCTTCTGTGCTTTGATTGGAAGCTCGCTTTCTAATTTCCGACACCATTAAAAGCGATACTTGATGACAAAACGCTAGAATATCCCAAAATTTTTCGTTCATGTCACATGATGGACTCGATCCAAATACCTAAACAAAAAATAAAATGTACTATATATATATATATATATATATATATATATATATATATATATATATATATATATATATATATATATATATATATATGTTATATCGTAGGTTTTCACGGATGGTAGAATGAATAGTTTGGTTATTCCGGGTTTCAATCCGTTCGTTCAAAAAATCGTTTTCACGACGTTTCGCCAAAATCTCATTTGGCAAACGATTTTTTGAACGAACGGATTGAAATCCGGAATAACCAAACTATTCATTCTACCATCCGTGGAAACCTACGATATAACATTATATATATATATATATATATATATATATAAATATATATATATATATAAATATATATATATATATATATATATATATATATATATATATATATATATATATATATATATATATATATATATATATATATAAAATAGAATAAAATATTGGCGAAGCGGACGTGAAAATTTGTCAATCTACATGATTCTCGTATTAAAAAGTGCGGAGCACTCCAAAATATGGAAAAACTCCGGGTCCGACAGATCGCGATCGCTGTTTCGTCCTAATGTGGGACTCGTCAGGCCACCGCAGTCGGTACAAACCATCATCTCGCCTCTGTATCCTATAAAACTGAATTTATGATTAAAAACAGCAAATAGGACGACAAAGGCGACATCTCGATGGTTCACTCGATAACACAAGAACTACACAGATTGACAAAACTTGTAAAAACCGCCATGTGGTGGCGCGACGGTGAATAAAAATAGAAATCTGTAAAATCCAAAGGATAGGGGTCGCATTATTCGGTACAAAGCAACTAGGCTTGCTGCTAGATTGGCAACGAAAGCCACGTGTCGCACCCAACGATCCTCCTATGAGAGCACCGTTTAGTGTGTTTTTAAGCCAAATAAGTAGAAAATAAATAAATAAAGTTCTTGTCCGTGTAATATAAAAACAGAAAAAATAAAATCTTTGGCATAGCGGACCTGAAATGTATCTTTCCATACTTTGGAATGCTCCGCACTTCTTAACATGAGAATAGTACAGATTGACACATTTCAAGTCCGCTATGCCAAAGATTTTATTTTTTCTGTTTTTATATTACACGGACAAGAACTTTATATATATATATATATATATATATATATATATATATATATATATATATATATATATATATATATCCCATTTTAACTTTGACACTCAAAAATCTCAGAAACTAAGCGTTTTTTAAAAAAAAAGTAAAAGACAAAAGCTCCTTTATTTTAAGGGGTCAAACGTTTAGGATCTTGAAACCGACTTTGGACTTGTATCTCAAGACCATTTCAATGTCAACTTTGCTTTTTTAAACAGGAACTGCTATTTATTTTACAGAAATGAAAAGCAGGGAAAATTACCTGTTCAACAATATAAATAAGTCATAAGCATTCTTTCTTATCAAGAGGTCATTTAAAGGTCAGACTCGCCGGACGAAAAAACGCAAAAAATCTTAGAACCTAAACAGGGTAATGACAAGAGAAATAATTTTCTTTATATTGAAAATGCAAAATATTTATGACGTTGAAGCTAACCTTGGACTTGTGCTTCAAGGTCGTTTCAAAGTCACCTTTTTCCCTAATAAAAACCCCTTTCTATCAAACAAACGTAACTGACCTTCAAATGTGAAGATGTGAAAAAATATATGCCATGTTTATACCGCTGGATGGGGACTTTTCCCTAATTTCCATTTTTGCAATAAAAAATAGGACTTACTACTTGAAAAAAAAAAGTTGACTTTGAAATGAAAGTCTAAGGTTAGTTTCAAGGTCATAAACATTAAGCCATTTCAACATAAACTTATGTCTCTTGTAAGTACACTGTTTAGTTTCTAAGTTTTTCTGAGTTTTTCAGTCAAATGAGTGAGTTTAACCTTCAAATGACCTCTAGATACGAAAAAAGCATATGACATATTTACATTGTTGGACGACGAACTTTCCTGCTTTTCATTTCTGTAAAAAATACGGGTGTTCCTATTTGAAAAAGCAAATCTGACCTTGAAATATAAGTCCAAAGTGAGTTTTAAGGTTATAAACTTTTGGCTCCCTTAAAATAAAAAAACTTTCAAAAAATGTTTTAAAAAATCGAAAGAAAAAGTTGAAATAACTTGTCTGCAATGGAACAAATAAGAAGCATGTATCTGTAGTACTTATTTACCTTACAAAAGAGAGGTAGCATGTTATATAGTTTGTCATCTTTTTCTTTATCAGACAGTGGATGTGGCGGATGCATGTATTCCAAAAAGAGTTTCTTCAGATGCATCAGACCCAGTTGGGTGTGGGGCGATGAAGGGTCTCCCATATTTTCGGAGCTGGAAGCAGTCGCAGCGACTCCCCCGCCCCGTAGTTTACGCATTATATTCATTTTAGTGCCGGTTTAAAAATCCCTAGATTAAAAAATAACGATTAAGCAAAAATAATCCAGGTTATGAGATATAATTTAACTACATATATTTTATTTGATCTATTTAAAGATGCAAATAAGTGTTGAATGTAAATAATGCATCGAATCTGATAGATAAAGTTTCAGTCAAGTTCTTTTTAAAATACTAAAACAGCGAATTATAGAATCTGATAATCTAGGGTACAAGCAATAGTAAAAATATCTCATTTTCATTCTAAATAATGCTGAACATTTGCTTATTTACAGGGAACCTTCTAGCACTTCTCTACTATTTTGTAATAATTTTATAGCGGAGATTTATCGATTTCTAATTTTCGCTTTTATATTTTTTTAAGTAAGAGCCTGCGAAAAAAGGTTTATATAGAAAAAGTTGTATATAAAAAGTTTAAAAATAGATTCGTGACACACTACAAAGACTTTAAATTGCATCAATAAAATCTAATTTTGGCAAGCGATCAATTCTGCATTATGAAATTTAGGTCTGGAAGAGTTTACTTAAAACAATAAACGATACAAAAGAAACCCTGATATGGGCATATAATTAAATTTTAGGAAACAAAGATTTTTTTACCATACGAAATTTTTTAAGTTTATTGATATTTGTTGAAGCTCCCTCTAAGACAACGTAATTATTATTACATAAATTAAGTTAAAAAATTGACCTTATATGTAATAAAGCAATCAGTGTAATTTGTTTACTGTAATACATATTTCCATAAACGCTTAAAGAACACACATTTAAATTCATTAAAGTTCTGTTAAATTATTATCTTATCAATTATATGGACTCCGTAAATCAATTTTATGTCAAAAACGGCGTTTGCAGGCCTAAACATAACTATCAGTTCGTCCCATAAATTATTATTTAATTAGGATTTGTTTTTTTTTCCAGGAGGGGATCTATTTTAGTGTACTGTGTAGATATTTTGATAACAAATAAATATAGGGTGATCAAAAACTAACATTAAATATTAACTTGAAAAAATCGTTAAAAGTCAATTTTTGTAAACGAAACCCATTATTTTTATAATGTTATCTTATTTAGCGTTAAAAATAAGGATAACTTTCGAAAAATTTGTAGTTTTTGAAATATTGGCAATTTTACATTATTATATTGTAAAAACGCTATACGGCTTTTAAGTTTTGTTATTAGTTGGCCATGACAACGAAACGCGATGCAAGAAAACAATAGAACACCCTAGAAATGTCACTATTTCTTGCAATTTGACAATTATTAATAAAAATCATACCGGGGCTATTAAATTATACGCACGAGGATTATTTAAATTTGTTTATCTACAGGGAATATAAGTTTTATCATGAACATGCCAGACATTTGTTGACATATATCCAGGTAAACAGAGGCCATCACGGACCGGTGTTAAACGTAAATTGCAAAATTTAAAAAAAAATTAGCACCGTTAAGGCAAAAATGCATAAAAGGAAACCTATTCTCAATGATGTCAAAATTGCCAATCTGACATATATTGTGGCATATCCTATGGCATAGTTAAGATAAGTGGCTCTACAAACAGGAACCTAGAAGAGCGTAATACATAGAACTTTGTTGAACCACAACTTCCTCCTATTTAATATTACAACACCTAAAAGATACTGATTTGCCGAAAAGAGCGCAATTTTGTGAATTTATATTAATGATAATATAAGACGACCCTAGATTTTTTGACAACATAATTTGGACTGATGAATCAAATAGAATAAATTAGTAAAACTACATTTTAATAATACAAAGCGAATTGTGTCCCTATTTTGAATTATGTATTAACTTTTGTAAGAGAGAGATATTTAAATATTCTAGAAGACTTAGACAATCAATATTTAAGCAATTTACCTCTGGCGTCAAATTTTTTTATAACACGTTGGCGCCCCACCACACAGAACCGTTCCAGTTACCAATTTCTTACAAGCAACATTTTATGACAAGTAAATTGCCAACCAAATAGACAACCTTATACAAAGTCATCGTTATTTTTAATGCTAAATAAGATAATATAAAACTAAGGTGTTTAATTTAAAAAAAAGGACTCAACGATTTTTTTAAGTTAATATTTAATCTTGGTTTTTGATCACTCTGTATTTATTTATCATCAAAATATCAACATTGTCCACTAAAGTAGATCCCTTCCTAGAAGAATGCCAACCCAATTTAACAATAAAGGATTTCATATAGGACAAACTGATAGTTATGTTTAGGCCTGCAAACGCCATATTAGACATAAAATTTAAAATATGTCATGTTAAACACATTATATATGAAATATGCCTATAATTTTGCCTAGAATCTAAAAATGAAATAACATATAGGGTGTTCCATATAAAATAAGCAAGAAGGCATCATCATCGACTTTAGAAAACGGCCAAATTTTAAAATTTCCCAAAGTCTACTTTCCGAGAAATCGATCGCCGTAGTTCGTCATGGGACACCCTGTATATAAGGACACAATTACTTATATATATATATATATATATATATATATATATATATATATATATATATATATATATATATATATATATATATATATATATATATATAACAATGCACCAATTCTATCACATATTTCGTTCAAGGTTTTAGTTAAATAATACATTTGTTTGAAGAGAAATTACAAATCACTCAGCGCCAACCAGAATTAACAAAAACTTAGCATTTTTGTTGGAACGAGTAACTTGTTCTACTTGATGCCGTTCAAGGAAGGATTTGTTTACTGCAAATTACACTTTGGTTTCCTACCCATTTGTATTTCGACCGCCTAATGGTCTGATCAGTAGACTGTAACGAACCAACAGTGAAATTCGCAGAAATTGTCTAACGCCTGACTGTAAATCATCAGTCAAAACCATATCCATATTATACCCCGGAACGGTAAAAAATGAATAATGAAATTAGATGTTGTGAATAAATAGACCAAAATATATATTGTTTAAAGATATTTTATATTTTAATGTGATCTTCCTGAAAACAAAAATATATTTGATAATTTGTATGCCCAATGCATATTTTGCTTCATTCATGTCGCTTTTCGTCACAAAATATACAAAAAAAAATAAATGATGATGAGTATTTAATTTCCCCCTTAGCGTAGTTCCCAAGCAATTTAAACATGGTCCTTTTTTTACTACTCTTGACACTAAATTTACCTTTGTAAGAGGGTATGTTTTGTGCAGAAATCAGGAATTTTTTTGTTCTGAGAAAATTAAGCTTTGAGGTCTAGGATCGGAAGAGGCACGATTTTTTTAAATATAGGTTTGGAATCAGCCCTGGTCCCTAACGTAAGGTAAGAATCAAATTTTACATTTTTTGAAATGTATATTTTTAATTTATTTATAAACAATAAGTTTCCGACTTTGTGAGATTGTTAGAGTTAGAAAATACTAGATTGCGAGTCCCCAATGCCAGTCGTTCCACAGTGCGAGAGAGAAAGAGAGTGAACTCGGTATTCTCTCGTTTTAATGGGCGGATCACCACGTATGCATAATACCTCATATCTGGTTCTATGTTCCGCTCGTTAAAAAGAAGAGAATACCTACTGCTTTACCACTTTTATTTCTAGATTAGGTTAATACACTATTGGACGAGAGTACCTAAAGCAACAAAGTGAATTTATTCCTTCAAGTTAAAGAAAAAACTATACGCTTGTGATTTCTAACTACTTTTAATGAAATAGTATCCTCACAATATCAGTAATATTTCAAATATTTAACTGTGGGTGTAAAATATTTGGAATTAAACCTTATATTAATTGATCTCCTTACAGTTTTTATTCTATTAGAGTTCAAAATCTTATATAACTTTTTCGACTTGTCTACTGGACAGTTTACATGTCGACGGGCAAATGCAAGCCTGACAACTCTAGTTCTTCCTGAAATAAGTGGCGTTTACTAAATACCTTTATGCATACAAACCGTCTTTAAACTATCTATGGGTTAACCATAATTACGGAAATAATTTTATGTGGGGACGTCCAAAAATTGTTTTGAGCAATTCTTTTTTAAGAGCCTGTCGGTCGAAAATTTTTGGAAGGAACGTTCGATACAGTGAGATATCATTATTGAGGGGCGGTAAATTAACGAAAAAACTTAAAAATAGTTGTGTAACACCCAGTATAGAATACTACACATGCATCTAATTTTAGACCAGTGAACACTTTGCCCTGTATAGAGAAAGTTTTGGAAATGTTAATTTATGAATTAGTAATTTGTTATTTTAATCCTAATCGCTTTGTTTTTATATACTTAAATGATATAGATTATATTGAAGGGGTGGAATTTATCAGATTATTTGCTGATTACATTGACATTGTTCCCATGTAGTGATGAGATTTTGACTGAAGTTGTTTTGTATGTGAACAAGTTGCTTAAAGCTATTGAACAGTAAAAGGCAATGATATTCACTACCCAAGTTAATGAAATAAAATATCTTGGCATTATAATAGACACCACATTATCTTTAAAGAAGCATTACGAATTTATTCAGAATAAGTTGAGAAAAAAAATGTTCTTCTTTTTAAGAATTACTGTTTGCAAGAATAACTGTCTTTAAAACTATAATACAGCCTCGTTTTGACTATTGCGCGACATTATTATATCTTGTTGAAGGTGGGACACTATAGATGTTATTTAAGAGAGGTATGAGAATTATTAGATGCAACCTCTACACTCCCATGCCCTTAATGTTCAATACTCTGAAAGAGTTTTCAGTAAAGCAAAGATTATACTATTTTGCAATGGTTTATGTGTTTAAGCTAAATAGAGGGATGCTGCCAACATAAGCATTAATGAGTTCATTAGTTTGCGAGGAGAAATGCAGTGTTATTTAGAATTTGTACTGCTATTATTTTATTGTTTAACTTTGTTTTTGACTTGTATTTTTATTTATATATTGTTAGTGGGTTTAATTATTTGTCAATAAATCTTATATTGAAATTATTTTAGATGATAATAATAATAATAATAATATCCTTTATTTGCAAACAAAATGATCACATAACAAAGCAACGTCAGAGAGAGAAATGTTTAACATTAAGAATTGTAAATATATCGATCTAACTACAGTTAAGATAAAAACTAATCGACATTTCAATAGGAGCTTTACACAAAGGAAAACAAAGAAGACAAAGACAGATACAAAATAATTAAAAAAAGTTGCAATAAGAGAGTCAGTTTAAACTGAACAAAGTTTTACAGTTTGTAAAGTAAGATATTCCAATTTAAAAGGAATAAAATTTTTACACATAAAACAAAAGCATGAGAAAAACCCACTAAACAAAAAATATTAAGTTAAAAATATTGACATTACAAAAACTATTCTTTAAAATTGAAAGAGTAAAAGCACCTATCAGACAGCCATTCATTTACGCGTCTCTTAAAGCAATTAATCGACTCGGTAAGCCAGATTTCTCTTGGAAACATCCTTATGGCTTTAATCGCCATATAGTATGATCCTCTTTCATAGAAGGTGGAGTTATGTAAAGGTATCCTTAGGTCATTTGCCCCTCTGGTAGTCATAACCATGTTTCCCAGATAAAGCTGTCAATTTAGCGGAAATAATTCCGTATTCCTTCTGACAAGCATGACTAAAGATCTAAAGTATACTGAGGGAACAGTAAGCAACTTAAACTGAGTAAAAAATGGTCGACATGAAGCTCTTGGATGTAGGTGGAAGATGCATCTTATTATGCGTTTTTGAATTTTAAATATATTAATAGCCTTTTTTGATGATCCCCAGAAGGAAATATCATCAGAGACAAGAGATTGTATTTGCCCAAGGTAGAAAAGCCTAACAGTCTTTACAGTGATGATGTCACGAAGCCTTCAGACTACACCACACAAACTGCGAAGCCTAGCCCCAAGAGCTGAAATATGATGTTCCCAGTTTAAAGAGGGGTCCAAATGAACACCCAAGAACATAACCTGTTCCAAAGTAGGGATAGATCTACCCCCAAGCCACACAAGCAGTGACAGACCTTGTGCATGCTTTGAAAAAAAAATGAGGCTGGATACACTAACTATTTCAGATTTGCTGCTTGTTTTCTACCTTCCAAAAATGAATTCATTATTTTTTACTTTAATTCCTTTGAAAATGGAATACCTTTCGAAATTTAGTTTTCGAGGCCACTAACAAGAGCTTACTTTGAAAGCAAAAAAGTGTTTAAATGCAATCCATGAATTTGGTATATTTAATGATCAGTTCTTATTTCCAAAAATTAATAACTAACACAGAATTTACATTAACAATTTTCACTTGCAAGTTAAATGATAAGCTTTACTTTCATGTGTTCATAGTCCTAAAAAAAAATTAACAACTAAGAAGTTAACAAACATTCAACTTTTTAGTTTAATTCTAAATTTCGCCCTAATTCATGTCTGGAGAAAAAATTGACAAGTACATCAAAAAGAAAATTATAAACAAATAAAACTTAGTAAAAATATGTGATAAAATAGTTGAAACATTTTGGAATAAAATGAGTACAACTGAAGAACAAAAAATTTACATATTACTTTTAGGTTAGAATATCAATGGTCGATTTGGATTGGTCATCCTTAATTTTTACTAATTCTACTTAATTTTGAAGTATGAACAAAACATTTTTATTCTGTAGTGTAAGTGTTAATTTAGCGGAAATTCTTAATGTTATTTGTTAATTTTTGAAATATGAACAAACCAATCATATCAAGATCTAATGGGAGTATTGTTCTACTTTTGTCCGACAGTGTGTTTATATATCAGAATCACCGGATTACTACTTAGGTGCTAGATAAGGTTTTCTTTTGGTTGAATACAAAAAGTACAATGCCAAACAGAATACAATTACAATTATTTTCAAACAGAACAGAATTATTTAAGTACAAAATTTTTATCCAAAAAAAACTTGGCAACCATATTTTATAATCAATTCTTTTATTACACTTAAAAAATTATGAAACTACAATAAAAACCACAAATCAAGTATAATCTTACAAATTCGGTGACGAAAGTTCTAACAATAAATTGAAAAATGGGTGTTCTTTTTTTTTAGAATGATGTACCGTCCTAGAAGAAATGTCAAAAGACAACACAATGACCTACAAATTTTCCCAAATTGTAAATGTAATGTTTTGCCTGTAGACAACAAAAAGATATTAAAAAATAAAGTAGTTTTAGATTTGTTGTCATGTCACATAAGAATATTTAATTAGACCACTGAAAACAGGAACGAAAAAATATAAAGGCTAGAATCGATTGTTTTGGACGATCTATCATATACAAAAATACTCTTGGAACGTGCGTGCCTTCTTTAATTATCTTCAAATTACCTGCTTATTGGGAGAGTTGAACCGCACTTCATGGCGTAAATAAACGCCCATTTACATTTTAAAAACAGCTGACAACACAATTATTCCGAATTTCGATAGAAAACTACCCAGAAAACATCAATGGACTCACGATCGGCGCAAAAACATCTGAAAACCTGAAGCGACGCTGCCAGAGTTAACGTATTGAAATTAAGTTGATTAGTATCTTCTGCAATAGAGAAATACGGAAAACAGGATATACGGTAACCTAAAAATATACCAAATGAGTCAGTATAGAAGCTATATATATCTGGTTGGACCGAAGATATACCCCAATTTGTTACTTTTATTAGATAATTTAATAAAATTTTTATAAAAAAGTTGAATCGACTTCTAAAAATGTGGTAAAAAGCAAAAAATAATATAAATTTTCATATGAAATTGTAATTTTTGAAGCTGGCGTCAAATTAATACCTGATAAAATGTGATTCGCATAAAAAGATTGTCTTAACTGTAGCTTGTACGTATCTCGAGTTAGTAGTTATTTGTCTCATTTAGTAATAATTTGGCGCGGACTTAAAAAATTTGAACCTTAAAAAAAATTTATGTTGTTTCACTTTTTAGAGTATTTTTTGAAGTCGTGACATTTTTTTAGAGGCATATAATTTTTCGATATTCAATTTTGAATTCTCTATGATATCCATAGATAATTTAAACCGAGTCTAAGCGAGACGTGAACTGTACCTCAGAATATTTCCAAGGTCGCAGTAAGTACCCATTTTATTCAAAGTTGTAAACTACGAGTGTGGACTCGCATATATTGTGTATGAACGCACAAATTTTTGCTACATGCCACACATAACGTTAATTTTTACTAATATGGACGCGGCTTTAAATAAATAAAAATAATTTATATGTCGTTAACCAAAGTAGATCAATTGTCCTCCCAATGAGTATAGTTTTATAACGTTTACCAATACAGCTGCTGTAACTCTCTAATTACACCTAAAACTTCTACCATAAACTGTAATAACTCCCGTCGTGTGATAATTCAAAACGAACGATTTTATTAAAGTCTAATGAAATCTAAATAAAAATATCAAAAGAAAACAAGTTTAATCTGATTTCCAAAACAATTATTTGATGTGGTTTTATTAAATTCCAAAAATATGCGGAATTAAATAAAATATGACTACCCTGCTGACCTTCCAAGGTTGTCACACCGTTTGCTTTGCTTACATCGTTTAGCGAAATATATTAAAATCAAAAAACATTAATATTAAAATTAATGCAATCAACATACACTGCCCACGTATTTTTAAATAGGATTTAATTTTCAGCGACTGCAGGTGATACCAAAGTGCTGTACCCTAATAAGAGTAATAATTTTTGATTTATTTGTATAACGATTATACTTCTGGCAACATTGCAAGGGCATATAATTAAAACAGGTCAGTAATAATATATTTGCTAAAGCCAAGTATTTTTTTTGTTCTGAATTGATAGGCAGTGGCGTAAATAACGACCCGCAATGTGGGGGTGCCTTCAAGTCCCTTGATGAAATTGAATAAATACGAAGGATCAAGACGGTTGCAAAATAGTAGGGTACATTAAAAAAAATACGCGGGTGGGGGGGGGGGGGCACGCATACTCCACTGTAGAGGTGGGCAAAACGGACTTTTTGGTGATTCGGACCGTCCGTATCACTAATTTTAAAGATCCGGGTAAAAGAACCGGTTCAATTGTCCGTTTCCCGTCAAGAATTCCAAAGTTCGAACGACTTTCCCATTTCATATTTTTAATATATAATTTTACGAAATAATACACCACCGATAATTACATTTCGATCTTTTTTTTTAATAAAATCCAATTACAAGCCTCATTATTTTTCAAAAAAAAAGATATTTTAAGCTTAAATTTAACTTCTATTACAATTTACGAGATAAAATAAAAAGGCGAATGGGACATTTAAGCTGTATTTTAAACAAATAGTAATATTTCGGCTCTCTCATTTAACTGCATATATTAATATTTGTACATTCACCATTTCATATGAATTATCGAAAAAAACGATGTTTGGCATAATTTTACAGCCATTGGAAAAAATTGCGTCAAATGTGAATTATGTTTTAAGCAATATAGGTGACTACCGAAAATTTGGCCAGAGATCTTAAAAGTAAGCATCCATTAGTGACTCTACTTGAACCACAAGAAATAACGTACCGTAACGCAGCACCAGAAAATCAGCTAAATTTAGAAATCAGTTTGTCTGATACTAATATGGACCGATCCGAACAATGGTCGACAAGTATTGCAAAATTGTAAAGCAGTCGTAACTTTAATTTTTTGTTTAATAACAAAAATTAAAATTATGTTTTTATTATTGTCACTTTCCCGAGAAACTTAATTTATGTTTAGAAAAATCGGTTTTAAACATATTCTTTATTTTTTGTTAATAATTTTTAATTAAAAACCAACCTTTTTTATTCCAGGATTAAAAACCCAAAATTATAATTGATCGTCATTTTTATGATTCTACAATTTCTGTCAGTGTTTTAAGAGCCAGAACAAAAAATATACGGGAAAACAGGCTTCTCTATGTGCCTACATCATACTACTAAATTATTTTCAGCAAAATAATATATGTACCTACTTTAACAATCGTAACAACATAATTCGATGATGAAACAAAACATTTATTTTTATTATTACATTTTAAATTACGTCCACTTTCCCCAAAATTGCAATTAAATATCCGTATCATACCCAATTAAATTTAAAACAAGCGAGAATCGGCATATAGGGCTAAAAAAATTTTAATCACGTTCCTAATTCATATTTTAACTGGCGAAATACTTGATTCGTAAATATATATTCTACAAACGTCCTAAAGAAACATAATCTAAACTAGAGCAATCCTAAATCCTTGTACTCCACGGCCATTGCCTTTAACGTATTTACTGTTCCTGCAATTATTAATCGAACGAAATGAGGTTCGCCAGCGGACCCGAAACATCAGTGACCCATCGTACTATACCGAAGCGAATGTTCGAAAGATACAAAGACCCGTAAAAGACACAACAAACACCGTCCGATTAAAACGGTTCAACAGATCTCGGCTCATTATAAGTCCGATGTAACGTATGGCCAGTCGGAGGGCGAACTTTCGTACTGTCCGAGTCCGATATTTTAAATTTTAGTGATCCGGATCTTTCGGACTGTAAACTGATCCTGGTAAAAATAACGGGTTTTTCAAGTCCGACCCACCTCTACTCCACTGTTGATAGTGCATACTTCAATATTATTTCTGCTAGTCTGAATTAACCCTTTTTTATATTTTCATAGTTCAATAAGGTGTTTTTAATGGTTATCAATAAAATGAACAATAAAATTAATTAAATTTATTTATTTGATTTAATAAAATAATCTGTGATTTTTTTCTTAACTTCTTTATGATTTGGTTGTACCGCACTATCATCTTCCATTTTTTCGTCATCAACGACAATTACCTCTTCCAAATCTGTCTGGTTATTTTCTTTATTACTAAATGGCACTCTTTCCTCCTCCAAAGATGTAATCTTTTTTTCGGTAGTAAATGTATCAAATATAGATAAAAAATCATCGCCCTCTGAACTACTAGGATCAGTTTTTGTACTTGATTGATTAGCGTTACCATCTAGCAAATCAAATATTTCACCAAGGTCAGTTTTGGGCAACTTATCTATTATATCTTTAGATGACTTCTTGTGCTTTAATTTTATATTTTTTTTAAAAGTTCTTGGTTCTGGTTGACTGGAGGGAACAATATCATCTGAAGATGATGATTGTTCTTCGACGGTGTCCATAGCTTCTTCGATTTTGTGTTTTTTGAGTGATGCTTCTTTGGAGGTAGTTGGAAACTAAAAAAAAAAGAGCAATACATGTTTTCAACACCTGCAAGAATGTGTCATAAGTCAAAAATTTTTGTTTCGTATGGGCATTAATTTTAAATAAAATCTGTCTTCAATCAATTTCAATTTCTTTATTCATTTAGGATTACAAGACGGTAATATATATATACGGTTGTTGCTTATAATTTGACAAGCTTTACTGACTCTATTATAGGAAGAAAACTTAAAATACATACATTGCTGGATTTTTTCTATATTGTAAGAAAATGGTACTAGAAAAACCAAATGTTTAAGAACATTTTTTTTAAATAAAATCACTTTTTTAAAATGGAACACCCTGTATATTTCTCAATATTAAAATAAAGCTTAAAATTACCTTTTCAAAAATGCTTATGTTTGCAACCGTCTCTGAAATACTTAGCTTAAACATTTTGAAATAAAACTTCACCAAGTTACAATAACCATGGAAATAGTTAAAAAATGAAGGAACATCGAATAAACTGTCAAACAATTTTAGTTGCTTAACAAGTTATTCAAAGTTCCTTCTATTGTTTAACTATACTCATGGATATTGTGACTTGGTGAAATTTTATTTTAACATGTTTTTAGCTAAATATTTCAAAGACGATTGGAGCAAATCCAAGCAACATATATATATATATATATATATATATATATATATATATATATATATATATATATATATATATATATATATATATATATATATATATATATATATACAGGGTGATTCAAAAATCGATCACGAAACTTAAGGGGGTGATTCTACTTGACAAAATAAGGGTAGAGCTTCATATAATTTTTTTTCAAAATGTCATTCGTTTTCGAGTTACAAGCCGTCCAAGTTCAAGTTTTTATTTTTTGAATTACTCGCTTACAGGAAAACCGATTTGACTAATATTTGAAAGATAGGCTAAGTCTTCTGCGCTTCATCATTTTAGTAACAATTCACATTGATTGTTTGCCGCTAGAGGGCACTTTACCTACATTGAAAATTGTTTTTTTGTCATAATTTTTTAGTGTTGACAGCTACAGTAGTTTTTGGCATAATTTCTGAAAGACTGATGCCAGGCCTTTAAAAAAGGTGCTCTTTATTTACATCGCTAAACCCAACGGTTTAGACGTAAATCACCCTTAAAAATTAAGTGGTAAATTTACTTTTCTCATTTCATTACCACCAGCTACCAGGTAAATAGCTATCAAAGTATACTAGAGCTGTCAGTTTAACATCAAATAAATTCGCTTTTTAAACTATTTAATTTATAATCTTAAAATAACTAATAACGGCTAATCACCAATATTCAAATATCGAATATTGTGATATCCATTTTTGTTATGGAAAAGCAAATGGTAATGCAGAGTTGGCAAGAAGATATTATATGGAGAGTTATCCGGAAAGAAATATCCCTCATGCTCAAACATTTTCCAGTGTGCACAGGAGGCTTGCGGAATGTGGTTCCTTTAAAAGTTATAATGGAAATAGGGGAAGACCTAGAACTGCTAGAAACGTGCAACAAGAAGAAAGAGTGCTTGAAATTATTGAAGATAATCCAGGTATTAGTACTAGAAAAATTGGGAATGAAGTGCGGCTCTGTCAGGCTAGTTCATGGAGGATACTAAGAGAAGAACAACTCTACCCGTTTCATTCAAAAAAGGTGCAGGCTCTTTATGACGATGATCGGCCGAGACGGTTGGAAATGTGCAATCAGATCCTAGCTAAGTATGAACACGATAATCGATTAATTGGCGTCATATTATTCACTGACGAAGCTGGTTTCACTCGTGATGGCATAACAAATCTACACAACATTCACACATATGCTTACGAGAACCCAAACAATGTGGTAGAAACGAAACATGAGCGTAGATTTTCACTAAATGTGTGGGCAGGGATAATAGGAGATTACCTTATTGGTCCTCATTTCTTTGATGGCCCATTAACTGGTGACGTATACTTAGATTTTATCCAAAATCGTCTCCCATTGTATCTGGAAGATGTGCCATTGGAAGTAAGGGCCAACATGTGGATCCTCCAAGACGGAGCTCCGCCCCACTTTAGTATACGTGTCCGACAGTATTTGAATGCAACGTATCCTGAGCGATGGATAGGACGAAGTGGACCATTGGCATGGGCAGCGAGGTCACCAGACCTTAATCCTATGGATTTTTTCTTTTGGGGTCATTTGAAACAATTGGTGTACGATATTCCAGTAATCAACGTCGAGGATCTTCGCTTCAGGATAATCGAAAAGTGCCAAATTATTAAAGAAACACCAGAAATTTTTCATCGAGTTAGGCGACATTTTTTGAAGAGTGTTAGGAAATGTATGGAAGAAAATGGGGGACATTTTGAGAATCTTTTTTAGTTTGTTTAGTACTGTTTCATTAATTTTTATCAATTAAATGTATATCGCAATAATCCATAATATGAATATTTACTGATTAGCCATTATTAGTTATTTTAAGATTATAAATTAAATAGTTTAAAAAGCGAATTTATTTGATGTTAAACTGACAGCTCTAGTATACTTTGATAGCTATTTACCTGGTAGCTGGTGGTAATGAAATGAGAAAAGTAAATTTACCACTTAATTTTTAAGGGTGATTTACGTCTAAACCGTTGGGTTTAGCGATGTAAATAAAGAGCACCTTTTTTAAAGGCCTGGCATCAGTCTTTCAGAAATTATGCCAAAAACTACTGTAGCTGTCAACACTAAAAAATTATGACAAAAAAACAATTTTCAATGTAGGTAAAGTGCCCTCTAGTGGCAAACAATCAATGTGAATTGTTACTAAAATGATGAAGCGCAGAAGACTTAGCCTATCTTTCAAATATTAGTCAAATCGGTTTTTCTGTAAGCGAGTAATTCAAAAAACAAAAAATAAAAACTTGAACTTGGACGGCTTGTAACTCGAAAACGAATGACATTTTGAAAAAAAATTATATGAAGCTCTACCCTTATTTTGTCAAGTAGAATCACCCCTTTAAGTTTCGTGATCGATTTTTGAATCACCCTGTATATATATATATATATATATATATATATATATATATATATATATATATATATATATATATATATATATATATTTGAAAAAGGGGTTTTAAGTGCTATTTTAACATTCAGTAATATACAGGGTGTCTTATTTTTTAAAAAAGTGACTATTAAAAAAATACAATTTTTCATAAGAAATTATTTTTTAGAACAAATTTTCAGCGACTTTCTGTGGCTCCAAGGAACCCAAAAACGAAGCCTCGAGAGTTTCAGCCACACCAAAAATGGTAGTGTCATCCACAAGGACAATGTAATTTGCCTTTTGATCTAATAAAAAAAAGTATGGGGCCCAAGATTGAGCCCTGGGACATCCCAATTTCTATCTCCTGCTTGTTTGATGTTACATCACCATACTGTACAGCCTGGCATCTTCCTATAAGGTATGATTATAAAAGCTGAATGTTACAGTTAATCGATTTATATGCAGGATTCCCTGGTCGACACAGTCAAAGGCCTTAGTGAGATCACAAAACAAGAAAACGTTACAAGTTAAATGTTTTACTTTTACCACAAACACACAGATGTCGCTATGGGTCAAGCGAAACATCGGCCAAGGGAAAAAACATTTCAACTATTTCTAAAAGAATAATTAGACATAAAAGTTCATTTTCAACTTTTCTTGGTAATATTTTTCTAATTTTTTTAAAACTAGGGTTCTTTACTTTTGAACAAAGAACAAGTTTTTGCGCCTATTTATTAGTTGTCACTATCTATGATAGACAGAGAGATAAATGGGTACGATTTCTTCAGTGTGCTAAAAAAACTTACCAAAGTCTTATTATCGGACGATGTCGAGGGAGTGGAAGGAGGCGGTTTTTCTTTTGTAGCTTCATTCGGTTTCACGAAAAATTTACTAATGGTAGGCTGCTTTTTACTATCAAAGTATGCTTGTTGTATGAAAGAAAAAAGTTTGTCTTCAGGTAAATTTACTAATGAGAAACGACATAAAAAGCGCCAAAGTTGTACTGAAAGAAAAAAAAAACAATTTAAAATAACATAAAAACCATTGTCTATAATCTTTCACGCATATATCTCTCCCTTAATGTGATAATACCTTTATCCACTCATTGGTATACTTACAAACAGTAATTTGGTTACTGGCTAAAAATTGATGAATTTGATAAAAATTTTCCACTAATTCTTCATCGCCAAACGAATAGTACACCATATCTCTTTTTGCAACGTTACACGCCATAAGTTGTATTAAAATTTTGAGCTGCTTGCTGCCTTTAAACGCGCCACAACCCCAGTTTCCGGTGGCCACTGGTGCTAAATTGTCTTTCTCCCTCGTACTAAATCCAACATAAGCCTAGAAACAAGCAAATATTATATAACAAACAACTTGTTAGTTCGATATCTTCACTGCCTTTAGTGAAAGTCTTATGCCACTTGAAAACTCTTATGTGCGATTTGCACACGTTTATATAAAGGTAATTTTGTTTAAAACACAACATTTAATGCAAATTATTTGTTTCATCCGTTTTTATGAACGTTTATTTTTTCTTAGTTTACACATCGATGATTTTATTCCTATATTATTATATGAAGCAAAAAATTGTCTTTTGACACAAGAAAACCTCTTCACACATCCCTTACTTTATTTAATTCTCGTAAAATTAAAGAGCTCTGAAATTGGTCTTTGGCTCTTGGAAATCTTGTAGCATCTATCACGCATATTGTCGTTCTTCGCCTGCCATAAATATCGATCGGTGTATCGTCATTACAGTTACATTCCCATTCAAAAGTGTCACCATAACCTGTGTAATTATTATATCGTTCGGCGCCTAAAAAGAATCAAAATACTTCTGTTAATAACAAAGGTTTTCTTATATTTGATTTCACATAAGAATTATAACTACAAATGAAAAATTTTTATACTGAAAACATCTATATGATATAACACAATATAACTTAGTTTATAAAATTATTATTAAATAAAAATATAACATAATAAACGTGCCATTTTTATCATTTTTCTGACCTGTTATTATAACAGCTTCACTATTTCCTAGCTGTTCAACAAATAATCTGCCAATTAATAACTCAGGACATATCACGAATCTAATTTCTTCTTGAACACAGCCATAGCGCAGAACACCACCCCCTATATTCCTGAAAATAATATTATTTAAAGCATAATAAATAAAATTATACAGATCTTTTTAAAATATTAATACTATAATAATAATAATGCGAACAAAACATCATCATTGTAATACAGCAAAAACCAGAAGCACAATGTGTTGCAAGCAACTTATCAGTTTGGTCACCCGCAATCGAAGGCCTTTCGCCGCCTACATGAATTACTAAAAAGCCTTCAACTCAGAGTCACATGACTGTTTGGCAGCTATAATGAGAATATATAGAGTCGACGTACATATTGGGTTTTTTTAGAACACCGCATGTCAACTTGAAGAACTAGGATCCAAATACAAAATACCTTCCAGCAACAACATCGAGACTGACACATTCCCAATATGAACGGGAATATTTCAGCAAGATTCATTAGGCGCATTATGATTCTGCCTTGCCATAAACCCACTATGACGCTGTTTAAATTTCGCTAAATGCAGTTTCAGTATTAAGAATAATCGTGAAGAGATGGTAAGACTAAATCATTTTCTGTATATGGAAGATCTAAAATTGATGGCTGTACACCAGAAATCAGCTGGGACAAATGCTCAAAATTGTAGAGTTCTTTGAGGACAAATGCTGTTCGACATTGATAAATGCCGCATTGAAAATACAACTAGAGGAAAGATACAACCGGGAACATTTGAAATGCAGAACGATCAAACCATTGTGGCAATGGAGACAAAACAGACCAAGAAATACTTGGATAGGAAACAGGTATAAAGAAGTGGTCAAGCATAGACGTAAGAGAAATTAATATTACTTAATATAGACTGAGGATCCTATTGAAGAAAGTTGGCTCAAGCTTAAAAATAAATCCAGCGTTCTCGAGGATCAGGACCTCTCTTTCTAATGACGGAGCTAAGCACGATTGTCCAAATGTCATTGGATACTCCTGTCACCTGACCGAAATTAGAAAAAGAGGTCCTACTCTTCGAAAACGCTCTTTTTAAGCGTGAGTCAACTTTTTTCTATAGGATCCGCAGTCTATATTAATTTCTCTTACGTCTATGTAGTCACCAAAATACGAAGGCCGAATTAACCATTGAATTCAAGACGAGTGCGGCAGGTACTGCAAATCAACCTAAACCGTAAAAATCTATTTAAAACACTCAACACCTGTACGTGCTCTACACTCAGTTACTCTTTTGGAATTGTGAAATGGAGCAAGATGGGCATAAAAGTCTTGGTACAAAAGCCCCTTCATGGACGACATTCAAATGAGCTCAAGCAGGAAAATGTCGACAAATTAGCGTCGAACTACTGGTTAACGTCACGGCAAATGTTTCTTGAAATCGAAAGCTGCCTACTAGCTATCCAAGATCATCCCAACAAGAAACTATCTGAAATAAATAATCAGAGATCTCCTCAATCTAGAACGACCAATGCCGATATGGCCAGCAAATAAGAGACACGATTCAGCCGCCAAGATCATCTATCAAGAGTTGACAAGAAAATTCAAGCTGTTGCATATAGAAAAAGTGCCGTACTATGAATACAGCCTGGAGCCTATATTGGAGGTTAACGAGTTCAAGTTGTACTGGGATCGAACTGTGCTTATGGATCCTACAGTTGCACATAAGAGGCCAGACCTCATTTTAGTAGATAAAACATTCAGGCAAGTAACACTAATAGAAGTCGCTATACTTAACAACAATTAAGGGACCTGCAAGTACAAATCCCTAGATAATGGAGAATGAGTAGCGTCCAGGCGATCCCCATAACTGTCCGAAAATTTACGAGAAATCTGGAGGGTCTAAACCTTAACTAGGGCCCGATACCATGGAAAGAACCACCATAGAGTTCCATCTTTATGATATCCGACAATATCTGGGATGAATGAATGTTCCCCTGGATGAAGTACAAAAGCCATTTGGCAAAGTCTTGTTTAAATTTCTGTTTATGATCTCTATAGAGACCTTAAACAAAAATTTGAACCGTGACTATCTTTAAAATTTACAAAAAAACACAGCTATAAACTTATCAGACTAGTCAGATATCAAAATGTTCACGGAGAAAATGTTATAATAGTAAAAAATTATAAAGAACACTAACAATAATATGTATAAATATGTATATATATATATATATAAGTCAAAAAAATAAAACAAATTATAAATGGCATATTAATTAAAATCAGAAACCGAATAAAATGTTTGGTGAGGTTAAAATTTTGTTAACTTTATTACCAGAACTTATATTATTAATTAATCATTCATCAAAACTTATTGACCTACAATATTAAAATATAGAACAAATTCAGATTTTAGATTAGAAATAAATGTAGAAAATCTGAAAATGGCATTTTTTTCCTACCATGTGTGCACAAAAAGACAAATATTTGTGTGAATTTTCGAAAAAAAATTTTTTAAAAATTTAATAAGACTTTTCGGGCGAAAAAAACCAACTATTGCTCAATATTGGCAACTTGATTTTCGAAATATATAGTTTTCAGTTTTAAATGACACATAGGCTATGTAGTTACTTACTTATTTGCAAAATCGACTTGTAAAAATCCCAATCCGTTATCTTCTATTGTTCCTTCAGAGCTTATATGTATCCTTGTATTTCCTAAATTATTTTCTGCCTTATCCCATCTGGGCATACTACTTCTTGGTATAAATTTTCTTTCAAAAGTCACTACACCTGTAGGATCTGGAATAATAACACAAAATTTCATCCTGGTTGTGCAAACTCAGTTTAAAATTCGATTAATAATTCTGATTGGAAATGTATTAATTAATATAAAATGAGCTTGAGCTTCCCAAGTAAGGCCAGGATCAATCTAGACTCCCAAGAATCTAGCACTCAGTAAACCCCCATTTATATCTCCCAAGTCACGTAGAGAAAATATCACTTGCTTGATTTTATTTTCATTCAGAAGCGGTGCTTTTGCATCAAACCATTCCCTGACACCAGACCGCGCCGATCCCAATCTGCCCCAAGCCCCTTCTAGAGATATATCTTAAACCGAGAGAATGGTGTTATCAGCAAAGAGTGTGAAATCTGCAGCATCTCTGCCCATAAGTAGGTCATTTATATAATAATATATTAAAAAGAGCATGGGCCCCAATACCGAACCCTGGGGCACCCTATTGATATCCCACCCCTGGCCGAGGATGGATTCTTGTTGTGTCCTAGCCAGAGCGATATTGGCAAAAATAGCTTCGCTAACATGCTTATGAATCACTACAATTCATTCCTGTCTTGTGACTCTGATTTTTACTATTCTTCTGTGTCTTTCAGGGGGATAGTAAGATTGAGGTTGAATAGTGTACCTGGTTATTTACTGTGACTCATTCTTTACTCTTAACTACCTTAATTATTTGGTATATTAGTTTACTTGTTTATCTATTAAAATTTATTATTTTTAAATTACTTACATGTTAATTTTTTTTAATTGCTGTACTATTTAGTTTAATCCTGTTATGCACAATTATTAAAGTAAATAAATAGATAAATAAAAATTATGGGCAAAAGAGATCACTCATCAACGATTTGCTTCTCAGTTTTTTACGTCCTTGCACAAACCTACCGTACATATATTTCCGGAGAACCCGCTAAAGTATGCTAAAAATTTCAACACGATGCCTCGCTCCTATCAAAAATTGTACGCGGATAAATATTTTAAAAATTTCACTAGCCAACAAATTTTTTCAGTTTTTAATACCTTTACAATAAACCTTCTTGGAAATTATTTTATGAACCGCTCTCATAAAAAATTGTGCGTTAACAAACATTAAAAAATATATATATACATGTCGAATTCATAACCGCCTTTTTTAGAAGATTTTATTATGTGTTATTTAATAAACAGAGTAACAAGTTTCTTTCAAAATTAAGTTATTAAAATAGGAAATATTTTATTCATTAAGAATCATTTTGTAAAAGTTATTGGGTTGTCTTTATCAATTATTTTACTCTGCCATCACAATGGAATGCTGAATTATATCGATTACCAACATGTGTTTGTAATAAAAGAGACAGAAACATACAAAAAAGCCTAATATTTTTAATTGTAAATAAATACGTTCATGTATTGTTCAAACAAAAAATAGTATTTATTTAAAAATTAGATGAATAAAGCAAATAATCATTTCATTCCAATATATGACAACCGTTATTTTAAAACCAATTTTTTTCTAGTCTAACACCGGCCTTAATCCTTTTTATACCCGTAGTTTATAATCCCAAATATTTTATTGTGAAATATTCAGGTAGGTACAGTAATTACCTTTCTCGGTACCCATAAAAGAATAAAATTATGAATTTGGGGCTCTGATGGCAATAAAATAAGTAAATCTTGTCCATATAGGTGGTCTAATTTGAAGAAAGACCCTTAAATTCTCTTTAAAGTTTTTGTATGCATTCAGTTTGTATCAAGTCGTAGTGAAATAAATTTGTAGACAACAGTGTTAAATGTGTTTAAAATAAAAATAAACAATATTGTTTACACAGATAAAAAAAATATGAAATATTTATTATTTGTATTGCATTTAATACAACTTTTATCGATACCTATCGTTAACGCATATTTTAACTTGAGTTTAGAAGACTACTCTGCAATTATAGATGAGGCATCATCTCAACATTGTGTTTGTGTGCCATTTTGGCAGTGCAAGGAGGATCTTAGTGGATTGGACGAAGATGGAATCGACATAATGGACATTAGGAGTAAAAGTTTTGACAACAGTCCCTCAGCCTGCACAGGTGACCTGGACGTTTGCTGTAAAGTCGAATGTGGAATACGAGGAAGCACAGGACCTTCCGTTCATAACAATCACAGAAGAGTTGATAGTAGAATTCTTGGCGACAATAATATTGCCAATTTTGCCGAGTTTCCGTGGATGTTGGGAATTCTAAAAGGAGTGAAATACAAGTGTGGCGCCTCCCTATTTCATCCAAAAGTAGCTCTAACGGCTGCCCATTGTGTCTCCGGCCCTGCGAAATACACCGTGAGAGCAGGAGAATGGCACTGGGAACGATTAAATGAACCATTGCAGCATCAGGACAGGGTAGTTGAAAAAATTATTATTCACCCACATTTTCACTCAGGGTCTTTAAGAAACGACATAGCTCTTCTAGTACTCAATACTCCTTTTAAACTAACTCAAAATGTCGGAATTATATGTCTCCCACCAAGAAACCTCAAAGTGGACATAGAAAAGTGTGTAGCATCGGGTTGGGGCAAAAATTCATTTAGACAAGGTACCTACCAAGCAGTTTTAAAGAAAGTGGACCTACCTATTGTACCGAGAAACAAATGCGTCACAATTCTACGAAAAGCAACACTGGGGCCCCTATTTACCTTACACGGGAGTTTTATCTGTGCGGGAGGCGAACCCAATAGAGATACTTGCAAGGGAGATGGAGGCAGTCCCTTGATATGTCCAGTTGTTGGACAAACAGGGAGATATCACCAAATCGGTATTGTTTCTTGGGGACTTACTTGCGGCCTTACAAACACGCCGGGGGTTTATGTTAACGTAATTCCGTTTTCGGAATGGATTGACGCGGAAATGATGAAATTAGGATTGGACACTGAAATTTATCGATATCCGAATGACTGGTGAATATTGGACTTTTTTGTGATGTGTATGATAGCAGATATTGTATTGTTTTTAATGTGTAAAACATTTTGTTATAATATAGGTATGTAATTTCAAAATTAAATTTTTTTGGTTTTTGCATTCAAATTTTACTTTAAAGTCTAATTTTGTATGAAAATAAATCTGACTTTTAAAATAAAAGTGCTTTATCTGGATGCTAAAACAAAAAAAAAATATTGTTTGAATTAATAAGTAAGCCCATAAGTTTCAATTTTAAAAAGGTTTAAAAGACAATGATTTTTTATCTATTACGATGGTTCAACCATTTCACATAATAAAAAACCAATAACATCATGGTGTTTTCGAAAAACTAAGACAATGTACCCCGAAATCATTTTAAAAAAAGTTTTATTTAATAAGTCACATGACTAGATATTAAAAAAGTACTTTATTTTAAGATTAACTAATGTTGCATAAGTAACATGGATTATAAAATTAGAAATTTACGAAAAATAATATGAAAGCTAAATAAAATTCTATAATAGCATAGTAAATTCTATAATAGTATAACAGAATCTGTGATTTTTTTTTAATGATTGTAAATATTTTTATTAATTTGATTTTAAAAAGAGTAATAACGTTTAGGAGTTAAGCACTTTACATATATGAATATAGAGAATAATTTCAAAGTGTTAATTTTTTGAAAAATAGATTTTTGTAAATCTAAGTGAAATACTTCTATAATATCTGCATAATTCTGTACATTTTTTGTAAATACTGATATATAAATATGTATAAAATAAACTAAAAAATGTGGGTTAAAATTACGAGTATTTATTTAAAAACAGTTCCACGATAATGACAATATAACTTTTTTATAATCAAGTTGCGTTTTTGGACCAACGATATCCGCAAAAATGGATTGGACGTGGGGGTTTCATTGAGTGGCCACCAAGGTATTGCGACATCACCCCATTAGATTTCTTCCTATGGGGTTATATTAAAAATAAGGTGTATGTTAATCCACCAACAACAGTGGAAGATATGCGAAACAGGATTAGGGATACTGTAGAACAATAACGCCACTAAATTTGTCCAGGGTCCGAGAAAATCTGCAAAAAAGATTAAATTTGTGCATTGCACAAGAGGGTCGTTTATTCGAACACTTATTAAAAAGAAATAATTAATCTCAGTATTTAATAGGTAATTTTTTTGTTTCAATTTAGTATAAAAGTAAACATGTATTTGCCTTGTCGTTATTGTTGTGTTAATTTTTTCACATTATGTTTAATTAAACTATTGCCGTTGTAATATAACGAGTAATGTATTTCGTCATATTTGACCACATTCTGTTTGTTTCTGTAGTTTCTTTTTATTATTTTACAAGGCTACTATGATAATGAAGACTATTTCTGTAAAAAAGTATGGAAAATAAGAAAAACTGAAATATCTCAAAAACTATTATAAATAGGTATAGGATATATTGAACAAAACTTTTAGGGTTTTTATTACTCTGTTAAATAACATGAAAATATACAGGGTGTACCATTTAAAAAAAAAGATATTTGTTCATTTAAACTTGTTCAATTTTGAGCCGATGTGTTCAACACTCTGTAGCTTTTATTGCAAATATTAGGTAAAAATTATGTTAACTTGCCCTTGGCCTTGCTAAATTCCAAATTTGAATATATTTGTCACAAAATTGAAAACGTTATTTAGGATTGAATTGATGCTTGAAAATGTGACTTTTTTTCTTTAAACTTAATTATCTCAGAAACTATAAAGTTTTGTTATAGTAAACCCTTAATAAAAAAGATTTAAAATTATAAGCTAAATCGAAAATACGATTCGTATATAGGGTGTTCTATTTAAAAAAATACAACTTTATGCTGTCCTAGTTTTTTGGCTCACCCTGTAGAGTCCTAAATATTTTTAAAATCTGCGTAAAAATAAACTGTATCAAACAATAAATATAGTTTCTTTGTTAATTTCACCGAAAAGGCACAAACTTACTTCATCCAATCGTTGACTCACCCTGTACAAAAGCGGTCGAATGTAGAAACACTTTCTTTTAGAAATCTATGAAGAATCTACCTGGTTTATAAATAATTTTTTTTTTTGTGAAATTACTTAATTAGGCTTCTAATTTTACTAAATTGAAAATATGTCGTTTGTACAGAATCTGCCATAAATTGTCACTGTTTAGTACAAAAGGCAGATTCCTAACAGCCTCAAAACTAACAGAAAATCAAGAATAATTACCATTGCTGAAGGAATTCGCGAATGTATGAGTTAATTTAAATATAACTCTCTAATAGCTTAATAAATAAACAAAATTTGATTTATTTTTATATCTAATAAAATGTAATTACTTAGTATTTTTTTATACAAACACTAATCAGAAACTAAACGTTAAAAAATTTCTATTTAGAGCAGCTTCTTTTCTTATTCTGATGACTATCCCTTATCAATTTTTTTAAATAAAATGAATTACTTACAATTTTGCGTCACTCTTCTAAAATAATTGCATAGGCAGTTCAATTTTTCACAAACACACTGCTTTCTCTTGGGTCTAGCAAATGATGTAAAAAGCCTAAAATTAGATAAATATTAATTTCTAAACAACTTACTAATTTCCAAAATTAAAAACTTGCTTAAAATATATTGATAATTAATTTGATTAAGTGAAATCTAGGAAAACGTTTTTTTTTTTTTTTAAAAATCAACATTTACTTAGTTTTCCACTATTTTTCGCAAGTTTCCCGGAAAATACAAAATATCATTTTTCACTTTAGGTTTCATGCTAACAGAAGTTTATATATTCCATAGAATTTAGTAAATTTGATTTTTTTAATTGGAAAAACCTAAAATTTTTGAAGAAAACGTCATTTAAAATTTAGTTTTCCATCTTTGTTTTTTATCAGAATGTTTCAGAAGTATCATAAGAAAAATAAATATAAATCTAATTTCCATAGTGCTTGGTATTTATGAAATAACCAATATTTTAAAAAATAAGCAATCTTAAAACTCTAAGCCCTGTAAAAGAGGGCATTAAAAATGTCAAGTAATTCATAATGTTTTATGTGGTCAAGTTATAAATATCTACTTACCCTACAAAATTTACTCCGGGATAAGTAACAGAAACACTCTTTCTCCATGGAAAAGTACAGAGAAATGAATTGGCTAAAAGGCAGGCAATTTGTAACTGTGACAAACTCAATGATCTATTGTGATTTTGTTTAAGTAAAGGTATACCCCCTGGAAGTAATGCTGGCAGTTTGAGAGCTAACTTAATTATTTTTGGAAGAAGGTCGACAAAAAATGGTTTAGATTCATCAGAGTCCAATGCCTAAAAAAATATTGATCATCAGTCATAACCATTTTGTTTGGAAAAAGAAAAAGATGTACACATAACAGCTTACCATTTGCATATATCTATGAACTTTAACATTTATTAACTCTTTATAATGAAAATTATATTTTTTTATAATTCTACTTTACTGTTCTCACCTCATTAAAAAAATAGTGCAGTGCCTCCAATTTTGGCAGAGAATTATTATACTTTTTTAATGCCGCTTCAAATTCATAGCTTGACAATATTGGTTTAGAGAGAACTTCAGTTATGACATCCCACCGCCGCTTGATTACTTTTTCACCATTCTACAAAGAACAACATTTCTATTTGTGTATTATTTTATATATACCAAAAGAACACTACTGAAAAATTGAAAACTAAAATATTTTTGTAGCAGATATAATAAAATTAATATAAAAATAGCTAAAAAAATTAAGTAAATAATAAATACAGACCTCAACAACTGAAAAAATATTCTTGTCAGAGTATGGCATTCTCACATGATCATCATCCCACAAATGTCGTTGCGATGGGTAATGTGGTTTTGGAGGGTCCTCCAGAGTAGCTGGCATTTCATAAAGAACACAATGATATTTCGAGGGTACAATTGGTGTAATAGTAAAAGACCAGTGTCCTCTGCCTTTGCACATATCTGTTATACTTGTTCCACGCCATGTTTTAGGTACAATGTTGGTGGTTTGTGATTCGGAATCTACTTCTTCTGTGCTCATTTTGTTACCCGACACTTAATTTATATCAGAAGGAACAGACAATCGATTTGATCTTTTGAAATATGAAAACTGCAAATATTCGTTTTTATACTAGGATCTTACTGCAAAAAATCAACATATATAAACCCTATATGGTGCAACATTGTCTTAATTCTAAAAAATTGGGGAATTACTTTTATTAATAAACAAATCTCAAAGATAAAATTTTTTCTGCAATATCCACTTCTGAAATTATAGACATGAGTATGATTAGAGTAATTAATGGTAATATTTGTATAATATATCTATGTCCAAAATAAATAACTCCAGAACAAGAAACTAGTAACACAAAACGCGAGTAAACAACTACATGTAATGGGACTGGATATTTCTGTAAAACCGAATTTTTAAGGCAAATCTTTAAAGTGTCGTTACATAAAAAAGTAGAGTTGAAAAAGAAGAATAATTGCAGAAGTCGAGAGATACCAAATTGTGTAAGTCTAGGAATAATATAAAAGGCTGTCCAAAAACCTCGTAATGGGTTTTTCAGAATTTTTGAACCCACATGTAGCTACACTTGTTTAACTTTTTTATAAAAATATTTATGAATATATTTTTAAAATAATTTAATAATTTTTAAAAGTAACTTTTTATTAGTAATAAATAAAAAAATTATTTAACTTTATAATCACTTTTTATCTTTAATCCAAGAAGCTTTCATATTTTCTTCTAAAGTAATAAAATATGCTGGGTATTCATAGTCACTTTCCTCAGTAACATATCATTTAGAGTGTTGATTTGAGTGAATTTAGTGCGATGTACATGTGTTGGTGCATCATAACGGTTTTTTTGGCAAAAATATATCCCACAATTAAGTCCTGCATACCACTGTCTGTGTTTTATTACACTATTTAATCCATTAATCTATGGTTTTATTTTTTGAAATCCGTGGGCTGGACCTAAAGTTTTTTGGATAAACCCACAATTTCCCCTTAAAGAAATAGCTATTTCCAATTTCCCTGTCATCTTTCCAATTTCACAAAACCCTATTACTAGAAAATTGGTAAATGTGGAAAACACTGTGAGGTTGGGGTATATTGCGCAATAATACAATATATTAACATTGGCTATTTATATTTAGTCTGTTATATCAAAGATTATTATGAGCGTTAGCTATAATAATCTTTGGTTATATTAATAAAGCTTTGACAAAATTTTAATGTTACTATCCGATCATCAATATTATTGTGCAATGCATAATATTGAGCAATGAACCCTTTAGAATGGAGATAAAAAATGTGTAACATGCTTTTTGCTAATTATTGTACGATTAAATCGCACAATAAACAATGTGAAAAGGAGTTACGATACTGAAGCTCCAAGCACCAACAATGAAATGTCAAAATTTTCTTGGTTAGCTCTTATAACCTTACTTTTTATTAAAATAAATAAAATCGATAAGAAAAATGGGTTGTGATTTAATTTTATCCATATTAAACCCTAAAAGATCTCTAACATGTTTTTCAGACAATATTTTCTTATTACAGTATATTTTATAGTAGTTACTCTTTTTGGAGTTTTTTTACAATATTCGATTTTTTTAAGTGATTTTTTGTGTGTTTTTTGCTCTGACGATGGTTTTCAAAACGATTATGATTATATTATAGGTGAGTTATATCTGTATTTAAGTTTTGCCTTTTTAGCTATCAAAAAATGACTGTAAATTTCATTTTAAAAAATAGGTAAATATTTGCTTAAAAAAGAATAATTGCTTTCACAATTTCTGTTTTATTGCATTGTCTTACTTTCTGATTAATAAAATACATTCTAAAAGTAAAAATTAATATTTTATTTTACCATTAATTTATTTCAGTGGGAGGTGGATCTGCTGGTGCTGTTATTGCCAACAGACTTGCAAACAATAAAAATCACAAAATACTAGTTTTAGAAGCAGGCAAGTATGACTTGGAACTTTTGCATATTCCATCAGCAGGTCTTCTTTTACAAAAAACCCCTTTTGATTGGAATTATGAAACGGTGCCTCAAAAAAATGCCTGTTTGGCACTAAATCAAAATGTAGGTACATATTTTTATTCATTATTTGTTTTCCTTGTTTGATAATTTTTTAATCTTGCCTATCTTGGAGAATTCTACATATAGTAAAAGATATTTTTTAATTTGTTAACTAGGTTAGTATATGGCCTATGGGAAAAATACTGGGAGGAACGAGTATGCTAAACAATATGCTTTATATGAGGGGACATCAACAGGACTTTGACATTTGGTTTAAGGATAAAGAAAACTATAATTATTTAGATATAATTTCCTATTTTAAAAGATTAGAAAATACAGGTAATGGTAGATTATGAAGAGTTATTAAATCAGTGAGTAGTAGTTTCTGAAAATCTTAGCCATTCCCTTCAAGAATTCATAAACTTGATAGAAGTTTCACAATCTTTAAAACAGATCTAAAAAGTGTGTTAATATATCTTTAAAATCTAAGCATTTTTCTTAAATCTTATTGGTAAAAAAAAAATAAAATTTCAAAGAAATTCTTGATAATTTATGTACTTACCCTTTTAGTGAGACTTGATTGAAACACCACTTAAAATATGTAGTTAAATCTGGTTAACTAGTAAATCTTTAAACTGATTTTTAACAAGTAAGGATAGATGCTTGCTTAATTGGCATTGCATTTACTTTTGCATTAACCAACTTAAAATCATATTTATTCTTTTTTGAGTATTTTAAAATTAAAACATAACTCATTAATAAGTAATTTATTTTTATTTAATTATCTATTTGATATAAAAAAAATACAATATATAAAATCATTACAAAACTACAACTACTTTAACACATCTTAAACTTATTTAGATAATAATAACAATATTTTTGATTTTTACCAATCTTATCTGTGATACAAGATATGAGCTTTGGTTAAATGGAGGTATTTGGATTCTAATCTGATAATTTATTTCTAGAAATAAGAATTTAAAAAAATGAAATTTGAGGACTACATTTATCTTTGTTTTCTGTAGAATTAAGTGATTAATTCAAAGTTGATAAAATTTTTGCTGATAAACCATAAATCTGAACTTTACTTTAAGCATTTAAACAAGGATAATTATAGGATTTTCCATTTTCGTTAGAAAGGAAAAATTAGTTGCTGTGATTAGAAAATGACCCAAATTATGCAGTGCTTTATATTTTCACACTAGACTAACAGCATAATTTACTTGGAATTATAATTCTGAACATGGCTCAAACAAAATATCAGGGTATTTCAGCAGTGAAATCCCGACCAGCTGGCAATCTTACACATGCAACAAATAATTTAAATATTTTTAGTCGATGAAGATACAGAAAAGTCAATTTATATCAGTGATTTGATCTTTACTACCTCCTTACCAAATGTTTTACAAAAAGCTGCCATAAATTTAGGCTATCCAATTATTCCTAATAACATTGACAGTAACCTTGGTAAGTCAAAATCAGTCCTATTTAGTTTTATTTTAGTTAGTAATTGAATCATAGTTTGATAATAGGATTATCATTAGTTAAATAAATTAATTATGAAGGACTTTATATAATTGCTACAAAAGCTTTTTTAAGAAAAAGTCATGTTATTTAAAATGAGGCTGACATTTTTTCTGTATTAATCAAAAATTGTTCTATAAAAATAATACATTACTTTGTAAATGTGAGATTTTTGCATTAATTGACATTTTTGCCTTAATAAACAAGTTCTTAAAATTTGTTTTATTTTAAAATACCGTCTTAAATATAAGTAATAAGACTAGAGCAGAAAAAGCAGCCCAAACAAACAAGGAAGAAAATTTAATTTACAGAGAAAGATCTGCATTCTAGGTTTCAGCATTCCAAAAGCGAATTTATACCTTGGTAAAAGATGGACTTCAGCCAACAAGCTCAAGTTAAATAGAAATCCTAACCTGCATGTCAGAACAAATCGTTTGGTTGAACAGGTAAAAAAAATTATTCTCCGCTAATAAATAAGTAATCATAGCTCCTTAAAATTTATAACAATAATTCTGATATTTGATCACCTTTATAAGAGGGCTGTGGCTCTCAATGCCTTTCCCAAATTAAAGCAAGATTAGCTAAAATCTGATTGCAGTGTGCTTGAATTAGGTTGAGAATTTTTTTTTATTTTATTGCGTAATTCATTGTATTATACAGCAGTTTTTAATTTTTAGTGGCATTTTTTGAAATCGATTTAATTTTTTTAAAAAATAATTGATTTAGGTTCTCTTCAAATCAGACTATGAAGCTTACGGGGTAAAATATAGTTATTTTGGAAAAAAATACATAGCTGAAGCAAAAAAAGCTGTAATATTATCAGCAGGAGTAATTGGAACACCAAAAATTTTAATGCTTTCTGGCATAGGAAAAAAAGAACATTTAAAAAAATTGGAAATTAAAACTATTGTAGATTTACCTGTCGGCGATAATTTACAAGATCATGTTACTACTGGTAAGACCTGTACGCACGATTTTTTTGTAAATTATAGATATAGTTTAAGGTTGAAAATTATGTTTGTTTATGAGTGTTTTTAATGTTTAAGGTTTATTCACTCAGTAACAAGTTTAGTATCTTTTTTACTATTGACATCTTAGAAAATTTTATTGTTAAAGAAAATTTCTAGGTATTGCTCAATTTGTTATGGCGATGTTAAACTTTATATGGATTATATAGGGTGTCCTAAAGATGGTTTACTACTAACAACAAAATCAGACTTGTTAACTTATTTCTAATGACATACATTAAATGACCCCACAACTGTTTACAGCAATAACCACTCTACTATTCGGACCATCTAGGGTGTTATAGAACCCAAAGAAGAGTAGTAGACACCTTCTGAGATTTCTAAGTATAATGTTAAAATTGCAACCACTCAATATACCAGGGTTTTTTTTTTATCACTTTATAGAAAAAAAGGGATCAAAATATCATCTGCTGTTTGGTTAAACCATAAAACCCCCATACATCATCAGCACTAAGCTACAACCCCCTCTGTGCTAATCTATACCTCGATATTTTACTTGAATACCTTCCAAATGTTTTTTATATATTTCCAAATATGGGCTCCAAATCAAATCGCAGTATTCCATTATTGACCTTACATAACACACAAATAATGCAGAGACACCCCATAGATTATTGAAATCCCTGAACATTCTTACTTACATAATTCGTGTACACAAAGATCAAACAACTCATAATATATTTTGGTATAATGAAAACCTGAAGTTTTTTCGAGAAAAATTGAACTTTTTATATGACTTTTATAGACAAAATCTTACTGATAGAAATAAAGAGCTTTATACAAATTTTAGAATCTTTTATAGAAACAAAATTGCCGAATGTAAAAAAGATGCAAAAGAAAAATATATACGTTCTAAGACTAACAAGGGTCGGGCCATGTGGGATGTGGTCAACAATTCTCGACCGTTAAAGAAGAGAGTGGCTTATTCCGATGTATTGGACGCTGATAAGATGAATAACTTTTTTGTACATCAACAACTTGAGCTTATAAAGAATATAAAACAATCAAAAACTTCACCTACTCACTTTCTTTCCGAGTGTGCATTTCAGTTTGATTTCCGCGATATTACCCCGAATCAGGTTAGGGAAGCCATAGATAGTCTCAAAAGTTCAGACAGTAGGGATATATATAACATTAATGTCAGAATGGTTAAGTTTATCAAAAACCTCATTATATCCCCACTAACAATATTATTTAATAAATGTGTCAAGACTGGTTTATTTCTTGACTCTTTTAAAAAATCTAAAGTTATTCCTGTTCATAAGACAGGTTCTATTGATGATTGTCAGAATTATAGGCCCATAAGCATTATTCCGGTGGTCTCAAAGGTTTTTGAGATTATCCTATCAAAGCAAATTTACGGTTATATGGAAACCTTTAATATCTTTGACCCTTCTCAGTTTGGTTTTCGGGCGGGAAGGGGCACTGAATTGGCTGTCCTTGATTTGGTGCGCACCATTGTGTCTGAATTTGAGAGTGGTGGCTTCGCTGGGATTACATTTCGTGATCTCAGCAAGGCTTTCGATTGCATCTCACATGATATTCTCCTAACAAAATTGGAACACTATGGTTTTGGTTCTTCAAGTCTCTCTCTAATTAAGTCTTATTTAAAAAATAGAGTTCAATGTGTTTATTATAATGATAATCTTTCAGAGACCGGTGTAGTGAGCGTCGGAGTGCCGCAGGGCTCGGTATTGGGACCTGTCCTGTTCATAATATATATATATATATATATATATATATATATATATATATATATATATATATATATATATATATATATATATATATATATATATATATATATAAACGATCTACCAAATAGTGTCCCTTCTTCTTCCGGGGTTGTGTTGTATGCCGACGACACAACTTTGGCTAATAGGAACCCTGATTTAACGAGCCTTGGGCTTGCGATGCTTGAGGTGCGGTCGGGGGCCTCGCTGTGGTTTGATGTCAATCAGTTGTGTCTCAATGCTAAAAAAACTAAAAATGTCATATTTACTCAAAAACAGCTGATTGGTGATCGGCAGACTGTTAAATTTTTGGGATTACATATGGATCAAAGGTTGTTATGGAATCAGCACCTTCAGATTGTGTCAAATAAAGTTTCAAAGAATTTGTTTCTTTTGAGAAATCTGGTGCGAGTTGCAAATCATGAAACATGTATGAGCGCTTACTTCAGCCTCCTCCACACCCATCTATCATATGGAATTCTTATCTGGGGACATTCACCGCATTCTGGCAAACTCTTCAGTCTGCAACGGAAGGCCATTAGAATTATTATGGGGCTGCGCTTTCGCGCAGACGTCAAAAACCACTTCAAGAATCCAAACATTTTGACATTGCCATCAGTATATATATTTAAATGTTTATTATGGATCCATGAAAGACGGGAACAATTTGCACTGCATAGTGACATTCACCATTACAATACAAGGCATGCTTCACTCATGACCCCTGCCTTTGTACGTCTGACTAAGAGTCGATATTCCGTCAATTATTATGCTCGATTTTACAACAAGCTTCCTTTGCATCTAAAGAGCCTATCATTTGATTTGTTTAAAAGCAAAGTTAAAAATATACTGATGCCCAATAGCTTTTATTCACTTGACGATTTTATTAATGCAGACTTATTGTCTTGTTGAAATATGTTGATGTGATCGGGAATTAATATTTTGTTGTTTATTGAAAACCACCAGTTTGATGCATCTTTTAACTCATAAGTTTGTCAGTGTGATTGTTATTGTATCTTGTAGGAATTTTTATTTTTATATGTTTATTTTGACGTGTGTAAAATTGTAATAATTGTGACACAAATAAATATCTATCTATCTATCTATCTATCTACTACCATACCCAATATTAATGACTGCAACATAATGACCAATTTAATTTAATATACTGTCCAGCAATAACCCTCAATATTTCCAATTCTGTACGTAAATTCCTTCATGGGTCTTGTGCAAGTAAATAAAATATAAGAGCACTTGGCAACATTTAGTTTGAGGATAGTTCTCAAGCACCACACCACCAGAATACTCAAGTTTCTCCGAAGAAATTCACAATCTTCACTGGATTCTATTACTCTAAAAAGTTTCAAATCATCCACAAACAGTAGGATATTAGAACTAGAAACTGACCTATGTTATTCACGAGCAATTGAAACAGTTTATTGTTCAAATGCAACGCTTAAGACATACCACAGACATTTTATTAAAATATACAAGTCTATTGAAAAGCTACAGCTCTGAAGTTCAATTTCCGGGTACTCTTTCTGGACTCCATATCCCCGTCATGGGACAACCATATCGGACATCCTGTATATATTCTGACGTCTGACGCGAATTACTAACTGTCTTGTCTGTTTAAAATTTCAGGATTTGGTCTTATATTATTAAATAAAACTTTGGAGTTAGGAATAAAAAATATGCTTTCAATTTCGTCAGTGCTGGATTACTTTATTAGAGGTACTGGACCGTGGACTACTACGGGGTAAGAATTTTAAGTTGGTGTTTAAAGCAATTATCTGGATAATATAAAGGAAAAAATCTAAAATACTTAAAAATATGATTTTAAATTTCTAAAGTAGAGGTTGTAAGTGCAATGTAAAAATATACACTCCCATGTACCTAAGAACTTGAGATTTGGTACACAGGCACAAATAAAGGAATGTATTAGAACTTTAAATTAGATTATGAAATTGGCACTTTTAACATCACTGTCCCGGAAAAATCTTAAAAATTTTGCTTGTTTTTCTAGGTGCGAACTTATGGCGTTTTTTGATACCAAAAATAATTCGCACAGAAACAATAATAGACCTAATTTGCAATTTATGATTATGCCTTTAGGGATCACGGAAGACGAAGGTGTTCATTTAAGAAAACTTATGGGTAAGTTTGTTTTTTAATGTTCAGCCAATTAGCAATATTTAAAATATAATAACAAGTTTTTCTTATAGTATAGGATCTTCCTAATATTTTATCCATTTGCACAGTAATGCGTCAGCTAAATTATCAAGCGGTCACACAAACTCGGCCCCTTCTTATCATTCCCACAGTTTTGGTTTACATTTAATTACACAAATTGAACGCTAAAATATTGTAATAAAGAGCTAGGGGAATTCAGCTGCGTCCTTATAGAAATATTGTAACTAAGAACTGTTTGAGTTCGTACGTGTCCTTATAGAAATATTTTATCGATTAGTCATCATTGTTGGTCATGGTTATAGTGGAATTTTAGACCTTTAATCGAGTATATTTCATTGGTGTATATAATAAGTAGGTGAAGAGAATTTAAGTTAGTTATGTTTAAACAGATAGAATGTAAACAAGTAGTTACTAGAGTTGAAAGTAATTAGTGAAAAGTGGTGTTATTATTCAGACCCTGGTTGAGAAAATCGTGACAATATTAAGAAACAATTTTCATGATGGTATCAAAATATTCATAGCGTAATAGTAGATGTATATGTTGGACTTCCATTGTCTTTATTTTTTATTGAATATCACGATGTTTTGACTAATAGGTATCTCTAGTCGTTTTGAAATGAAATTAAATAAATTCTTAGGCTGCACAACTATTTATACTAAAAGTAAATGCAGTGGAGTGTGGCCGAGATGAGTGCGTGATATGACCTTCAAATATCACTGGAATCCTGGTACCGACCTGGTATGAGTGACAAATATCGCGGCTACGGGAAATCTAAGATTAAGTTTACAAAAGAGGAAACGCGCATCCAGTTTATACGATAAGCACGAGATCTGGGAAGTGATTTCCGTATTTAATCTCCAGTTCCATACAATCTAGATGCTGAGACATACAATCAAGAAATTGACTAAATTCTAAGGAACGAAAATTATACATCTCTTGCTAAAGATCTTACATCTACAATTGAAGGAAGAATTTATTGCGTGCTTAAGAAACATGAACGGTATATTCCTGAGAAGACACGGGCTAAGTTAAAGCTATACCACATCTTTATAGACTTCAAAAGACCTTTACGAGTTGCCAGAACCCTCCGACTACTAAGCTCGCCAAGTGCCTTCTTTCAATCCTGAAATCATTACAAGGAAATACATCGTTCTGCGTCAAGAACTTGCAACATTTCGTAGAAATTATACAAGAAATGAAGTACAACCAGAACACTTTTTTATTAGCCTTGACATGGAAAGCCTCCAACGTTCTAGTTAAGGAGTCATTAAAAGTCACAAGGAAGAAACTTGAAGAAGACCAGATCTTAATAGAAAGACCATCTCTACCACCACACGCCATCGTAGACTTGCTAAAACGTTGTTTGTCCAATTCCTATTTCCAAGAACGAGAAAAATTCTTTATCCAGCATGACGGGCTACCAATGGGACCTTCGTTTTCACCGGCGGTCGCAAACACTTTCATAAAATGGTTTGAGACTCTTACCGTTGAATTCATAAATAGGAAACCAAACCAAAATTATAGCTTAGATACGTAAGTAGTGGGAATAGGGGGCTCCTAGTTGACCCCCCCACCACTTTTTTGATTGGTCAGCCAAGAATGACCTTGTTTCTGATTGGCTGCCCAAGTTCGCCCCCTATTCCGATTGGTTTCATAAACTCCGCCTCTTTTTGCTCCACCTCCTACCTCCTTCCTAACCACCACAGTAGTTGGAGGGGAGCTGGTAGCAGTTGGAGGGGAGCTGGTATTTTAAAGGACTGAATCTGAGCGAGCTACATTCATTTACAACTAGTCTTAAGCTTATATAGAAGATTCACCACTAATAAAGAACAGTGTTAAATTAAAAATAAGTGGTAGTTATGAACAGTGATTTGCAAAATGAAATAATCAAATTAGGTAAACAGTTTACTAAACTTCAAAATTCCGAATTAAAGAATGCAATGCTAAGGAAAACACACCCCGAGTGGGCACAGGTATATTATGAGACTGCCTTCCAATACCAATTAGCTGCAGAAGCCTGTTTAAATTATAGAAAAACCCAAAATTTGCCGAAGTTCTTTCATGAAATAAAGAAAATAGGATTCAGTTACTTTTTAAGGATATTGAAGGATTATATAAAAGATCCTGATATATTAAAAGAAATCGTGGAAGAGGAAGAGAGAGATAAAGAGATATTGAGAAACAGGGAGGTTTTAGTGTAGGATTTATTATGGAATTATTAATAAGAGAAATGTATGAAGAGTTTTTGATGTCCGCAGCCTGTTCCGAGTTTTATGCATATGAAGGTCAAGAAAGTGAAGCGCAGAATATTATATTGTTTTTAAATTATATGGAACATGCGGAATTATGTTTACTAGCAGCTAAATGTTGTAGCGAATATTTAAAAAATAAAAATATAGATATTTTAATATGTAAACTTCAAGAACTAGGATTAAATAATAATATTTCATGTATTAAAACAATGTTAGAAAATAAAACACATAATTTGTAATCAAGTCTTTTATTACATAAAAAAATTGTTGTAAAGGTAATAAACATTTGATAATGCACATACACATGGTATTTTTTGATGATAAAAGCAGCAAGGATCCATTTTCTTTAGGGTGGGTTGTTCATCAATCTCGATAACTGGTTTCATGGAATACTTCTTTACGAAATCTGCCTTTTCTTCCCCTTTTACATAAACATAGTCTACCTTAGCGCTTAAATCTCTTATGATATCTCCACATTTGTGTAATGGTGTAAATCCTTCACACCATTCAATGCAATGGTAATTTTTTATTAACCACAGAGCTTGTTTGTGTAAATAGGATGGTAAATGACCCATCGGAAATGGAGCTTTGAAAATAAAATGACTTGTCTTTTGCCCATCGTACGCTGCTAATTCCTTTACAATAAATTTATTATTTTCAATTTTGAATCCTTGAAGATCTAGAATAAGTTTCATATTTTCAAATATTTGAATTTCTTGATCATTTCTACTTTTAATTGATATTCACTTATTTGTTTTTTTAATTTCTGCAACTGAAGTTGAAAATCTAATACTCGAACTGAAATCTCGTAAGACATTATATAAATGAAGAATTCTGGTTTGGCTACGTTAATAAATATCAAAATTGACGCGTGCGCTCTTAAGCGTAAGTAGCGGTTTGTTTAAAAAGAGTATTTTATCTTAAGGAAATTGTATTACAACTGTTTCACAATTTTTGTTAATGGATTGTAACTGAAAACTTTATCATGAATTATAACACAATATGCCGCTGTTTTAGGGGGAATTTTTTCCTTGGTTTCAAATTCAATTCTCATGGTTACTGGACCTGTTTGTAGTAAATCTCTTTGATGTGAACAATTAATGTAAACTATAGGAGCATTTTCTTTAAATTCTTTCGGATTAAAAATTGGTTCCACTGGAGAGTTATAATACCCTTGACGAAAGTCTGTAAACATTTCATACAGAGTAGCAAATTTATTATTTTCAAAATCAAGTTGAAGATCGTTGTAAGGATATCTTTCTGAATTTAAAAAGACATTCATATTTCTTAAATTACAATGATCAAATTTACTCATATCCATTTTTAGATTACCACGTCTATTTTTCTGAAAAGCAATTAGAACATGACGTGGCGTTTCGACTTTTGTAGATGTTTTTACGGGCCAGTTGTGCCTCGTAGTTTCCAATAACTCTGGATATTCAACTAATTCCCAGCTTCGGAAGGTTATTAGTATATCACTATTTTTGTCAATAATTTTGGTAAGTGCTAATTCTTGCGGAATCGCTACAGTAAGATGAGGAACTCTCCAACACAACTTGGTAATTTTAACTTTGGGTTTTTCATCTTCATTACTGGATAATAATGCATTTGTATCATCATTACTTCTTATTAGAATAAGTTCTTGTTGTGAATTAAGAATAATCTTATTATAATCTTCAAAAAATCCTGAATACATCTTTAATGGTATACATAATGAAACATTACCTTTGTCATCAGTCATAATTTTTTCTTTAGATTTTGTTTTCGGATACCAACCGGCATTTTCCAATTTAGCACTTTCATTTTGATTAAATGAAATATATCCCTTAAGAGTTGAAGTTATACCAATATCCCGAACGGAGTCAATAGTAACACCATTTAAAATATAGCGTAATTCTTTAAATAAAAATGCCGGAGCATTATTAATTAAAACAGTATTAGCTAAAGGGGAATCATCTTCTTTAGTTACTTGCAATTCCACATAAATTTCACTTTTGCAAGGTAAAGGATATTTTCCTGTTTGTTGCAAAGCAATTCTGATTTCATCATTTGGTCCGAGTTTTGTAGGATTAAAAGGATCGAAAGAAAGAATTTCCCAGCTTAATATTGATTCATCAACCAATACATTTTCTCTTACATTTAAATAATCCATTTTTATTTAAGTTTAAAACCCAAACTTTGAAGAAATTTTCTATTAGAAGGTGTTAACCTTTGGAAGTTTGATTTCCTACTAAAGGAAGTTGGTTTCTTTCTTGTCTTATTAATGTTTTTATTATTAAATTTTCTAGTAAAGTTTGCAGATTTATTGTTATATAATATTACCATCTTTAATCTACTTTTTTAAGATGTAGTCTGATGGTTATGGTTTCTTCTCTAAAATTAACCAAATCACCTTCCTGATCTATTATTTTAATGGCTATTTTATCAATTACTTTAACGGTGACTGGGAAATATATGACGTTTTGAGGTGACTCAATTATTTTGAACCCTGGAGCAACGCTCGGGAAAAATTGGTGTATTATATGAACAGGTTTCCCGTTTAAATATGATCCCTCTGCAATACTGCAGTCTATATTTATTGAATTTACTTTAATTATTTCCGCGGGAAAATCTGATATATGTTCAATGTTGGCTTCCAATCGCCCATTTTTAAACCCTAATAATTTACCAATAGTTCCTTCACGAAAAGTTATGGGGGCTGAACATTTAAGATGTGTACGTAAAGTATTATTATTTGCATAAAGACTAAAACTAATTTTATCCTCATCCAAGTGTTTTTTTAAAAAATCTTTTATGTCTTCTAATTCGTAGCTACCTGGGGGTATAGCTATTTCTAAATTTTCATCATGAATTAATACATTATTCCCAACATCAATATTGGGAATTGCATTAAAAGTTTCGAAATTTACAAGACCGATAACATATTCAACATCTTCATCTAAATATATTGGAGGATGTAACTCTGATGTTAAAATAGCGGAATTGCCGCTAAGAACAAAACTATATGACATTTTACTTTAAAAATATGTTTAATAATAAACTAAAATTAGGTGTTACATATGGTTATAAAGAAATTTTAGACACAATTGACCACAATTTGTTTTGTTAAAGTTTTGATAACTGTTATAATTATAATTAACAATATTATTATTTTGGTCGCTATAAAAATATTTAATTAATTCAGAAGGGGGTCGCAAATTACCATAACTATCAAAATATATTATGTTTTTTCCTTTTTTTGTATATGCTATCCAGTGAGTACCAACACCACTGTGATTATCTAGATTGACAATTGCACTTTCAATTAACTTTATCTTTTTTGGTAATTTATCCCTCATAAAAATACCACGAAAGTTGGGAATTTGTAAATATTTAGCGTATTTAAGTAAATCGTAATTTGTAAGTGCTTTTCGAGGTATATGTTTTAGCAGTTTTTTGAATAAGGTTTCAAGTATAATCCACATCCTGTTTTATAGGGTTTTAAATAAAGTCCACTTCCTTTTTTTCCTACCGCAATGGACTCCATCATTTGATTGTGTCGTTTAGATTCTTCTAATTTCGCTTTGGCTGCTTTTGCATCATTTACTGCTTTAGCAATACCTGCAGCCCCTCCTCCAAGAGCACCAAGAGCAGACAAACCAGCAAATAAAGGTATAAGTGGAAGAAATCCGCCAGTCTTTGGGATTGGAATTACCCTTTTCTTTGGAGGTAACACTTTACCAGTTTTTTTAATAACTTTTAAAGCAGTTTGAATACTTTCATTTAGGTCTTTAAAACGTTTCCCCTTAATTCCTTTTCTAGCTTTTGAAATTACCTGAGATAATGATAGTCCTCGTCCTTTTCGAGTTTTTCGCTTGAACTTTCTTCTCGTTCGAAGTCCCATACCTAATTTTCTTTTAATTTTCATAGCACCAGTAATTCCTAGTGCAGCAGTTTTTTCCCCAAAACTAGAATCTTTAGCTTTGAACCTTGATAAAGCTTTGTCAGCTAATACTTTATCAGCTAAATGCCTTCTTTTTATATCATTTGATTGTGAGTAAGCAATATCGTGTTCTTTACAAGCCTCATCCAATAAATTTATACCTTTATCACCTCTTGACAATCGTTTTTCCAATTTTGTTCCAGGTCCACAAAAATTATAACCAGGAATATGCAATTCAAAGGGTAATTTATTTATTAATGAGTTTACTAAACCACTTCCTTTCCTTTTGCTGTTTGTCTTGTAAATGATTCGTTTATTATGTGATGGAAACATTATATATAGTTGCAATCCTAGTGATAACTAACCAGTTACATCACAATACTGAATATTAATAGTTTGTTTTATATATAAAATGAGAGTTGAGAAACAACCATACTCTATAACAATTAAGGATCATGAAAGTTCAGTGAATGGTTTTAGAAAACATGGAAAACTGTTTGAGGGAAATAGTAAAAGAGGGTTAATTATTGGCCCGTCAGGCTGTGGCAAAACCAATGTTATTATTAGTTTGATTGAAGATCCGAATGGTTTGCGATTTGAAAATCTGTATGTTTATTCAAAATCCTTATATCAACCAAAGTATAAATATTTGAGAACACTTTTTAAACCTTTGAAAAAAATTGGATACTATGAATCTGAAAATGAAGAAACAATTGTTTCACCAAAACAAGTTAAACCAAACTCTATAATAATATTTGATGATATAGTGTGTTGTAATCAGAATGTTGTAAAGGACTATTTTTGTTTCGGAAGACACAAAAATACTGATTGTTTTTATTTATGTCAAACATATTCTTCTATTCCGAAACAATTAATTCGTGACAATGCAAATTTAATTGTTATATTTCAACAAGATCGAACAAACTTAAAACATATTTATGATGATCATGTTAATGTTGATATGTCATTAAACCAATTTAATGAGTTGTGCTTAATATGTTGGAAAGATAAATTTGGATTTTTAGTAATAGACAAAGACTCTAATGTGAAATCTGGCCGATATCGAAAAGGATTTGATTCATATATTTACTTATAAAAATAAACGTTTGATGGTAAATTATACCAATCATGGATGAACGTTTAGCAAGAGAGTTAGTTAAATCAAGAAAAGCTGTTAAACAAAAATATCAGAGTTTAAAAAATGCGGAATTTGAGGCGCAAACTAAATTGGAGGAAACATATAAACCGATAACTCAACCCTTACAAGAATTAATTTCAACGATTGGTAAAATTGAACCTGTTGAAATAAAGGAAGAGCTACACACACCAATTAAAAAAATTTATGAAACACCACAGAAAAGATCAATTCAAACACTAACACCAAAGAGAAAATTACAATATGGAACATCAACACCAGAAAAAAGAAAGACGGGAAAAACTCCACTCCTTCCTACAGAAATACCATCGATTATTGACTGGGACGCGAGTTTAGCTTCAGCAAGTCAAATGCCATCTATACAACAAACAAGTATTATTGCAGAAACAAACCCTTCTTCAGGTTCACACTCCACAATAGGAAATCTTTCAGATATACTGGAACAAACATGGCAAACAGTTAGAACATTTGTTGATACAGATTTATATAAAGAATATTTATTAGGATTTGATGAATTACCTCGCCAATATATTGATAGCGGTGTAAAAGATGTTGAACATGAGTTTGATCACCAATATGGAATAGTTCATGATTTGGAAACCGAGAAATTCTTTTTGGGTTTAACTCAAAAACCTGTCGAAATTATTGGTAAAAACATCAAAATTGAAGGAATAACCTATACAGGTACACCAGGTTTATATGAGTTATTATTTAAAAAAGAACCAATAGGGTTTAAAAAACAAGATTTGGAAAATTATATGGATATTTTAAAAAGAACCAATGCATACCGTAGAAATAATGATCCAAATGAGCAGGTGCAGGGGAATGGATCACATAAATATATTTCTATAATAGGACCTTATTTGCAAAGCAAAGGAATTACAAAAACTAAAACTCTAAATCCCGAATCTCAACAAGCAGTCCAGGGATTTTTTGAAAGACGCAAAGCTCCATATAGAGAAAGTCGAGTGTCTTCAAAAAAAACCGGATTTGGTATAACTTTAAAAGTTAATAAACCTAATACAGATTACATATATTGGGATAATGTAAACGAACTTGTTGAGAGACTTCGACTATTGGTAGCATCCATGCTTGCGGGACACACTGGTCATAACAATGAAATTATTTCTATTATTGAAGAACTAAGAGAAGCGAATATTATTATATAAAAGGACATAATAGATACTTTTAAACATTTCTAAAATGACCATCGATAAATTTGGTCGTCATATTTCAAAAAAATCTGCTCTAAACACATTATTATCACTAGAAAATAAAATATTATCAAATGTTGAAGAGAAAATAATAAAAATTTTTAAAAGCGATGTCAAATATATTGAAAACAAATTAATTCAAAATTTAGATCCCGGGTTGAAAAGCGATGTTAATAATTTAAATAAGAGAATAAATGAATATGATAACAATATACAAAATATTGCAAAAAAGATTAAGTTATTTGAGGATAAAGTTATTCCTGAATATAATGACAAGATAATTAATTTGAAAAATACTGTTGATGGAAATGATGATGTAGTAGAAAAATTTTCTCAGAAAGTTTCTAAATATGCAAATGACTTTGACGTAGTGAAGTTAAAATATGATAAAGTTGATGATTTTGAAAATGAAATAAAAAATGAAATTACATCAATTAAATCAATAATTAAGGATACTTCAGCAATTGACAATGTCAAGAACAGTATTTCCAAGGAAATTACATCAAAGTTTCAAAATTTTACTAATTTGCTTAATGATAGAGTAGCAGAAGAAGTAAGGAATTTTAAGAAAATACATGACGTTATGGATAAAAATACACAAAATCTTGAAAAATCAATGAACACTCATTTCCTAATTCACAAAAAAGATACCGACAAAGTTAATGAATTTAAAGAACAAATTAAAGAATTTGAAATTAAAATCAATGCATATAAATCAAATTTACAATATTTAGAAGACAAATTGAAGGAGGATTTTCAAAACGAAAATGAAAAAATTGAAACAAAATTCAAAGATCAAATTACAAAAGATAATGAAAAAATCGAGGATATACTAAAGCAATTAAACAATCTGAAAACCAAATCTGAAACGTCTTTTGACGAGGGAAATTTTACAAAGGCAATCGATGAGAAATTACAAAAAGAATTAGAATCCTTACTAGAAGTAGTGCAAGCTATAATAGAAGTTTCTAAAAAGGATGTATTAATTAAAATTAAAAATAATAGTTCAAAAATCGAGGAGACTTCTTTACTCATAAAAGAACTTGAAACATCTTATACAGATATACTACACAAAGCTGAAAAGACAGCGTCAGACATAAAAAATATAGAAAAAAAAATTGTGAAAATGACATTAGATATTACAAATGCAGAATTTCAATTAGGAAAAGATATAAAAAATCTAGAAGATAAATTAACAAAAGAAATAAAATCTTTAAACGAATTAGTTCAAAGAGCTGCTGAAGTTTCTAGAAAAGAATTTAATGATACAATGAATTATGCAAGAGAAGAAATGAATTCAACATTAGGTGGTTTCAAAAAAGATTATACGTTATCAAATGTTCTTTTGGAAACTAAATTTAATGTAAAAATGTCTGATCTTAATAACAACATCACCCAAATAAATTCGTCAATAAAAGAAATTAGAAATGAAAATAACAAATCATTTGAAACAATGGAAAATAAATTTAATGTAAAAATTTCTGATCTTACTAACAACATCACCCAAATAAATTCGTCAATAAAAGAAATTATAAATGAAAATAAAAAATCATTTGAAGCAATGGAAAATAAAATTAAAGAACTTACTAAAAAAAACTGAGATGATTTTTTTTATATTTTACAACATCAGCGATAAAGGGCTTTTATAAACGGTTTAGAAGGAGGTAAAGTTATTTGTGGGATTTATTTTCGAGAGTAAGGTATAAATTAATAATGAGTAAAATTAAGCAAGACGTTGTAAATGAATTACATAAACCGGCGAGAAGGCGATATAGAAGGAGACGAACAATTGTAAAAGGGCTTAATGATCTATTTCAAGCTGATCTGATAGAAATGCAGCCATATGCGAAATTTAATAGGGGTTTAAGATATATTTTAATGGTAATAAATGTGTTTTCTAAATTTGTATGGGCAGAACCTGTAAAATCCAAAACTGGTAAAGATGTAGCAGCTGCAATGAAAAAAATTCTATTAACTTTAAAAACTCCCCCAACAAATCTGAATACTGATCAGGGTAAAGAATTCTTTAATCAAGACTTTCAGAAACTTATGGAGCAGTTCAAAATTAATCATTACAACACATTTTCTAATATGAAAGCTAGTATTGTAGAGAGAGTAAATAGAACGATAAAAAACAAAATGTGGAAAAAGTTTAGTTTACTAGGTAATTATAAATGGATCAGCTTTCTTAAAGAAATAATTACAGAATACAATAATACTAAGCATTCAACAATCGGAAAAAAACCAAACGAAGTTAACAAAAAGAATGAAATGGAAATCTTGAAATCAGCTTATACTCATAGGAAAACTGTGGATCCCAGATCACCAAAATTTCGTGTCAGTGATAGAGTACGAATAAGCAAGATTCGCGAACAATTTTCTAAAGGTTACACGCCCAACTGGTCAAACGAAATTTTTCAAATAAAAAAAATCCAGCTTACTAATCCAACAACGTATTTGATTCAAGATGGAAATGGGATAGATATTCAAGGAGGTTTCTATGAAGAAGAACTTCAAAAAGTAAGACACCCAAATGTATATCTGGTGGAAAAAGTGTTAAGAAAGAAAGGAAACAAAGTATTTGTAAAATGGTTAGGATTAGATAAATCTTATAACTCTTGGATCTTCAAGAGAGATGTGATGTAATAGTAATTAATGCTGTAATAATAATTGATGTTTGTAATAAAAAAAAAATGATTTTTTATATATATTTGTTTTATTTAAAAATAAGCTTATTACATAAACATTTTTTTAAATACAATATTCCTATAATCAGAGTCTAATATGGGATTTAAAATTTCTTCAGTCAATTTAATCCTTCTTCTAAAATGTTTTTGATTTATAAACTCTTCAGAAGTCATACGAGCTTTTCTGTAGGCGAAGTTCCAAGCAACCATCAGATGAATTTGGTTTCTTGATTCATCAATAGATACTGTCTTCTTCATAATAGTGCTTAGACTTTAATTTTTGTTCTAGTTCTTCGGGATGATTCAACAGCAGTTCCAGCATGGAGCACACATTTTCACTATTTAGATTTTGTTTTGGAGAAAGGACATTATATATTTTGTCAAAAGAATCTCCGTCGTAAAAATTGTTATTTCTAAAAACGTTGAAATAACGTCGAAAGTTTTGTTTTTGTAAAACATTTAGTCTATATTCTATAAGTGGAATTTGTTCCCATAGTCTGCACACAGTTTCATTTCCATAGTAAATAAAATCACAGCTTTTCACAATCTTCACTATTGGTAATTCACCAATCTTTTCAAAATGAATAGATAAATTTTGCAAATATATCGGTTCATTGAAAACATTTGGTGAAAACATATAATTTGTTATAACTCCTTGATATTGCAATAAGTTCTTCCAATCATCTTCATTTAATATCACAGACTGACCATTTTTACCACCAAGTTCAATGCATGGTAGAAAATCACTTTCCACCCACAAACCAATCACAGCATATTTAGAGTTAGAATTATTTAAATTATATTTTGTAGAATTTATAATTGTTTTTTTTATTTTCTTTTTTAATGGTGAATTTTCAAATATATTTTTACTCTGATTACTGAACATTTTAAATGATGTATTTCAAAAACTAACTGGCTATCTGCTTGCTCTCAAAAAACTAACTATCAATCCGTTTGCTCCTAAATTTTATACATTTTCCCTCTCCTCTCAAGTGGAGGGGTAAACTTATTTTCCCTCTCCATTTAAGAGGAGGGGATAAACTTTAAATGTCTTTATACTAACGAGAATCAATAAAAAACAAAATTTATATTATTTTTTTAACATTTATTAAATATTTTTATAGATATTTTTTCATGAAATACAATAAAATTAAACATGTACAAATAAATATTGCTGCTGTAAATATAATAACAAATATATAACAACAGACACAATGACAAGATTCTTCTTTTTTATTATTGAAAGGAATCCAATCTGAATATTGTAATGGTTTGTTTGTCATGGAATATTTAATTTTTATGTATGTATTTTCACACAAAGCAGAATCAGTTACATTATAGGTAAAAAAGTGTGAATTTCCAACAAGATATGTCATTTTCATCTGTTTGTAGCAGTCGGTTTCATTTTTGAGGGCATTTATACATATATCAGCCCTAACTGTATTAGGAATGTAATTTACATATATCACATTTCCAACAAGGGAAACTAAAACTATTAAAGATGCAGCAGTCATTGTTGTAATATTACTAACAAATAATGGTATTTCTATACAATATATATGTTTTTGGATTCAGTTCCCCCTCCAACTTTTAAAGCTTCAAAAACGACTTACATAATTTATCATCATATAAAATGATGTCTTTATAAAGATGAAAAATTACTTGGAGTAGTTAATTCTAATCGCGGTTTTTTATTTTTAGATCCATTTTCGTTTCCAGAACTTAAAAAAGTTAGAGTATCATACATCATTTTCATATCTTTATCAAAAAAATCTGTTTCCAAAATATCCTTATGTCCCCATGCAAGAGTTTTTGTGGAATTTGGTATACAATATCTTTTATCATCATGAGTTGTTAATGCCAATTTATTTAACAAATTAGTGTATATATTATGCATATCTGACTTGAATACATACATGGTGCAGAATATTTTGTCACCTTTCTCAACAACATCTTTATAATCTGATAATGTTAATTGATTTTTTATACATGATCTACTAACGCCTTTTGCTTTTTTATCTACACTATTTTTGGATTTTATACAATATGCTTTAGCACCAGTTCCATAAAAACTTTCAATGGGAATCCCTTTGTACTCATCTTTAAATTTACCAACAACTGATGTTGTAATAGGCATGCAATGAATATTTTGTTCAGAAAAATTAGAAGTATCAAATTTATCCAGATTTAGCTTCATATCTTCATAAAAGTTTTGGGTCTGAACTTCAAGAATTAAGGAATCAGTATCCGTATATAATAAATTTAAATTATTACCATATTTTACTTTTAAATACCCATAATAAAAATTATACATTACAGTTTTTGCAATATCCAGAATACTCATCCCAACATAAATTGGTTTATTGTATTCAATGCAAACCTGTTGAAGTTGAAGAGCAACTAGATTTTCAGAGAAAATTTTAAAATCCTTTAATTGAGGTTTAGAAATAAGTTTTTCGGCACTAAATTTATTACCCTGTCTTTCCCATTGAGATACTAATTTAATATCTGCTCGCCTATCAACATTTTCCATGGTTTTACCGAAAATTGAATTATTTGCCAATTTATAACAATTTTTATCAAATTTATTTTTAGATAAATTTCGTAAATTTGTATTTAAATCTATATATTCCGCTAACCATGGTGATTGTGTAAACTTAACTGCTCTGTGTATTTTTATGATTTTGAGTCCAAATTGTAGACATTGTTTCAGATATCGGTAGTGAATGATATAGTTATATTTATTATGTAAGTTTGGAATTAATTTTGAGTGGTTTGAAATTGGTGGTGTATATTGTTCAGGACAAAATGGGAAATCATTATGACTATCATGTAAATAATTTGGATATTCTAAATCAACTTCAAATATGTATCCTATAGATGATGTATCTGAAAGTTCGGATATATTTAAAGTTTCTATTTCGAGCTTAGGTACCCAAGCAAAATTTTTTTCAGGCAAATATTGTTTCATAGCATAACCATACAAATTTGTGGCGTCTAAGTAAGCGATATATGTTGTAGGTCTTTCAGGATTAAAATTTTCTAAGAATGGATTATTTGCTTCAGATTTGCGTTTGGAACAAGTGCTAACCCCACCACGAACACCTTTTTTGAAAAAATGAAGCATATCTGGTTCCGTTAATAATTCTAATTCTACATTAGTTAATTTCATCATTGCATCCCAGCACATAGAAGGGCTAGTGACATAATTAACAGGATCTAACTTATAGGTTTTAATACATGTGGATCTATAATTTTCAAAAACATCAGCCAAAAGTAAAACATCTGATTTTAAGTAAATATCGGAATAAGCCCCTATTGTAGAACACTTAAATAGATTCCACACTTCTACAGCACGACTGTAGTCTTGAGGAGAGATATTTTCATCGGTTAAGTTATTATAAAATTTATCAATCAATGGTAGAGATTTCTCATTTAATTTTTCGTTGGAATCTATGTAAGAGTATGGAAATACCCCTTTTTGTCTAATGTATCGAAATTCATCAGCATTTGAGAAAAACTTTTTAATTTCAAAACATTGTGAATCTTGTAGAGTTTGTGATAGTGACTCTAAAGACTCTGGGAGAAATTGAAAAGAATCTATAAAGCGTAGTCGCAAAGCAACTGGTTTCCGCTTTTCTGACACATCAACGAAAATTTCCTTACTAAAAGAAATATACTTTTCTTTATTTTGAGCTATAACACTAATATTTTCTTTATTATAGCAAAGCGATTTAATAAATAGGTGAGAATCATAGTTTTTTAAATTATGCAATACTATTGGTATATATTTTGGAGGTTTAAAATGCAAATTACATATTGAGTGGGCGGCTCCTCGATATTTACCTGTAATATGACAATGATCCCTACACTTTATGAAATTTCCTTTTGAAAAAGGTTTTTCACATACATAACAAATGCTAGAATTTTCATATTCAATCTGTTCCACAGATGATAAATCTTTCAATGGTACTTGATATTTTAAATATTTTTTATAAATTTCTTTTACATCATTTTCAATGTATTCAATAAATTTTATAGCACAATCTGTACCTCTATAAAGTTTAAGACACACAACATTCTCATCAAATGATGATTTAATATAATAAGCAAATGAATAGGGTATATGTTCAGCAGTTTTAATAGTATATGAGGTTGTCGAATCAGGTGTAGATTGTTGGCACTCAATGTTTTTCAAATAACATTCAAAATCGGCATAAATAACAAAAGGAGCTTTATACTGTTTCTGAATATTTTGAAACTTTAATATATTTGCAGGAATATAATTGCCAAATTTATCCAAAATCAAATTATCTGAAGGAAGCTCAATTCGAACAAAACTACAATCACGTTCTAAATGTGTGTTAAGTTTTTCATATGTTCCAAAATATTGAAGGCATCCATCACATAAGTATTTTTTTATTTTCTTTTTTGATAATTGTTTGGATACCAAGCAACCTAAATCCTTTATCCAACAGTAGTGGTTATTTCCATCATCAGAACTTATTAAAAGCAAATTAATATGTAATTTTTTCTTTTCATTATTATAATGTAAAGGACCGACAATCTCATATACCTTTTTATTATCCCTTAAAAATTTTTCAACTCCATATACATTTATGGACAAATTATTTTTTTCCTCAAACTTTTTTATATCTAATAATTTTACTGGAAATTCAATACCTGTAAAATCGAAAGCGTCTCTGAAGTCTGGATATGATGAGGTCTTTCGAGGATTACCGGTTGGCTGGTATGCTGCTGAAACCACTGCCCAGGCGAAACAGCAATTGTCCTCATTCATCACATTCACTATTGATTTAGAAAAGTGATGCATCTTAATGTAGGAGGAGGCATTCAATGGGTTGTACTTATTGATGTTGACTTCCAAATGCAGAATTCTTTGTAGAGCCCACCCTGTAATAGGAATTAAAAAATTAGTTCTGAATAATATTTGTTAGAGATGTACAAGTGATATTAAGAAAACTTAGCTCTTGAGATTAAGAAAACTTAGCTCTTGAGATTAAATAATAATTACCTGAGTCTCTTTCCGGCAATTCATCTGCTTTGGTTTCAATAATCTTGAATAAATCATCGTAAAGCTGTTGTAGATCAGTTGTATGGGTTACAATGAAGAACGGTGTATTAAATGACTTAATTGAAGTAGAGGTTAAAGTTGGAGAATAATATATTCCAAATAATTCCAAATTTACTTTAGCACATGTAAATTCCTGTTGACGCTGGCGTATTAATGTTTGCACTTTATTACCAACATCTTGCTGAAACTTTTTGATGTCGATGTGATAATTCTGCGAATATATTCTGTAGGAAGCTATTCGACATTTAAATGCACTCCTGATAATGTCAATTCCATTTCCATATTTTATGCAGCTCCTGTTTTTATGAATATTTGTCCTCAAGTGTGTGCTCCAGGAATTAGATTTGACATTTACTTCACAATCTTGGCAAAATCGCATTGGAGGTCTTGAAAGTAGTTCATCAACTGAAACAATTATTATTTTTTAATTCCTCTGTAAACCTTTATTAATAATAAAAAGAAAAATTAAAAGGAAAATTATAGCTAAATATGTTATAAAAAAATACTTACGATTAATTATATAATCTTCCAAGTTAAAGGTGTTTTCGTTATTAACAACATTTTCTCGAAGGTGGCGTACAATATGTGATTTTCTTTTAAATTCTCTTAAGCAGTGTGTGCAAAGGAGAGTCATTTTAAAATGGAATCGGTTAGGGCCGTGTCGCTTTTAAATAAATACAATTTCGATCTATCAAGACCCAATGACATAGAATAATTAGCAATTTTTTCAGCTCGCGCAATTTAGAAAACTTTTGGATTTACTTTTGAATTAACTTTTGGATTCACTTTTTAATTTGAAGAAAAACATGGATTTTTTTTAAAAAATATATTTCCCAAATTTAAAAGAAGATCGCCTTGTCGTTGAATACAATTTTTAACGTCTTTTAAAGTCGAATTAGATAAATTATTACATATATTATCTAAGTTTAAATAGGAATAAACCATTGACTTAAATCTAGATGTGGCACACCTTGTTTCATTCCTATTTAAGCTCGGCTTAGTTTTCTTATGTAGAAACTTATCTAATTCTCCAATAGCGACTTTATTTGTTGGATTGATTTTCGGAGCTGTTGTTACAGCGACTGGTAAAGAATTTTTTGAAATTTGTGCCCCTAAAGTTTGGGAACTAGAAATATCACCGTCCAATTTTGACTTTTTTAAATCTGAACAATCATTTGTTTCTGATAAAGAACGTTTTTTGGGTAAATTTTTTTCAATTAAATTTTCAGAACTTTGTTCTAAATTTAGGCCAGAAGGATTTTTCAAAAATTGATTTTGATTACAGGAAGAAATTAAGGGACATTGAGGCTGCTCATCTTCAAAATTTTCAGTATAAGTATATACCTCAATGTCCCCCACAATTTCGCCACAACTCAAATCAAAAACATCTACCGAATTTACTGAATTTCTGGTATAGCCAAATTTGGATGGTTGTTCAAACCCCTGAATAAAATTTTGATCCAACCCTTCAATTAAATTTTGATCCAACACTTTAATAAAATTATGCTGAGCTTTGGCTGAGACGTTTATAACAGTCTCAACGCTGTCGTTGGAATCCTCTGATGAATCTGACGATGCATCTGAAATTGGCGAATAGTGGGGGCGATAAACCTCTTCCATATTATTTTTCGAAAAACCCCCAATGCCAATCCTCTTATCATTATTTAAAGCTCCCTCGTTACCAACCCCATTATTATTATTGTTTAAAACCCCCTTATTATTTTGTTCCTCACAGCTCTCAAAAGTCTCCTGATATTCCACATCACCCTTAATTAAATTTTGCCCTGAGCTATTTTCACAAATTTCACCCCCTTCTAATATATCTAAAAGTTGTTCCAAATTATATCCCTCATTTATTTCAGAATTGTTAATTAAATTTTTCCTTAATATATCATTATTTAAATCATCGAAATTAATTGTTTCAAGAGGTTCTTGAGGAATATCAGGGATAATAGATTCATCCAAAACTTTTAAGAGCTGTGTCAAAATATCGCTTTCACCAATTTCGGAAGAATCGCCAGATTCAGATGAATTGTTAAATGTATTAATATCAATTTCCCTAAATTTAATATCTAGCTCCTCGTCGCTTAGCCCACAAAATGAACAATCAATCAAATCATGCACAAGGCAAGCGTCGTTTAAATCGAAGGCTGTTAAGTCGATGTTTTCAATTTTTACATTTAAAAATGACATTTTAAATTATAAATTAAAAAATAAAAAAATTATGAATCAATAAAAAAATCAAAAAATCAATAAAAAATCAAAAAAAATCCACAAAAATGAAAAATCAACAAAAATCAAAAATTGGCTTTTAGAAGATTAAGTAAAAATGAATGAAAATCCAAAGTATTAAGTCAAAAATATTAAATCAAAAATATTAAATCAAAAATATCAAATCAAAAATATGAAATCAACAATACAAACCAAATAAAAATTAATATGTCACTACGTCACACAATTCGAAATAAATCGGACTATCTAGATATATTCACAACAGATTCGATAATTTTACAAGCGTACGCTAATAGCGAGATGTAAACTGAAGAGACGCTTCGTACCCAGCCGCCTTTTAAAGCAGCCAAGAGCCTGGTACCGGCTGGTACGGCGTGGCACTGCATGGTACGACGGGAACCGTGAGACCGTGAACTCGAGAGAGGTCGTTCTTTTTTTTTTTTTCTTCTTCTCCTCTTTACTCGTCTTTTTCTTAAGAACAAAACAACTTACGACCGTTGAACGACCTCTCTCGAGTTCACGCTATCTTTGCCTTCTTCTTCTTCTCATTCTTCGGACTGGTTTTGCCGCTGGAGGTAGGAAAAGTGGTATTTCAGTATTGTATATAAGGATTTACAGCGTCTTGACTTAGCATTCATTAAGTTTAAAGTCTCAAAATGAGTACGTTCATAATTATAACACTACAAGAATTTCTGGGATTCTTGGAAAATCAAATTAATCTGATGGATCGTCAGAGTCCAAATTCCGAGAACACGGTGATGTGGCCGCCACCATCAGAGGCTGACTATTTAGATGAAGAATTTATCCACATGTTTGAGCCAGACCTGGATCCCGAGCCTATCGCCTTTGATTGGGATCCAGACCGAGCAATGGATCTTCAACCTTTGATGATGGAGCAACAGCCTATGGAAGAAGATCGGCCACAACCTATGGCAGAGCAGCAGCAGCAACAACAGCAGCAGGAGCAGCAGCGGGAGCAGCAGCGGGAGCAGCAGCGGGAGCAGCCACAACAACAGCAGCAACAACAGCAGCAGCAGCAGGAGCAGCCACAACCACAGCAACAACAGCAGCAGCGAAGGCAGAGTTACCCTCGAAAGTGCAAGAGGCCACAGCAGCAACAGCAACATCAACAGCATCAGGAGCAGCCACAACAACAGCAGCAGCAGCGAAGGCAGAGTTACCCTCGAAAATGCAAGAGGCCACAGCAGCAACAGCAACATCAACAGCAACATCAACAGCATCAGGAGCAGCCACAACAACAGCAGCAGCAGCGAAGGCAGAGTTACCCTCGAAAATGCAAGAGGCCAATAAATTATAAATTATAAATTGGCCTCTTGCAGAGCAGCAACCTCTGGCAGACAACAACAACCGATGGCAAAGCAGCAACCTATGGCAGACAACAGCAACCTCTGGCATGCAGCAGCAACCTCTGGCATGCAGCAGCAACCTCTGGCAGACAGCAGCAATTGGCAACCCAAAATGGTATAAATTATAAATATGTATTTATGTATATATGTATATTTGTATTTTGGATATAGGAATAATAAAAAACAAAGTCGTTGAAGAAAATATTTTATTTTTTTCTATTTCTTATACAGAATCACACCTAATAACCAAGTTTCTTTAACTTGAAAGAATTATTATGAATAGGATGAATATAATTTTTTTTACAAGCACAGTAATGAAAACTAGGTTTTTTTTTTTAACATGGAAGAATAAATCATAGTCTGTTGTCAGGGAATTAAACCTAATTGTTCTTTATCTTATATATAAAATCTTATTTAAATGTCTTAGTTGACATTTTAAACTTAATATTAAAAAATACTAGGGTGAATGAATAAATTCAAGTGCAGTATCAAATTCATTTATTTAAAATTCAATTTATCGATAGGATTGATTGTGCATATTATGTAGAAAAAATTATTCTACACTGAAAGAACAAAATCATTAGTTCTTCGAATCTTAATATAAACAAATTTCTATTTATTTAGATGGCACCCTTATATTTATTTAACTTAAACTTAATATATATCTTATAACTTATATCTTATAACTTATATCTTACAACTTATATTTTATATGAAATCTTATTTAAATTAGTTGACATTTTAAACTTAATATTCAAAAACTACTAGGGTGCATGAATAAATTCAAGTGGAGTATCAAATTCATTTATTTAAATTTGATTTATCGGTAGGGTTGTTGTGCATATTATTTGAAAAGAATTATTCTACACTGAAAGAAGAAATTATAATTTCTTTCAATGGGAATAAATACAAATTCTTATTTATTCACATCATTCCCTTATATTTATTTACATCATTCCCTTATATTTATTTACATAGTTTCTTATATTTATTTAACTTAGCAGAACAAAATCTAAATTCTTATAAAATATTTTAAACTTAAACTTAATATTAAAAACGCCATAGTGCATGAATAAGTGCAAGTGAAATAAATTTATTTAAAATTTGATTTTTCAATTAGATGGTTTTGCATATTCTTTAGTTCTGGTTTGTTACATATTATACATGCTTGTGAAGGAGTTGTTATGAATAAATCGTTTTCACACGTGTTGCATTGCAGATCTTTTTCGCAACATATAAAGGATCGTTTATAGTGGCTATTAACAAAATTATTTTTCCCATTTGGGCAATTTAGAGCATGTATATAGTAACATTCACAACATAAATTATATGCACCGCCAGAAGATGAAATAATTACAACATAAGATTGAAAAACGCACACTTCTCGCGTAAGGTAATTTGGTGTTAATGTATCACTTGCATTTATTTTTGCCACTTTCACGAGCCCCTCTTCTCCACACCCGTTTGGAACGCCATTATCCTCTATCCCATCATCTTCTTCATCTTCATCGTCGTCTTCGAAATTATTTCGATCAATAGTGATCAGAGAATCCTGTCTTGCGTGAAACTTTCCTCTTCCAGCCAAGTTAAAATGAGTTGTTTCATCTTTGTACATTGACTGGATCGTTTCATCGCAAGCAGAATCTAAATATACATGTGTCTGATCCATTTCGAAGACTGTCCGATGAAACTCGATTCACTTGTTCACACTATTTTTTAATTTTACAACACTTTTTTATTGATAATGGTGGGCCGTCTATGTGGTGTTGATATATTGGATAGTGTTTAAAACACGGCAAATTTAGCTGCAATTCTTCGTCACTTCTATAATTTTCCGGCAACCTGTTCCAAATTTGTTGTAAACTAAGTGAATCGACGAATGTTTTCAAGTAGTTGATGGGAAAGAAGGCCAAGTCTTGATCTTCAAAATCGGTAAGATTTTTTCCGTTATTTTGGTAGGAAATTATTACTTGGCCTACACGTTCAATGAGTTGCTGTTGTTGTTGTTGTTGGTCGCTATTTGACATCGCGCACGAATGACTGAAGTTCGCTCAGATTCGATGGTTTAAAATACCAGCTCCCCTCCAACTGCTACCAGCTCCCCTCCAACTACTGTGGTGGTTAGGAAGGAGGTAGGAGGTGGAGCAAAAAGAGGCGGAGTTTATGAAACCAATCGGAATAGGGGGCGAACTTGGGCAGCCAATCAGAAACAAGGTCATTCTTGGCTGACCAATCAAAAAAGTGGTGGGGGGGTCAACTAGGAGCCCCCTATTCCCACTACTTACGTAGACGACACCTTTATTATCTGGAATGGAAACGGAACTTCAAATCTTCCTTTCTCATCTCAGCAATATCAGCCCAGTCATTACACTCACTATGAAGAAGGAAGTACAAAATAAATTACTATTCTTAGATGTTTTGGCTGAAAGAAATGCCCGACAAATTCGAACCTCAGTTTACAAAAAATCCACATACACAAGACAATATTTGAAGTATTCATCCAAGCACTCCAACAACACCAAATTTGGCTTACTAGGGTCAAACCAATAATTCAAAAGGACATGCAGAACTGCGTGACAGTGCGAGACTACCCGGAAGGCTTGTACCCAGAGGACAAATTAGTGAACAAGCTATTGAACTTGATCAAGGCAACCAACCTGTTTACATAGTAAAAATATAACAGGCGACAAAATAAATCTCAAGGGTTCCTCAGCCCTGACCTGATATCACTCAATTAACCAATCAATCAAATGTGAGACAATGGAAGTCCATACATCCATATATTTACTACTTTACAAGAAACATCGTTGTTTATGTCCTTCAAACAAAATGTTGATAAAAAAATAAAAATATTTTTTTTGTTAATATTAATTTTATTAGGTATTCAAAAATACTTTGGCACACCTATATCACATATTTTTCCAAACCGGTAATGCTTGGAATACATATAAATATTTTTAAATGTTTCTAGGAATTTCGGATCGAATATGGTTCGATTATTTTTCCAAAATACAACAACCCACCATGACAATTTTACCAGTGCTTTTGCATCCCAAAAGTAAAGGCACAGTGCGATTGGCTAATGCGGATCCTTTGTCGAAACCCATAATAGATCCACAGTACTTAACTGATTCAGAAGACGTTGATACTCTGATAAATGGGATTCAAATCATTAAAAATCTATTAAATACAGAGGAATTGATCTCTTTTGGGGCTAAATTTAACACTAATCCTTTTCCTGGTAAGTTTTAGAAGTGTTTGGTTACAGTGAAAATTAAAACTTTTAATTGAACAATTGTGTAGATGACGTCATATTATTTATATTATATATAACATCATATTATTATATTATAGAAGGAGGATGAAAAAAAATCCCTCATTATACAGAAGATAGAGAAAAAGTATGTCATTTTAGAGTTTTACGTTTTCGAAATTCCAAGAGTTTTGGGCTAGTTTCTGGTTATAAAATTATTATACAACCCAGAAACATGGATATTTAAAAAAAGTAATATGTTAACTTGCTTTAAAATAAGGTTTTGGAAATGTAATCCTTTGCCTTACTGAATGGAAACATTAACAACTTATTAAGACTTTATTTGCTTACATTTTCAGCCTGTAATAGCTATAAATTTGATAGCAAAGCATATTGGGAGTGTTATATACGATATTTGACAATGACCTCATATCATCCAGTCGGAACCTGTAAGATGGGACCATCTGAAGACCCAACTTCAGTTGTGGACTTTAATTTCCAGGTTTGTTAATAAAGTTACTTTAATCCTAAACGAATAGATTTAAGAATTATAGTAGCTAGAAGTAGTATATTAATAGTTCATATAACATTCATTATTTGTCAACTTCGCGGCATTGATATAATCAAATTTTGAATAATATTTTCGGGAATATTCATACGAACTTTATTGAGTTTATTTAACGATTGTTTATTTGAAATATTTGTGTACGAATACGCCGTTCTACTTCTCAAATATTTTCAATGTGGTTAGGGTCGGGGATTGTGCCGGCCACTGCAGCTCGAATATTTTTTTCTTGACATTGCTCTTGAACAAGTGATTAGCGAGTGTATTAAACCTTGTATTAATTAGCCACCTCTAAATACATGTTTTTTTTCAAGTATACTATCCAATTTAAATGCCGATGTGCAAATGCAAGCAACTCTATTTTTTCCTGAAATAAATGGCTGTTTCGCTGGGCGTTTACTAATCCACTGTCAAGATTTCCAAGACTCATTTTGACCAATTCTTTTAATGAGCCTTGTGGCAGTATTTGATCGTGGACTCTTGCAAATAGAATATTTTGGTAACGCATGGCCGTTCCGCCCACGATTTACTGTTGCCCCATATTGATTAATAGTTATACTATAAACCTATAAATAACTTGTTCAATTTGAAAAAATTCTATCGGCGTGTTCGCCAATATTAGATGTTAAGATTACTCTCTCAAGGTAGGATTTCTTTGACAGACGTATTTAAAAGGGACTCTTCCTAGAATCCTACTGCCCCCCCCCCCCAGATATAAAGCGGATTATGGCCAGTAATCAAATAAAATATTTTAAGGAAATACTCCAATAGGCAAAAATATATCTGCATAAAATAGAGAACAGAACCTTGATTTGAAATAAATTCGAACACAAAAATAGAAATCGTTAAAAAAAAATCGAAGAATATAACAGGTCAGATTTTTATTGGGGTACATGTGCTTTTTAAGGGTAAAAACCGACCAACATTATTTTTCTTAAAAAAAAATATTGGTCTTAGATTTCCTCACTATTTATTAATTTTGGGGTGTACAGGGTGAGTCAACGATTGGATGAAGTAGGTTTGTGCCTTTTCGGTGAAATTTACAAAGAAACTATATTTATTGTTTGATACAGTTTATTTTTACGCAGATTTTAAAAATATTTAGGACTCTACAGGGTGAGCCAAAAAACTAGGACAGCATAAAGTTGTATTTTTTTAAATAGAACACCCTATATACGAATCGTATTTTCGATTTAGCTTATAATTTTAAATCTTTTTTATTAAGGGTTTACTATAACAAAACTTTATAGTTTCTGAGATAATTAAGTTGAAAGAAAAAAAGTCACATTTTCAAGCATCAATTTAATCCTAAATAACGTTTTCAATTTTGTGACAAATATATTCACATTTGTAATTTAGCAAGGCCAAGGACAAGTTAACATAATTTTTACCTAATATTTGCAATAAAAGCTACAGGGTGTTGAACACATCGGCTCAAATTTGAACAAGTTTAAATGAATAAATATCTTTTTTTTTTTAAATGGTACACCCTGTATATTTTCATGTTATTTAATAGAGTAATAAAAACCCTAAAAGTTTTGTTCAATATATCCTATACCTATTTATAATAGTTTTTGAGATATTTCAGTTTTTCTTATTTTCCATACTTTTTTACAGAAATAGTCATTATCATAGTAGCCATGGCAAAAACAATGTAAAAGCACATTTTTCTGTGTGTCAAATTTATAACCGCAATGGCTTCTTTTGGTTTTTATGTAGTGTAGTTTGGTTTTTTTTTTTTGCATTCATCTTATATTGTAAAATAAATTTTCCAAAGAATGAGTTAATAGATATGATTTATACAATAGGAGAGGCTCAAAAAAATTGCCTTCTTGCTCAAAGAATTTACAAAATGAAGTATCCTGATCGACGCCAGCCTAATACCCATACTTTTCAAAACTTAATGCAAAGATTTGATTCTTCTGGTACTGTTGATTATCCAAAACGTAAAGTGGTCAACAAACCAGTAACTAATGAAGAAAAAGAACTACAAGTATTGTTAAATGTTCAGGAAAATCCTTATATTGGTAGCCGTCAGTTAGCAGCATTATGTGAAACATCACAATCCACCGCTAATCGTACTACCAAAAAATATAGGTATCATCCATATCACATGGAATTACACCAAGAATTGCATGGACAGGATTTTGAAAGTCGTGTAAACTTTTGTCGTATAATAAATGCGGAGATTCAATTAAATCCAGATTTATTATGCAAGGTAATGTTTAGTGATGAAGCTACTTTTAGAAGTAACGGTGCCGTAAATAGACGCAACATGCATTATTATGCCACAGAAAACCCATTTTGGATTAGAGAGGTGCAACATCAAAACCACTGGTCATTAAATGTTTGGTGTGGTATTCATCATAATCGAATTATTGGACCCTACTTTTTTAATGAACCATTAAATGGCCATAGTTACCTGAACTTTCTACAAGAAGAACTACCCCAACTGCTTCAAGGTCTGGATAGGGATGAGCTCGACAGTATGTGGTTCCAGCACGATGGTGAGCCTCCGCATTACCATCGTGAAGTTCGTGCGTTTTTGGACCAACGATATCCGCAAAAATGGATTGGACGTGGGGGTTCCATTGAGTGGCCACCAAGGTCTTGCGACATCACCCCATTAGATTTCTTCCTATGGGGTTATATTAAAAATAACAGCAGTGGAAGATATGCGAAACAAGATTAGGGATACCTGTAGAACAATAACGCCACTAATTTTGGCCAGGGTCCGAGAAAATCTGCAAAAAAGACTAAATTTGTGCATTGCACAAGAGGGTCGTTTATTCGAACACTTATTAAAAAGAAATAATTAATCTCAGTATTTAATAGGTAATTTTTTTGTTTCAATTTAGTATAAAAGTAAATATGTATTTGCCTTGTCGTTATTGTTATGTTAATTTTTTCACATTATATTTAATTAAACTATTGCTGTTGTAATATAACGAATAATGTATTTCATCATATTTAACCACATTCTGTTTGTTTCTGTAGTTTCTTTTTATTATTTTACATGGCTACTATGATAATGAAGACTATTTCTGTAAAAAAGTATGGAAAATAAGAAAAACTGAAATATCTCAAAAACTGTTATAAATAGGTATAGGATATATTGAACAAAACTTTTAGGGTTTTTATTACTCTATTAAATAACATGAAAATATATAGGGTGTACCATTTAAAAAAAAGATATTTATTCATTTAAACTTGTTCAAATTTGAGCCGATGTGTTCAACACCCTGTAGCTTTTATTGCAAATATTAGGTAAAAATTATGTTAACTTGTCCTTGGCCTTGCTAAATTCCAAATTTGAATATATTTGTCACAAAATTGAAAACGTTATTTAGGATTGAATTGATGCTTGAAAATGTGACTTTTTTTTCTTTAAACTTAATTATCTCAGAAACTATAAAGTTTTGTTATAGTAAACCCTTAATAAAAAAGATTTAAAATTATAAGCTAAATCGAAAATACGATTCGTATATAGGGTGTTCTATTTAAAAAAATACAACTTTATGCTGTCCTAGTTTTTTGGCTCACCCTGTAGAGTCCTAAATATTTTTAAAATCTGCGTAAAAATAAACTGTATCAAACAATAAATATAGTTTCTTTGTAAATTTCACCGAAAAGGCACAAACTTACTTCATCCAATCGTTGACTCACCCTGTAAAAAGTGAAAAAATATTATTTTTGAATTTTTGTAATGATGCTTATGAATTATTTTGGTTCTACCCTGGCTCACGATGTTTCTTGTAATGGTGAGCAAAACGTAGTATTAAATGCAATTTTTAAACTTCAACTCGAGAAGAATGCTTTCTTATTTGATCAGTGCCATGAAAACTTATTCTACATCGACTCGAATTTTATCTTTTTAGGTAAAAGAGACAAACAAATTATTTGTGGTTGATGGGTCAGTTTTGCCCTCCTTAACAAGTGGAAACGTCAACGGGGCTATCCTCATGATGGCAGAAATGGCCAGCGATGTAGTTAAGATGATCGATTATTTAGGATCAAAAAAATGTGCCATAATTGATTTATTTGTTCGTTCATTTGTGTGTTAAATAAAAATAAATTAGTTTTGTTTTATTTTTATTGCTTTAAACATGTTGTTTAAATTTTTTAAAACTGTACCTTAAACAACATCTGCAAAAGAGTTCACATTATATGAAAAAGTTTTTAATTATTAATCCCTTGTTTATGAACTTTTGCACATTGATATACTGCTTTATTGAAATTAACATCTTAAGGAAGTTCAGCAGCTTACCAAGTTACTATATTTTTTTCCTGAAACTTCGGGTATTTATTGTTCATATAATTTTCCGTAAGGCTGCGAAATTTCAAACACCTTGCCCATCTTGTAGTCGAGATAATCAATATAAAAATGCAACATTTAACATGGGCTATGTAGTAAAAGCCGTAGTTCGTGTGACATATTTATATGTAACTTAAAAACTTCCCTATATATTTTTCTACACGAATATATGATGTATAAGGCACGATATATCATAAGATAAGAATGCCCAACTGTGACGTTAATTCACAGTTGTAGCGTAAACTTTCTTATTTCGAGTAGTCGTCGCGTGGAACTCGTATTGGAACTGCGGAGCGGTAACTCTATAATGCTAAGTAGGCGGGCAAAGATGCATCTTTTACTTTTGGTTGGCACATCATTAGTTAAGATGGAAGTACCAACGTTGGCGGCTTTTATGTATTGTATATAGGATGTACGTAGGCCAGGACATCAGGTATTAAATCAAGATAAAGGTGAAACAAAGATAAAAAGAACTTAGCAGGTGACTTCCCAAATAGCACACTTCAGTCCACTGGATATCCATCGTTTATCCAAAGCTGGACATACTGGGTATCCATGGGATGTCCAGAATTTGTTCACCAACATCCTATGGATATCCACCGGACTATACGATTGTCTCACTCATGGATGTCTTTTTGGATTACATATATTGTCCAAGTATGGATCATTTTTGGATATTAATAGGACTAATTTTGGATGTCCATATATTGTACATTCTTGACCCGATTGTGGACATATTATCCGATGGTATTGTGCTTTTTGGATAAAGAGGTCATAATCTATTGTTCCCTCTTCTTGACGTTCCGCTAACGTGAATGGTAGATATTTTCAGAATTTGCTTAGGGTCCGAGAGCTTACAGTACCTAATTAATCTGCACTTCTGAAGCCACAGACCACTCATGTCATCAAAACGTCGATAACAAGTAACCATAGATGGCCCTATTAGTCCCAAAAATTAAAAAGATATAAATTACATTAGCGAACCAGGTAACAGGAACTGGATCCACATATTACACTTATTGATTACAATTGTCAAGTTTTTAATACGATACTATATAAGAATATAAAATTTTATAATTAGTCGAATTGCAAGTGCTACAAAATATAGCTTCAATTGATTTAAATTGTTCAAGCTGTAGAAGGATCGCTATGAATAAGTTATCTGGTCCCATAGTAATAAGTACAATTTCAATTGGGTAATAGAAAATATACCAATTATTTAAATAAAGACTTTTTATTGTTACAATGATTATTTTTTTCTACATTTGTTTCTGTCGTTTATTCTCTTCAGCCATTGTCTAATCTCGTCTTTGGCTGTTTTTTATCGGCCCCCCATTCTTCTACCGCAGCTGAAAATTAATAAGGTTTAACGTTAAATGATGCAGTATTTTATGGTTTTGTAGGAATTTAAATCTCTCTCTCTCTCTCTCTCTCTCTCTCTCTCTCTATATATATATATATATATATATATATAAAACCAAATGCATCGTTATTGCTTAGACATTTTAACACACTTTTTGTCTGGGTATTATTAGAACAAGAGGATCTAGAGTTCAACGTGTGAAATCTGACACCCAATTTGTTCTTATTATTTACGAGTATGACAAATAAAACAGAGAGATTTTTTTCATCAAATTTTTATATTTAAGTGGTAACTTACCTACAAATAGTGAACATAAGTTCTTTAAAGGGCACTTTACTGTTCCATCATATGTATAATTCTTGGAAAGGCTATCTGTCGTTGTTACAATAAAATATCTTTTAATAAGTTAATAGGTATAATTTCCTCCAATTTTCGCTAATTGTAAAACCTAAAATTATATTACTTTATTGAGATAATTAAACGTTAATTTCACATATGCTAACCTAAGAATATTTTTGACTTTAAGAATCAAAGTAAAAAAATATATATAAAATAATCCTGTAAATTAAGTTTTTTTTTTATCAATAGACTCATACACATAAAGAAGCATTACTCGAATAAGTTTCGGCTTTTATTTCAGGAGAAGTGTAATAAACTTACTGCATCTTTAAAGTTTAAATTGTCCTGAAGATCTTATGTGACTTGAGGCAGCTGATTATTTTCTTAAGTAAAAGGATAGTTGAACTCCTGCAGAAAATTATTTGTAGATACTTGTTGTTTTTTCCCTATTTAAGATTACCTGAATATTCTCTCTAATTTGGTACAAATTGGCTTTCACATAGGAATTTTATTTGGACCAATCTGTGGAAAATTCATCTAAAAAATAATTAAAATAAATTAAATTATAAGTCTAAACCTAGAGTCGAACTGTCAAAACTTTATTATATATTTTTTAACAATTATACTGCACAAAAATACACATCAATGTAAACTTTTACTAGCGTTTAATCCAAAATAGTCATAAAAAAATTAATATAATTATTCAAATTTGTTATAGCTTTTATTCCATTATAAATTTTGATAACATTTATTAATGTCAGCAATCTTATTAGACTGATTACGGAATAATGACTTTGTCAGAGAGAATTTTCTCTAAAATTTACAATTTTATTATTACACAAATTTACAACTCTATCTGTGCTCCATTTTAACCAACAAGATACAAAATTCATTGGCCTATCAAAATATTTGCACTTATTTGTAGTAATTTTCATTTAAATAAGTGATTGTATGAAAAAATATAGCTACAAGAGCTGTATTTTAACATACGTGTTTTGATACTGAATATTTTGTTCACTTTCAAATTTGTGCGAGTTTGATACTAAATTATCAGCTTTTCGTCGGACATGTCTGTAGTTTCGTTCGGTAATTTTTGGTATAATTAAAAAAATTAAATTAAAAATAACTATAGTTACCTTTAACGGTGGCATCTTTTTCAAATAAAAAGCACAATTGATTTTAGCTCAACTAAAACCCCAAAGGTGTTTTTTAGCTCGACGTCAACACAATAATGAGCACAAAATATCTGAAGGGATATTTTGTGATCATGGCGGGCCGGCGGGTTAAGAAATGACAATTCTACAGGCCGATATTACAGTATCCGATTTTACCGACAACCCGAAATTTAATTAATGGACGTCTGATGGACTTACACTGGACATCCAGATATGGACGTCCATATAGATTACAGGTCATCACATCTACTGGACATCCATAAACGGTCCATGGACATACAGGACATTATATGTACCTATTCTGGATATCCAATGGAAATTTTGTGCTATCTGGGTTATTATCTATCAGACCCACGTGGTATAAGCAGTGTTGCCAAATCATCGCTGTGTTATTTATACACGATTCGTTTTGCGAGAGTGTATAATTATTATTAAAAGTTTTTAATAATTTTGGCTGCGATTACATGCGACGTAATTTCTTGAAAATGAAAGTTTTAAGAGTATGAAAATTTCAATTTAGGTTGAAAATGTGACTAAACTAATTTTTCAAAATATTTCGCTTGTTCGTAGAGAAATCACAAACCAGTCGGTACCAATCAGAGTTTCCAAAAAGTCAGGTGACAATAAGCAAATTGTTTTTCAGTGATCTGATTGACGCTTACTAGTTTCTAATCGTTCTGCGGCGAACGGAGCTATTAATAAATAAGAGTGTTTTTGAACACTATTAAAAATGTCAAATTTGGTAAAGAAGGCAATTGTGAGTACGGATTCAAAGTATTAAAAAAGTATCGATACCGATGCCAAATCTATACGTCTTAGTAAAATATTGGCCAACAATTATTAATTAGTTAAATAACAGTTCAGTTTTAGGAGGGAAAGGTCGATACTTGGGCCAATGTATGCTGTGTTGCTCTGAGGAAGGCACTTTTGTGGGTTTTAACTTTTGTGATCTCTTCAGTGCCTTCGATTGTGTATGGAATGATATTCTTATTAGGACCCTGAAATTTTATAGCCTGAAAGTGGAAAGTTTTGTCATGGTTCTTTATTATACAGAAGACATGTCATGAAAAACTATCAGGGAGAGAACTATCGGGCATGGTTTCTCGCAAGAGTCCATCTTGAAGCCCCTCCTATTTTTAATTCTTTTATGTATGTTTATCTTCCTGACGCAGAAGTAGCGCTATATGCAGTTGATACGAGTATTCTTGTATGATCGAAGAAATATGAAACTTTGATTGATCGGATGGACAACTGTACCGAGACGGTGAGACAGAGAATACGTTTTCTTTGAGAAGAAATAACGCTATCGATAACCTAGCTAAATAAAGTTTCTAGGCGTCTGTTTAGATCCAAAACTGACATTCAAATATCATATAATTGTTCCTTCGTCCGGCTTTGTTGATGGTAGGGCGAGTGTTATGACTTTATCATTAATGTCGTCTATATGTATGTTTTGATTCCGTGGAGTCATTGAACTCTGGCTTCTACTGTTTGGACTGCAGCGCAAAGCTGTCAAGATCGTGGCTAGAATCGGCTACAGGGTTCTCAGACGAACAAAAACTGTCAAGTTTTACCTACTCTCTGGAGACGTCTTTTTTGTGAACACTAATAAATAAAACGAAAGTACTCATAAAATTGTATATTATTTAACAGAGGGATTTCAACAACTTTGTATAGCAGATTGAGGTAAAATCATTATAAGGCAGATCACAATAAAAAGGGCAAAATAAAAATCAAAATGCTGAAAGTTCATTTAGAGTTTATCACAGTGCCTGTAAAACTAAAAGTTTTCTTCTCTTTTTATTATTATTGGAAAGTGACCTTCTTCCCGAATTCCTACTTTTAGAGTATATATGTACAATATAATCTCTCTTCCTAAAACCCATTGTATCTTTTTTAAGCAATTTTAAAACCTAAATGTTCTTAGACTAAAACTGGTTCCATTATGCCTTCGGAACGGCGAATTTCGGTAAACATAATCCGAACTTTGTTTCGATTCCTGAGAATATTGGAATCGATACCGAGTAACCTCCTACGTGGTCGGGATTGGGTGGGGCATGATCTCCAGCTAATGATGGTACTTTCAACTCGGAACCTGTCGGTCGGCTAGAATAAATAAAACGAATTATTAAAAGACTGCGTGATTCCAATATGAAAAATGCGGAACAAAACTTTTATTACTGAAACATGATTTTTTTCAAGAGCAAATACTTACTTTCCACCAAAATCAACATAAAGATATCTTTGAAGAATTTCATAGGTTAAGAGGGTAACACCGAATTGTGGCGAAGACCTGAACACACGAGCTAAAACAAAAATCAAAGTGGATAATATTATGTGATAGGAATATTGGATGCATTTATTGATCTGTTTGTGTTTCCCTAACGTAACTTTGGGAAATCTCATAGGTTAAGAGGGTAACTCCAAATTGTGATGATTACTTAAATACACAAGCTAAAATAAAAGATTAATTAGAGACTATTGTGTGATAGGAATATTGGATGTATTTGTGTGTGTGCAAAACGATTTTTTATGTAACGTAGCTGGCTTCGATCATACCCTAGATTTAAACAACAATAGATTTGTTTGAAGGCTGTTTATGGTCGGTGGGGGAGACGCTTTTTTGATGTTTGACAGACATAAACATATTTACTTATCTTGCCTTTCAGTTTAATTGCTTGCCGTGACTTTTTTCGATGTTTTTAAGTGTTAGAAATTACTATAAATGCGAAGTTTACAATTAATATTAACAAAAAGAGGATTTAAAAACTTATTTTTATCGGTAAATATTGTTAGATATTGTTTACATATTGAAAATAACAATAAAAATTTAGGCAACCATATATTTATACTTTGTTTTCAGAATTGACGTACCCAGGGGTATGTTTGAAGGACGTACCGATGATACTCGTTTAAATAATGCAATTAGAAAAGGATAGCATAAAATCGGTATGTCTGTACTAAGAAATTAAATATCTACTGTTTATCAACACTTTTTCAAATACAGGGTGATTCAAAAATCGATCACGAAACTTAAGGGGGTGATTCTACTTGACAAAATAAGGGTAGAGCTTTATATAATTTTTTTTCAAAATGTCATTCGTTTTCGAGTTACAAGCCGTTCAAGTTTTTATTTTTTGTTTTTTGAATTACTCGCTTACAGGAAAACCGATTTGACTAATATTTGAAAGATAGGCTAAGTCTTCTGCGCTTCATCATTTTAGTAACAATTCACATTGATTGTTTGCCGCTAGAGGGCACTTTACCTACATTGAAAATTGTTTTTTTGTCATAATTTTTTAGTGTTGACAGCTACAGTAGTTTTTGGCATAATTTCTGAAAGACTGATGCCAGGCCTTTAAAAAAGGTGCTCTTTATTTACATCGCTAAACCCAACGGTTTAGACGTAAATCACCCTTAAAAATTAAGTGGTAAATTTACTTTTCTCATTTCATTACCACCAGCTACCAGGTAAATAGCTATCAAAGTATACTAGAGCTGTCAGTTTAATATCAAATAAAATCGCTTTTTAAACTATTTAATTTATAATCTTAAAATAACTAATAATGGCTAATCACCAATATTCAAATATCGAATATTGTGATATCCATTTTTGTTATGGAAAAGCAAATGGTAATGCAGAGTTGGCAAGAAGATATTATATGGGGAGTTATCCGGAAAGAAATATCCCTCATGCTCAAACATTTTCCAGTGTGCACAGAAGGCTTGCGGAATGTGGTTCCTTTAAAAGTTATAATGGAAATAGGGGAAGACCTAGAACTGCTAGAAACGTGCAACAAGAAGAAAGAGTGCTTGAAATTATTGAAGATAATCCAGGTATTAGTACTAGAAAAATTGGAAATGAAGTGCGGCTCTGTCAGGCTAGTTCATGGAGGATACTAAGAGAAGAACAACTCTACCCGTTTCATTCAAAAAAGGTGCAGGCTCTTTATGACGATGATCGGCCGAGACGGTTGGAAACGTATCCTGAGCGATGGATAGGACGAAGTGGACCATTGGCATGGGCAGCGAGGTCACCAGACCTTAATCCTATGGATTTTTTCTTTTGGGGTCATTTGAAACAATTGGTGTACGATATTCCAGTAATCAACGTCGAGGATCTTCGCTTCAGGATAATCGAAAAGTGCCAAATTATTAAAGAAACACCAGAAATTTTTCATCGAGTTAGGCGACATTTTTTTGAAGAGTGTTAGGAAATGTATGGAAGAAAATGGGGGACATTTTGAGAATCTTTTTTAGTTTGTTTAGTACTGTTTCATTAATTTTTATCAATTAAATGTATATCGCAATAATCCATAATATGAATATTTACTGATTAGCCATTATTAGTTATTTTAAGATTATAAATTAAATAGTTTAAAAAGCGATTTTATTTGATGTTAAACTGACAGCTCTAGTATACTTTGATAGCTATTTACCTGGTAGCTGGTGGTAATGAAATGAGAAAAGTAAATTTACCACTTAATTTTTAAGGGTGATTTACGTCTAAACCGTTGGGTTTAGCGATGTAAATAAAGAGCACCTTTTTTAAAGGCCTGGCATCAGTCTTTCAGAAATTATGCCAAAAACTACTGTAGCTGTCAACACTAAAAAATTATGACAAAAAACAATTTTCAATGTAGGTAAAGTGCCCTCTAGCGGCAAACAATCAATGTGAATTGTTACTAAAATGATGAAGCGCAGAAGACTTAGCCTATCTTTCAAATATTAGTCAAATCGGTTTTCCTGTAAGCGAGTAATTCAAAAAACAAAAAATAAAAACTTGAACTTGGACGGCTTGTAACTCGAAAACGAATGACATTTTGAAAAAAAATTATATGAAGCTCTACCCTTATTTTGTCAAGTAGAATCACCCCCTTAAGTTTCGTGATCGATTTTTGAATCACCCTGTATAAATAAAAATATTATTACGTTATTCAGCGTTCAAACAACCGGACCCTAGTTCTGACGTTATGCTACTTCTACAGGGGTATGTTCGAAGGTAGCTGGTCTGACAAGTGTTATACATTTTTAAAAAGAAACTAGGTAAGTTTATGCAATTAAATAATAACCATCACGCCAATATTTAAAAAAATTAGAATATCTTTAGGTAAGAAAAAAAGGCATTATTTTTCTTACCTATAGATCCTTTCCAGAAAGCTCTGAATCCTTCTTCTTTATATATTTTCCTCGTTGCATCCAACAATCCATTGTATGTAGTCTGACCAGCTCTGGCAACTACTTGTAATCGCGTTTTGATTACGTCAGCGGGAGTAACTAATGACGCAGCTGGTATACCGGCAATCGCACCGGCGACCAGCAAAGACAACGGATGGTTATAACCAGTTTCATCTGCCAACCTAAAACAGAACAATTTTATATGTTATATGAAAATAATGTGGATTGGGAAATGAACTCGGTGATGACAAATGAAAAAGAGCCTTTTTTACCTTTAAGTTAAAACAAAGTTATCATACAACACATTTTGAAAAACATAAATAAGTTGTTAGCATGACAAAACTTATTAGTGCTCTACAGATTATATTAATTACCGATGATAAAATAATTTCTAGGCAATATCCTCTTAAATATGTTAAATCAAAGTATACAACAGAAAACTCACTAACTTTGCCTTAGTATGTGCGTAAGCTGGGAAGTAGATGGCACTGAAAGGGACATCTCTGAGCAGACACGCCCTGGCTCCCTTGTACAAGCCAAAAAGGCCCAGTTCTTTGACTACCGCCCAGGCTCGAACTTTGGCTCCTCCGGCAATTTCACCTGCGACTTGTAAACGAATTTTAACAATTTCTAAGGGATTTGTAAAGATTACTTGAGAACCGCCAGCCTAAAAATGTATTTTTATTTTTGTAAATTGCCCTTCTTTTTTCAAAAAGGTAAATTTTAAAATTTTGTATCAAACATTTTTAAAATCATGTATGGCCCTTTACGACAGGTATTTTGCAGGAATCATATGCTCTCGAGTCTCTTACTATAATTACGCTTTCGACGTCTGCTTCGCTTGTCTCGCCCAATATACACTTTCTAAAGAGAAACAAAGCAAATGGGGTTCAAGGGTAAATTAATTTTAAATCAATAGAATTTCGTATGCGAAAAGTTGCTGTTATATTATCAGGAGTTAATAATTTACTGTACGTCTGGAAGAACAATGTGTTTCTCATAAAATAAATTTCATTTTAAATTGCATGTACCTTATCGTAAATTTATACTTTTTCAAATTTAAAGGATATTAGACTATATAGAACTCTGATATTCTCCATACCATCCGCGCTTTTAAGCATGTAACAACAGGCCTTATCCCCAGCACCTTATAATCATCGTATGTAATAATTTTGCTAATATAATCTTTATCATTTTTATTCCATTAGTACAGGGTGAGTCAACGATTGGATGAAGTAAGTTTGTGCCTTTTCGGTGAAATTTACAAAGAAACTATATTTATTGTTTGATACAGTTTATTTTTACGCAGATTTTAAAAATATTTAGGATTTTTTTTTTAATAGTACACCCTGTATATTTTCATGTTATTTAATAGAGTAATAAAAACCCTAAAAGTTTTGTTCAATATATCCTATACCTATTTATAATAGTTTTTGAGATATTTCAGTTTTTCTTATTTTCCATACTTTTTTACAGAAATAGTCTTCATTATCATAGTAGCCATGGCAAAAACAATGTAAAAGAACATTTTTCTGTGTGTCAAATTTATAACCGCAATCGCTTTTTTTGGTTTCTATGTAGTGTAGTTTGTTTTTTTTTTTTGCATTCATCTTATATTGTAAAATGAATTTTCCAAAGAATGAGTTAATAGATATGATTTATACAATAGGAGAGGCTCAAAAAAATTGCTTTCTTGCTCAAAGAATTTACAAAATGAAGTATCCTGATCGACGCCAGCCTAATACCCATACTTTTCAAAACTTAATGCAAAGATTTGATTCTTCTGGTACTGTTGATTATCCAAAACGTAAAGTGGGCAACAAATCAGTAACTAATGAAGAAAAGAACTACAAGTATTGTTAAATGTTCAAGAAAATCCTTATACTGGTAGCCGTCAGTTAGCAGCATTATGTGAAACATCACAATCCACCGCTAATCATACTACCAAGAAATATAGGTATCAGCCATATCACATGGAATTACACCAATAATTGCATGGACAGGATTTTGAAAGTCGTGTAAACTTTTGTCGTACAATAAATGCGGAGATTCAATTAAATCCAAATTTATTATGCAAGGTTATGTTTAGTGATGAAGCTACTTTTATAAGTAACGGTGCCGTAAATAGACGCAACATGCATTATTATGCCACAGAAAACCCATTTTGGATTAGAGAGGTGCAACATCAAAACCACTGGTCATTAAATGTTTGGTGTGGTATTCATCATAATCGAATTATTGGACCCCACTTTTTTAATGAACCACTAAATGGCCATAGTTACCTGAACTTTCTACAAGAAGAACTACCCCAACTGCTTCAAGGTCTCGATAGGGATGAGCTCGACAGTATGTGGTTCCAGCACAATGGTGCGCCTCCGCATTACCATCGTGAAGTTCGTGCGTTTTTGGACCAACGATATCCGCAAAAATGGATTGGACGTGGAGGTTTCATTGAGTGGCCACCAAGGTCTTGCGACATCACCCCATTAGATTTCTTCCTATGGGGTTATATTAAAAATAAGGTATATGTTAATCCACCAACAACAGTGGAAGATATGCGAAACAGGATTAGGGATACCTGTAGGACAATAACGCCACTAATTTTGTCCAGGGTCCGAGAAAATCTGCAAAAAAGACTAAATTTGTGCATTGCACAAGAGGGTCGTTTATTCGAACACTTATTAAAAAGAAATAATTAATCTCAGTATTTAATAGGTAATTTTTTTGTTTCAATTTAGTATAAAAGTAAATATGTATTTGCCTTGTCGTTATTGTTGTGTTAATTTTTTCACATTATGTTTAATTAAACTATTGCCGTTGTAATATAACGAATAATGTATTTCATCATATTCAACCACATTCTGTTTGTTTCTGTAGTTTCTTTTTATTATTTTACATGGCTACTATGATAATGAAGACTATTTCTGTAAAAAAGTATGGAAAATAAGAAAAACTGAAATATCTCAAAAACTATTACAAATAGGTATAGGATATATTGAACAAAACTTTTAGGGTTTTTATTACTCTATTAAATAACATGAAAATATACAGGGTGTACTATTAAAAAAAATCCTAAATATTTTTAAAATCTGCGTGGGGGGTACCATTTAAAAAAAAAAAAGATATTTATTCATTTAAACTTGTTCAAATTTGAGCCGATGTGTTCAACACCCTGTAGCTTTTATTGCAAATATTAGGTAAAAATTATGTTAACTTGTCGTTGGCCTTGCTAAATTCCAAATTTGAATATATTTGTCACAAAATTGAAAACGTTATTTAGGATTGAATTGATGCTTGAAAATGTGACTTTTTTTCTTTAAACTTAATTATCTCAGAAACTATAAAGTTTTGTTATAGTAAACCCTTAATAAAAAAGATTTAAAATTATAAGCTAAATCGAAAATACGATTCGTATATAGGGTGTTCTATTTAAAAAAATACAACTTTATGCTGTCCTAGTTTTTTGGCTCACCCTGTAGAGTCCTAAATATTTTTAAAATCTGCGTAAAAATAAACTGTATCAAACAATAAATATAGTTTCTTTGTAAATTTCACCGAAAAGGCACAAACTTACTTCATCCAATCGTTGACTCACCCTGTATATACCGAGAATATTTCATAAAACTTTCTTCTTTATTTTCGATTTTCGAGCATCACCAACTATCAATACGTTAGCTCACCACATAGTGCTACAAGATCCCGCAAAATCGTTTCCTAATTAGTGTCCTAACACAGTAAAGCAGATCTGCATCGCCAGATCGTCCTAATTATGTCCCTTACTGTCCTAAATACTGTTACATAACACTGAAATCATTGCCTAACTCAGTCCTGAATACTGAGTGATCTAACAGACATTTCAGCCTTATATATGTTAATGAAATAGAAGCGAACCTGAAAACAACATAAAATTTTCTTCGTCCATATGAAAAAAATACATGGAGTGACGGTCGCGGTATGCCATTATGATATTATAGCCATTGTATGTTAGAGTAATGGCTTTCGGAAGGTATTTTATCTAGTGCAATCATTCTTCATGATTTTGTCATATGTTGCAGTGATTGTGATAGTAAAATTGGCAGCAAACAGGGGGGCAGAGGTAATTTAATCGTCTTCCAAAAAAAAATCTCATAATAAATAACCTGAGATCTAATTTGCCCCCACAGTCTTGGGTGATTACAATTTTCTTTAAACCCCATGGATTAATAATAGTCTCTGTATTCACTTAGTAGTAGGGTGTTATAGTCAAAATACTGAATAAACTTAGAAATGATATATCACATTATTGAAAGGGCTGGGTGGTTCAAATTTATATAACTTTTTTATCAGTTAATACTATGTTGGTATAAAATTCAGAACCGGATTTTAAGTTTACTTCGTCATTTTATATAAAATTATTCCACTTTTAAGACATTAAATAAATAGCGCAAAAGATTAAGGTGCAGGACAAACCAATTTCTTTGTGTATTTATTTCAACACAAAATTATTAACGAATTTAAAGCGCTACAATAAAATAATAATTTCTGCGTCTTTAGTTTAGTATGGCACTCAACAATAATTTATTTCTTCTTCTTCAGCTGCTTATCCACTACTAATGGATGTTGGCGATTATATTTCCGTAGGCTTCTCGATCCGTTGCTGTCCATTCTCTTACATTCCTTAACCAGGACATTTCCTCTATAATTAATTGAAGGAGTTGGTATTTAGAATTTTTCATTAGGTTTATATTCTAAGATAAGTCCATATTTCAAATGCTTCCAGTTTATTTAGTAATGAGACTTTGAAGGTCCATATTTTTACAACATAAAGCAGGACCGAACATATATAGCACTTAGCATAGTGTATTCTCAGGTTTAGAGTTATATCTTCCTCCTCCCCCGGCTGGTAAAGATGTCCCTAAATTTAAAAAGCTATGAGCCATTTCAATTCTGCATTTAATTTCCTTGTCAATGTCCCAGTCATTGTGTAACCAACTTCCCAAATACTGCGTGTTACTCGCTCTAACGTTACTCCGTCCATCAACAACTGTGTATTCTCGTACGATATTTTACGTCCGCTATCATGAACTTTGTCTTGCTGGTATTTATTTAATGGTCATATCTTAAGCTGATATCGTTTAGTTGGTTAATCATATGCTGCAGGTCTTTGATGTTATCGAGTACACCATTTACTTTAAAACCAATTTATATCTTCAAATGGTTCCGAGTAAAGGTCGAATAAGAATGGAGACAAGATACATCCCTGTCTGATTTCTATGCGTATTTCAACATCTTTGGTAGTGTGCTGTCTGATGCCTATACAAGTTCTGAATACATAGAATACTGTTTTTCTCAATATATCAATTAGTTTTGTAGGCTCAACTCTGTCAAAGGCTTTTTCATAATCAACAAAACAAAGAAAGACGTCTTTTTGAATATCTTGACAATTTTAGACCAATACACACACTTCGAAAAGGGCTTCACGTGTCCCTATTCCACTTTTAAAGCCAAATTGGGTGTCCTTTATGTTGCGGTAAATTCGGTTATGTAAGACTAGGAATATTTTTAGCGAGTGGCTCATTAAGCTGATTAGTCTATGTTCATTGCAATTCTTGCCTGTCTTTAATTTGGAACCGGAATAAAGGTTAATTTCAAGCAGTCTAAGAAGTATTTACCCTCGTTATATATTTTATAAAACAGGATTTCCTGCTAAGGGATTATTTTCGTCGTCTATCAGACTAATAATTTTAGTTGGTAATCGATCAGGTTTGTATATTAGTAGTTATAATATAAAAACAGCGTTTTAATCAGGAAATACATTTAGACCTCATTTAACAAAAGCAAAACCAAAAACTACCGATAAGAAAGAATGTGTTTACAAAGTTCCATGTGAGTGTGGTGAAATGTATATTGGAGAAACCAAACGACCACTAGAAATTAGAATTAGGGAACATAAAACTCATACACAAAAAGGGGAAACGTCGAGACCAGGTACCCAGATAGCACAAGATTTCCATTGGATATCCAGAATAGGTACATATAATGTCCTGTATGTCCATGGACCGTTTATGGATGTCCATTAGATGTGATGACCTGTAATCTATATGGACGTCCATATCTGGATGTCCAGTGTAAGTCCATAAGACGTCCATTAATTAAATTTCGGGTTGTCGGTAAAATCGAATACTGTTATATCGACCTGTAGAATTGTCATTTCTTAACCTGCCGGCCCGCCATGATCACAGTGCCCATTATTGTGTTGACGTCGAGCTAAAAAAGACCTTTGGAGTTTTAGTGGAGCTAAAATCAAGTGTGCTTTTTATTTGAAGAAGATGCCACCGTTAAAGGTAAGTATAGTTATTTTTAATTTAATTTTTTTACTTATACCAAAAATTACCGAACGAAACTACAGACATGCCCGACGAAAAGCTGATAATTTAGTATCAAACTCGCACAAATTTGAAAGTGAACAAAATATTCAGTATCAAAACACGTATGTTAAAATATAGCTTTTGTAGCTATACTTTTTCATACAATTACTTATTTAAATGGAAATTACTACAAATAAGTGCAAATATTTTGATAGGCCAATGAATTTTGTATCTTGTTGGTTAAAATGGAGCACAGATAGAGTTGTAAATTTGTGTAATAATAAAATTATAAATTTTAGAGAAAATTCTCTCTGACAAAGTCATTATTGAGTAATCAGTCTAATAAGATTGCTGGCATTAATAAATGTTATCAAAATTTATAATGGAATAAAAGCTATTGCAAATTTGAATAATTATATTAATTTTTTTATGACTATTTTGGATTAAACGCTAGTAAAAGTTTACATTGATGTGTATTTTTGTGCAGTATAATTGTTTAAAAATATATAATAAAATTTTGACAGTTCGACTCTAGGTTTAGACTTATAATTTAATTTATTTTAATTATTTTTTAGATGAATTTTCCACAGATTGGTCCAAATAAAATTCCTATGTGAAAGCCAATTTGTACCAAATTAGAGAGGATATTCAGGTAATCTTAAATAGGGAAAAAACAACAAGTATCTACAAAGAATTTTCTGCAGGAGTTCAACTATCCTTTTACTTAAGAAAATAATCAGCTGCCTCAAGTCACATAAGATCTTCAGGACAATTTAAACTTCAAAGATGCAGTAAGTTTATTACACTTCTTCTGAAATAAAAGCTGAAACTTATTCGAGTAATGCTTCTTTATGTGTATGAGTCTATTGATAAAAAAAAACTTAATTTACAGGATTATTTTATATATATTTTTTTACTTTGATTCTTAAAGTCAAAAATATTCTTAGGTTAGCATATGTGGAATTAACGTTTAATTATCTCAATAAAGTAATTTAATTTTAGGTTTTACAATTAGCGAAAATTGGAGGAAATTATACCTATTAACTCATTAAAAGATATTTTATTGTAACAATGACAGATAGCCTTTCCAAGAATTATACATATGATGGAACAGTAAAGTGCCCTTTAAAGAACTTATGTTCACTATTTGTAGGTAAGTTACCACTTAAATATAAAAATTTGATGAAAAAAATCTCTCTGTTTTATTTGTCATACTCGTAAATAATAAGAACAAATTAGGTGTCAGATTTCACACGTTGAACTCTAGATCCTCTTGTTCTGATAATACCCAGACAAAAAGTGTGTTAAAATTTTTTTTTCTGGCCTGTTGGTTTAAGCACTCTAAGCAATAACGATGCATTTGGTTTTATATATATATATATATATATATATATATATATATATATATATATATATATATATATATATATATATATACATAGAGAGAGAGAGAGAGAGATATTTAAATTCCTACAAAACCATAAAATACTGCATCATTTAAAGTTAAACCTTATTAATTTTCAGCTGCGGTAGAAGAATGGGGGGCCGATAAAAAACAGCCGAAGACGAGATTAGACAATGGCAGAAGAGATTAAACGACAGAAATAAATCTAGAAAAAAATAATTATTGTAACAATAAAAAGTCTTTATTTAAATAATTGGTATATTTTCTATTACCCAATTGAAATTGTACCTATTACTATGGGACCAGATAACTTATTCATAGCGATCCTTCTACAGCTTGAACAATTTAAATCAATTGAAGCTATATTTTGTAGCACTTGCAATTCGACTAATTATAAAATTTTATATTCTTATATAGTATTGTATTAAAAACTTGACAATTGTAATCAATAAGTGTAATATGGGGATCCAGTTCCTGTTACCTGGTTCGCTAATCTAATTTATATCTGTTTAATTTTTGGGACTAATAGGGCCATCTATGGTTACTTGTTATCGACGTTTTGATGACATGAGTGGTCTGTGTCTTCAGAAGTGCAGATTAATTAGGTACTGTAAACTCTCGGACCCTAAGCAAATTCTGAAAATATCTACCATTCACGTTAGCGGAACGTCAAGAAGAGGGAACAATAGATTATGACCTATTTATCCAAAAAGCACAATACCATCGGATAATATGTCCACAATCGGGTCAAGAATGTACAATATATGGACATCCAAAATTAGTCCTATTAATATCCAAAAATGATCCATACTTGGACAATATATGTAATCCAAAAAGACGTCCATGAGTGGGACAAACGTATAGTCTAGTGGATATCCATAGGATGTTGGTGCACAAATTCTGGACATCCCATGGATACCCAGTATGTCCAGCTTTGGATAAACGATGGATATCCAGTGGACTGAAGTGTGCTATTTGGGTATTGCAGAACACGTCTGGGATAAACAACACCATATAAAATGGTCTGAGGCTGCGGCAATATATATGGAACCCAATATGAAAAAAAGAAAATTTATAGAAGCAGCTTACGTTAAAAACAATAATGGAATATTCAGTAAACCGAGTGTTGAGATACCCAATCTTTGGCAACCACTACTTTGTAACATCAAATCATTAAGGTATGTATGGTGAAGCGAAATTTTGCGCTTCAAAGGAGATAGTCCCTATATAAGCTCGTTGCCTTAAGACAAAACATTCAGTTTATACTTGATAACGATTAGAGATACAACCTAATCGAAACGTCGTAAAAATAAATAAAAATTAAAACAATGCAAGTCCGACAACCACATTTTAGTCAACTATCTATAATATCTGTTCTCTCATCGTCTTGAAAAAGTTCTTTTATATGTTTAATTTTTATCGACATGTCTGTGGGAGTTCTGGCTTTCAATACTTCAGTAGCTTTTTTCTGTTTTTTTATATTCTTCAAGACTGTCGTTTTCTATCGTGTTACGCTCTTCTGCTACTCAACAATTTTTTACTATTCTAATTTCGGACGGGGCTACTTATTTAGATCAGTGTTTTAACACTGTCGTCTTAGGATGATTAACTCAAGAATCTCCTCTGTCGTCCATTTTCTCTTTGGAATTGTCTTTCGATATCTTAGCTTATTTTGCCCTACATTATTCAAGGTTGTTTTAAAGTTTTCCCACAAGAAATTGACCTCGAGTATGTTAGGTGTTTCTTGGAATGTTTTCAGTTGATTATTTATTTCGCATCATAATTTGGTTCTTATATCTCATTTTCAATACTTTCGGTTGCCAGTTATCGGGTTTGGCTTTGCTTTTATACTAAACATAGTTTAAGCATGTATGTAGCCGATAGAACAACGTGGTTCGATGTTAGGTCTGCATCTGCGAAATAATTTAGTGATGTAGGAAAATTTCAAATTCCTTATTTCACTTTTTTTTCGTCAGCACTTTGAGTATAGTAATATTGTAGCTTATTTAAATTTATATTAAGTGATATATTTGGACGTAACAAATTATTGGACAACATAGCATCGCCTGCTTCCTCAAAAATTTTACGGGAAAACTGGGTTTTTTCTTATATTGGTTACATGGTTTATCAAAAACGACAGAAACTATTGATTTTAGGTTTTGCCTGAGAGTAGAAATATGTACCCTAAACTGAAAAACAACGCCGTTAAGGGTGTATTATTATATTTGTTTTATTCGCAAGACCTTGAGGATTTTTGTCCTCCATTTAACTAGATAGAAAAGTAGCGTCAAAAAAAATCTGTTGAGCTGTCAACAGGACCCTCTACCGGCCACTATGAAACACGCATAGAAATAAACTATAATGAGGAAAATAAAGCACGGAAAGCCCTTTTTAACGAGCCTAAGTTTGTTCAATTCCGTTATGCCAAACCGAAGTTATCGGCACTTTAATGAAACAGAAAAATTTCCAGATTAATACGCAAATATTTTCAATATAATTTCATTACGGGAAAAAATCCTTTTACCTAATTGGCCATAGTTGTTACGCCCTCGAGAGACCGTCGTAGGAAACTAAAAATAATTTCCAGGGATATTTCACGGCCGCTTTAACAAAAAACCACTCTTATTTCACAATGTAGATTGTAACTAGTTTTGATTTTTTTTTGGTTTAATCGATTTTCGTATTAACTATTTTTTAAATGATATGTTCTATACTTACACATGCGCCAGATAAGATTTCTCCATATAAAGCTATTCTTCCATTCTTATCGGTAAATTTATCTCTTACAAAATCATTTACCTAAAATAAAAACTTACGTAATTTTTCTTATTTATAATTGGAATTACCTTTGAACAAAATTGTTACGAGAAGGTTTCGAGAAAAACATGTTTTCATTATTGTGCCATCAATAAACTATCCTTATTGCTGAACATAAAGGAAAAATATATTTCTAGATATAAAGATTGCAGACTTACCGTTAACTTAATAGCCTTTTCAGGTGCCACACCCATTAGTTGAGGTACCAATCCTCTGTACAAACCAAATATGCCTTCGTGTCTTATGACCTTCTTGAAGCAATCGAAACTATTTCTGTACATCAGTTCACCGATAAATGAACCGGTTCTTTGGTTCTGCATACGGGTTTTCACTAAATCGATCGGGTAAACGGCTGTAGCCCCCACGGCTAGAATGAATAAGCAGAAACTTTACTTACATTATAGACAAACAGGTTGTGCCCACGAACTATCTTAGCAAAAAAATAGGTTTATCTCAATATTATATCGGATTTAACATGTCATTAAAAAAGAAATATAATGTAAAATAACTAACATATATGCTGAATGTGATTTCAGCACTACAACGGCATAATATGGATATATCTACTGCTATTGCATCTCACACGGAGGAATCCGTGAAATCCGCATAAACATATATACGCCATCTGGCAGGAGGTCGGCGCGTTCAGTGTTTGCATGCTTCCTTCCGATCTGTTCTTTGCACAGCCAGGTGCATGTCGGTACCCTGATGAGTCTAGTAGAGACGAAACATGTACCTCTGCCGTATCACTGTGGCGGGGAGGGTAAGTTTTGACTTTCTGTTCGGTATGGTGGTACAGGTAGGCCATCATCTCGATGGTGGTGGAATGGGATAAATTGCGTTCTATAACAATTTATTCTAACTGTGCAACCTCTAACACAGAGAGGATATATATATATATATATATATATATATATATATATATATATATATATATATATATATATATATATATATATATATATATATTCGTTCCAATCATATTCTTTTTGTGTTAGAGGTTGCACAGTTTGAATAAATTTCTATAAAACACAATTTATTCCATTCCACCACTATCGAGATGATGGCTCACCTGTTCCACCATATCGAGAAGAAAGTCAAAGCTTACCCTCCTCGCCATAATGATACAGAGTATTGTCTCTTACTAGACTTATCAGGGTACCGACATGCACCTGTTTGTGCAAAAGACAGAACGAAAAGAAGTATGCAAGACTGAACGCGGTTCGCCGACCTCTCGCCGGATGGCGTATATACAGGGTGTCCAAGATAAGGATCCTAAGCATGGGGATCTCGGAAACAGTTGGAGATACGAGGTCGGTTAAATTAGAGAAAAGTTGCGCAATTTAGTGCTAAATTAAACGCAGTTAAAAAAATTTAAAAATTTCAAACACTTCCGGAGATTTCCGGAAAAAAACGAAATTTGGCAAAATCGTTTTTAATTTTTGCAGGCTTTATTTAAAGAGATATCCGAAAATAAAAGGTAGATTCTCATTGCCACTTTTTATTTTTTATAATTTGGTCTAAACAAAATTTAAATCCGACGTTTCGTTTCTGAGATACCATCATGAACTTTCATTTTTTATATGGAACAAAAAAAGTATCCCATGTATTTGATAGCATTTTTTATTACAAATTCAACGGTGTATCACACTTGCATATCAAGTGTGTAGTTCATTGGCTTTTATAAAACTGATATACCTTTCTCTCTCGCTCTCATGGAGCTCTTATGGAAAGTACTTGAACTACGTATTCGATATGCAAGGGTGATACATCGTTGAATTTGTAATAAAAAATGCTATCAAATACATGGAATACTTTTTTTTGTTCCATATAAAAAATGAAAGTTCATGATGGTATCTCAGAAATGAAACGTCGGATTTAAATTTTGTTTAGACCAAATTATAAAAAATAGAAAGTGGCAATGAGAATCTACCTTTTATTTTCTGATATCTCTTTAAATAAAGCCTGCAAAAATTAAAAACGATTTTGCCAAATTTCGTTTTTTTCCGGAAATCTCCGGAACTGTTTGAAATTTTTAAATTTTTTTAACTGCGTTTAATTTAGCACTAAATTGCGCAACTTTTCTCTAATTTAACCGACCTCGTATCTCCAACTGTTTCCGAGATCCCCATGCTTAGGATCCTTATCTTGGACACCCTGTATATATGATGGAGCGAAATTTGCATTTACTGTTTGCATTTTACTTCAGTGTATGTGAAATCTACGAAATTGGAATGAAATATGTTCATGTTACAGTGTGCAGTACACAACGCCCATCGTTCCTCACGCCACCACCAGTTGACCCTATGTTCCTGCTCCAAATATTTTGGCAGAAGAGTACAATAAAGAGACTTACTTATAACTTCATCAATTTTCATAGGATCGACTCAAAATTTGCAGAGTGTATTTATATACTGAGATGTTGTACCTCAAGAAAATGTAAATGCAAAAATTTATAATATATGGTATTATCAAAAACATAATGAAAAAATGAAAAATATTTAACGATCGTTAAGCTATTTCACGAAATTTTTCCAGAAATAATGTCTTAAAAGTTCTATTTTATTGTTAAGATAGCTCGTTGGGGCTTTGAGGGTGGTATTGAAATAAACTAACGTAATTTATGTGAAATACACAACATAAACATGCATCGACCACAAATGGAATTCATTATTCAACAGGAAACTAATGAGCAGTTATTAAACATATTAACAAGTTTCTTGTGACGTAACAAAATCCTACTTTATACACAAAAGATGTTATGCATAAATGAACCAACATTACATTATAGTTTGAAAGCTGGAGAACTCTCAATTTCATTTCGTTTCGTTATGAACGTGTTTGATAATAACAAAATGAAAAGTCAGACCGCGCGACTGCGTCCTTTTTAATAACAATATCGTTATTAATAAAAATAAAGATGAAAAATCTGATATTGAAACAAGGTTTTGTTTATGATTGAATAAACATAGAAAATATCGTCAGACCGATATCTAAAAGCGTAAAAAAAATCAATTTTTCAAATTATATATAGCCGTCTTAGAGTTATATATATATATATATATATATATATATATATATATATATATATATATATATATATATATATATATATATATATATACAGGGTGTCCAAGATAAGGATCCTAAGCATGGGGATCTCGGAAACAGTTGGAGATACGAGGTCGGTTAAATTAGAGAAAAGTTGCGCAATTTAGTGCTAAATTAAACGCAGTTAAAAAAATTTAAAAATTTCAAACAGTTCCGGAGATTTCCGGAAAAAAACGAAATTTGGCAAAATCGTTTTTAATTTTTGCAGGCTTTATTTAAAGAGATATCAGAAAATAAAAGGTAGATTCTCATTGCCACTTTCTATTTTTTATAATTTGGTCTAAACAAAATTTAAATCCGACGTTTCATTTCTGAGATACCATCATGAACTTTCATTTTTTATATGGAACAAAAAAAAGTATCCCATGTATTTGATAGCATTTTTTATTACAAATTCAACGGTGTATCACACTTGCATATCAAGTGTGTAGTTCATTGGCTTTTATAAAACTGATATACCTTTCTCTCTCGCTCTCACGGAGCTCTTATGGAAAGAACTTGAACTACGTATTCGATATGCAAGGGTGATACACCGTTGAATTTGTAATAAAAAATGCTATCAAATACATGGGATACTTTTTTTTGTTCCATATAAAAAATGAAAGTTCATGATGGTATCTCAGAAACGAAACGTCGGATTTAAATTTTGTTTAAACCAAATTATAAAAAATAAAAAGTGGCAATGAGAATCTACCTTTTATTTTCGGATATCTCTTTAAATAAAGCCTGCAAAAATTAAAAACGATTTTGCTAAATTTCGTTTTTTTCCGGAAATCTCCAGAAGTGTTTGAAATTTTTAAATTTTTTTAACTGCGTTTAATTTAGCACTAAATTGCGCAACTTTTCTCTAATTTAACCGACCTCGTATCTCCAACTGTTTCCGAGATCCCCATGCTTAGGATCCTTATCTTGGACACCCTGTATATATATATTATAGCATATAGATAAACATGCACAAAAATAAACGTCAGACTGCACAATGTTGTCGCAAAAGTCGTCAGACTACGATATGAAAGCGGCGATCGCGCGCGAGTAGAAACCTCAACGCGCAACATTACCTACGGCTGAAGACTTTTGCGACCCCTCTATGAGGTCTGACCATTGTTTTTATGTATTTTCATCTATTTTCAATAGCATACATCGATTTCAGACTGCTACATATAATTTCAAGTACCATTTTCATAAATTGCAGTGTTACAATGTACTGTACAATAAAAGCCGAACGATTTCAGGTAGTTTCATCGAGTTTATGGAGGTGGGTGTGTTGAATTTAAAAATACGATAAATACGAAAGAATAAAATAAAATAGTTCATTAAGTTCCTTGTGGCACGATGGTAATAAATTTTTAAATTCGACACACTGAACTCTATAAACTCGATGAAATTACCTGAAATCGTTCGGCGTTTAATTGCGAAGTACTCTGTAATACTGCAATTTATTAAAATGTTACTTGAAATTATATGTAGCCGTCTGAAATCGATATATGTAATTGAATATACGTGAAAATGTATAACTATAATCGTCAGACCTCACAGAGTGATCCCAAAAGTCCTCAGTCGTAGGTAAATATGTTGCGCGTTGAAGTTTTTGCTCGCGCATGGTCGCCGCTTTCTTATCGCAGTCTGACGACTTTAGCGACAACACTCTGCAGTCTGACGATTATTTTTGTGTAATCTTATCTATTTTCTATTACATATCTCAATTTCAGACGGCTATACATAATTAATAACGATAATGTTAATAAGGACGCAGTCGTGCGGTCTGACTTTTCATTTTGTTATTACAAAACACGTTCCTAACGAAACGAAATGAAATTGAGCGGCTAAAAATAATTTTTTAGCTCTTTAGCTCTCTGACTATTATAGTTACAGTTTCTATTGTTTTCATGATTGCAGTGACAAAATACTTATAAATTAAGGTGTATATGCCTAACTAAAATTATTTTAATTTTTTTTGTTGCAAGAATTTGTTTAAGGAACTTATTTTGTTTTTGCAATCATTGCTTTTATATAAAAAGAAGAATATATCGAGAGGATTAGTAATGAATGTAAAATTAAACATTATTATAATAATATGTATTTAGTTGCTGTTTAGTTGTTCCAAAAGTTCTAAAGTTTTCGGACAAACACAGTAAGAACAAGATGCAAATTCAAGAAATATTGCGTACACTTTAACCCCCTATGCAAAATCCAATCTGCAGAGATCGGAGTCAGCGGAATAGATAGCCAGTGACAACACTAAAGATAGGACAAAAAAGATGTCCGCGTTGAATCTAAAAGCCCAAATCATCTAAAAAGGGGTAAAATAAACAATTACTATTGAGAATTTAATGCTAAATACATTCAACTCAGCATTAAGAATATTTAAAGTAACACTCGCATTACTTGTACGAGAATGGGACGACAAGTTTCAGCAAGTAGGTTTTAGATCTGGATTTAATATTTACGATCATCTATAACTAAATCGCACACAAATGAAAGAACGATGCATATAACATAAATTTATATATGCCCTTTATTGACTACAAAAAGCATCTGACTTTGAAAATATGAGCAGTATTAAACTCCTTACAACAGACATTATTGAAAATATCTACAAGAACGGAAATATATACATATATATATATATATATATATATATATATATATATATATATATATATATATATATATATATATATATATAAACATACTTAGAAAAAGGTAAGTCAGGCAGGAAGTCACAATATTTCCCAAACTGTTTACCACTGCATTAGAGGATGTATTCCACAAAATAGACTGGGTTAGCACATGTTTAAAGCTCGATGGGGTTTAACTCAGCCGTTTAAGATTTGCCGATATACTGTCAGCACAGATGCAGGGAAATCAACAAACGAAAAACAAAAATAATGCATAACATTCCTGAATAAATTTTCCTTGGAGGTCACTAACAGTTATATTAGGTGACTTGAAATGTTTCTAGACTGTCACATAGATGATGTTGATAACAGAAAAGATACTGTTGCTGGAATGTTTCATCCTTCTTATGAACACATGTGAAATTGCAAGCCAATCTGTAAAATATTTTTTTTCTACAGCTGTTTGAGATAGACGCGTTTTGCTTTTTTCTTAAGACTGGAAAAATTGGAAAATCGCACAGAGATAAAATATTTATATAAAAAAGGTTTGAAAGATGAAATTCATACCGATATGGTAAATGTTTAAGGGGACGATGCTTCTTTACGAGCAACATTATTTGTCTTGCTGAATTTAAACGTGGTCGTACAGACATTAGTGATAAAGCACACAGTGGCCGTTCAAAAACTGTTATAATAAGCGAATGACTACGTATGAAACTGCTGAGACGGTGGGCATCTCAAATAAACGATGTTTCATATTTTGAAGAATGAATCAGGGTTCAGAAAGCTATTGACAAGGTGGGTGCCGCGTTCATTAACTTTGGATTAAAGATGCATTCAAGACTTTCACAGCAACAAAACTGATTTTGTGCATTAATTTATAACGATGGATGCGACTTGAGTTTATCATTATGATCCTGAAATGCGACAATAAATCGCAGAGTGGACTGAACCTGGTTGTTCCGGTCCGAAGCAGACAAAGGATCAAAATCGTCGAAAAAGGTTATTTCATCAGTTTTTTGGAATGCACAAAGAATATTGCTTTCCGGAAAATCGCTTCAGGAATGGGACACGTGAATTGGAAAATCGCTGGAAAAACTGTATTGAACGCAAGGAAGATTATACTGAAGTATAAACGTATTTTCAATCACTACCTAATATTGTTTCGTGTGTAGTCTAGAAACTTTTTTCAGATCACCTAGTATATAATAAATCAAAAAAAAAAAAAACTGCTCAAGGCTGGAGCGCATTTGGTAAATTGAGGTATACTTTAAAATTGGATCTCTTCAATACAGGGTGAGTCAACGATTGGATGAAGTAAGTTTGTGCCTTTTCGGTGAAATTTACAAAGAAACTATATTTATTGTTTGATACAGTTTATTTTTACGCAATTTTAAAAATATTTAAGACTCTACAGGGTGAGCCAAAAAACTAGGACAGCCTAAAGTTGTATTTTTTTAAATAGAACACCCTATATACGAATCGTATTTTCGATTTAGCTTATAATTTTAAATTTTTTTTATTGAGGGTTTACTATAACAAAACTTTATAGTTTCTGAGATAATTAAGTTTAAAGAAAAAAAGTCACATTTTCAAGCATCAATTCAATCCTAAATAACGTTTTCAATTTTGTGACAAATATATTCAAATTTGGAATTTAGCAAGGCCAAGGACAAGTTAACATAATTTTTACCTAATATTTGCAATAAAAGCTACAGGGTGTTGAACACATCGGCTCAAATTTGAACAAGTTTAAATGAATAAATATCTTTTTTTTAAATGGTACACCCTGTATATTTTCATGTTATTTAATAGAGTAATAAAAACCCTAAAAGTTTTGTTCAATATATCCTATACCTATTTATAATAGTTTTTGAGATATTTCAGTTTTTCTTATTTTCCATACTTTTTTACAGAAATAGTCTTCATTATCATAGTAGCCATGGCAAAAACAATGTAAAAGAACATTTTTCTGTGTGTCAAATTTATAACCGCAATCGCTTCTTTTGGTTTTTATGTAGTGTAGTTTGTTTTTTTTTTGCATTCATCTTATATTGTAAAATGAATTTTCCAAAGAATGAGTTAATAGATATGATTTATACAATAGGAGAGGCTCAAAAAAATTGCCTTCTTGCTCAAAGAATTTACAAAATGAAGTATCCTGATCGACGCCAGCCTAATACCCATACTTTTCAAAACTTAATGCAAAGATTTGATTCTTCTGGTACTGTTGATTATCCAAAACGTAAAGTGGTCAACAAACCAGTAACTAATGAAGAAAAAGAACTACAAGTATTGTTAAATATTCAGGAAAATCCTTATATTGGTAGCCGTCAGTTAGCAGCATTATGTGAAACATCACAATCCACCGCTAATCGTACTACCAAGAAATATAGGTATCATCCATATCACATGGAATTACACCAAGAATTGCATGGACAGGATTTTGAAAGTCGTGTAAACTTTTGTCGTACAATAAATGCGGAGATTCAATTAAATCCAAATTTATTATGTAAGATAATGTTTAGTGATGAAGCTACTTTTAGAAGTAACGGTGCCGTAAATAGACGCAACATGCATTATTATGCCACAGAAAACCCATTTTGGATTAGAGAGGTGCAACATCAAAACCACTGGTCATTAAATGTTTGGTGTGGTATTCATCATAATCGAATTATTGGACCCCACTTTTTTAATGAACCACTAAATGGCCATAGTTACCTGAACTTTCTACAAGAAGAACTACCCCAACTGCTTCAAGGTCTCCATAGGGATGAGCTCGACAGTATGTGGTTCCAGCACGATGGTGCGCCTCCGCATTACCATCGTGAAGTTCGTGCGTTTTTGGACCAACGATATCCGCAAAAATGGATTGGACGTGGGGGTTTCATTGAGTGGCCACCAAGGTCTTGCGACATCATCCAATTAGATTTCTTCCTATGGGGTTATATTAAAAATAAGGTGTATGTTAATCCACCAACAACAGTGGAAGATATGCGAAACAGGATTAGGGATACCTGTAGAACAATAACGTCACTAATTTTGTCCAGGGTCCGAGAAAATCTGCAAAAAAGACTAAATTTGTGCATTGCACAAGAGGGTCGTTTATTCGAACACTTATTAAAAAGAAATAATTAATCTCAGTATTTAATAGGTAATTTTTTTGTTTCAATTTAGTATAAAAGTAAATATGTATTTGCCTTGTCGTTATTCTTGTGTTAATTTTTTCACATTATGTTTAATTAAACTATTGCCGTTGTAATATAACGAATAATGTATTTCATCATATTTAACCACATTCTGTTTGTTTCTGTAGTTTCTTTTTATTATTTTACATGGCTACTATGATAATGAAGACTATTTCTGTAAAAAAGTATGGAAAATAAGAAAAACTGAAATATCTCAAAAACTATTATAAATAGGTATAGGATATATTGAACAAAACTTTTAGGGTTTTTATTACTCTATTAAATAACATGAAAATATACAGGGTGTACCATTTAAAAAAAAGATATTTATTCATTTAAACTTGTTCAAATTTGAGCCGATGTGTTCAACACCCTGTAGCTTTTATTGCAAATATTAGGTAAAAATTATATTAACTTGTCCTTGGCCTTACTAAATTCCAAATTTGAATATATTTGTCACAAAATTGAAAACGTTATTTAGGATTGAATTGATGCTTGAAAATGTGACTTTTTTTCTTTAAACTTAATTATCTCAGAAACTATAAAGTTTTGTTATAGTAAATCCTTAATAAAAAAGATTTAAAATTATAAGCTAAATCGAAAATACGATTCGTATATAGGGTGTTCTATTTAAAAAAATACAACTTTAGGCTGTCCTAGTTTTTTGGCTCACCCTGTAGAGTCCTAAATATTTTTAAAATCTGCGTAAAAATAAACTGTATCAAACAATAAATATAGTTTCTTTGTAAATTTCACCGAAAAGGCACAAACTTACTTCATCCAATCGTTGACTCACCCGGTACATTAAAATCCAACGTCTACAATTTCTATAAGTAGTGTCAGGAATGACATCTGGCGCAGAAACTTGGACACTATAAAGACCTATACAAGAAAGTTGGCAAGAAAACAAGGGGCCTAAAAGCGACAAATGCTAGAAATTAAACTCCTACATTAAAAAAGGAATATCTGGACACAAGCACACACAAACATGTCATAGAAAGAACCTTCCAGCTCAAATGGTAATGAGCAGGACATATAGCATGATTGCAAGATACAACGTAGAAAAGTGCACGAGAATTAGAATTAGAATGGAGATCAAGAGAAACGACAAGAAGTATGATTAATTGGATGACGCTAGTCTAGGAGAGAATGAAATGAATGTATATTTTTAAGAAAATATTATGTAGAAAAATCAAGTAATATTATTGCATTTTTCTTGTCGAGTCGGCAGCTTTTCATCCCATTCCCGTACGACATTTAATCAACGGGTTAGTATGGGTGTATGCACAAAAAAGGGTACTTACCCGACCCCGTGAAAACTATTAGTACTAAAAATACAATGACAATGTTACAAAACTGTTAATTAACGATCAACGACAAGCACAAGTGACAGAATGGCGACAGAACAGATGATTCTACGGTCACTTACCTCCGGCGATCGAACCTAAGGTGAAACGATATGTACTCTCGAGTATTTGAATTAGTATACCTCTGTCCTCTGGTTTCTAAAAACGGTTTAAAGCAAACGACTTTTTAAAATTTGCCACCAAAACAGTTATATTATTATTAAATAGTAGTTAAAGCTTCATTTTATAAATTACGACTTTTAACTTTTGTGAAATGACGTCCAACTCTTGTCACTCAGCTTTTAATTTATGCATCTCTTAAATATTTATGAACAAATCAGCACAATGCAGTTGCTTGATAAGGCGAACATAATTTCTATATCCAGTAGATATTCCCTGGACAAGAAAAATAAATAGAGTAAGAAACCGATTAATTTCTAGGCAACCTTTACGAGATTTAATGTTAAACACCTTCTTTTTTGTACCTCATAAACTATTAACTAAGTGCCATTATGAGGAATTTTTTCAGATTTGAAAAATCCTGAAATATTAGGGGGGGGGGGGGGTCGGCATCCATGGCAAGCAACACACATCCTTCATTTCGAGGTCGTAGAATACGGTTTTAGTCCTGATTTTTCACTATTTATCCTCACTTTCCCAGAAAGTAGAGAAAATCACTTCACACGTTCAATTTTTGGCACTAGATCGTTAACAGAAACATCTGTAACATATAGAATGTCATAAATTAGTATTTTTTAATCGGAAAAATCAAGAAAAATGGCGAAAAAACAAATTAAAAGAAAATAGCCTATCCTATCTAATAATGGTGCCACTGGTTTGGAAAAGGCGCTGTTACCAAAGTATAATACTATTTGTGAAAAGGACCCGAAAAAACATTTTTCCCTTGATTTTTATATTTTGCACGATTCCGTCTCCAAATATTAAGGGTTTTAAGGATCATATTGGCTCTTGTCTGTCCTTCTCCTTTAATGTTATATTAGACATGATTTTTCTCCACATATTATCGGTTTTTGGAGGTTCATATTGCTTTTGTCACTGTTAGCGGAAAGTGTTCAATGAAAACACAATGCAAGAAAAAAGGCAGGAATAAAAATATTACGACCATAAAAATAATGTATCATGAATTTTTTTAATACATGGGATATGTTTATCCGCCCTCTTTTAATGGGAATGAGGAAGGACATTAATAATTGGCTTTTATTGGATATTTTGTTATGCTGCCTATTCTTCTAGTTCCAAAGAAACCCTTCTTCTATCGAATTTATAATCCTAATTCATTTTTATATATCTTGGTGCTATAAATTTTTGCAGCAGATATTATACCACCCGCTTCTTTACTACCTCGGATCTTTAACAATATCCTGTCCTGACAGATATAGTCCCGTCTCCACGTAGTCTCTGCCGGACAATCGCCTTTTTAAATTAATAAATCTAAGTCAGTTTAAGTCCGTCGAGGTTAGTTTCAGTCTTCTAAGCAAAACCTAAACTAACTAAAACTAACCAAAAATTCTAAATGATAAAGATTAATACTACCCTTGTTTATATAATATTAAAAAGTATTTTGCATCTGGCAACGTCGCAACGAATATTTTGCGTTTGCAATATTACAACGATCGATGACGTTTACGAAACGTATTTTTGACGAGTGAGGAAAAATAGTGGAAAACTAAGGACAGAATTGTGTTCTACCACCTCGAAATAGGGGAGCAAATATCGAAATTTTTTCAAAAAAAAAAATCGCATTCTTAGATTTCACTTTATCGAAATAATTACCCATTTCGGGACAATACACATTACCTAGGCATATTGTTTATAGTTATTGTACTAAAAAAACACTAAATCATGAAGTCTACAGTGCTGTCAAATGTTCTACAGAAAAATTCTTGAAAGTTTTATATTTATTCCTGGCAAAATGCGTGTAATAAGAAAAAGCCCGATATTGCTCAATTAAACTGAATATTAGAAAAAGACAGATGATAACAAGATTGTCCAAACTTTAAATTTTAGAATGCAAAACCAAAAAATAAAGAATTTTCATACACTTGCCGTCAATTGTATGTACATTTCGCCTTAATATTTTATCAATTTCCGAGTACAAGATATCTATTAATGGCAAATCCCTGGCATGATAGTATTCCTGACAAAATTACTGGCATAGCTAATTATTCCTGGCAAATGCAAGGAATTACTGAAAATTTGACAGCCCTGGAACTCTAGACCCAGATAAACGCAAAATGTTTCGCAATTACTCGGCAGCACTCGACACACAATCGGGAATCGAATATATTTCATTGGTTGTTCAAATTCTATAAACGTAAAAGCTTTTTGGAGATGTTGCCGAATTTAACAAGTTCTCGTAATGTTTGGGAATGTTAAATATTTTTGAGTCAACAATCGAAAAATAGTTCTCATGCTGTATACACAATTTGGCAACATAGATTCGACTGTTCAGCGTTGTTATCGGGTGCCAGAAATGTAAACAAACTTTGTCCATTGATAAGATGTCCTTGGTCGTTTCCATGTTGTTGGTGACATTATAGTCGGCAATCGCTTAATATTAAGTAGAAGACTTCGGCATTACGCCAGTTGTTCATAGAATTATAGATAATCATAGGGATCGTTCAAAAGCTACTCATTCCTCACTGTCAATAAAGTTCCGTTTCCGTTGCCGATGTGATCAAAAGTACGTGTATGCATAAAACTTTCGTTTAGATATTTGAGAAAGAAAATAGGGCTCCAGGTTGTGTGTAAGGAGGGACAGCTCTTCTTCTTCTTCTTCTACCTTCTATAATAGGTCCTTGACCTGTTCCTTCGTCGATTTTCCTCATTCTGGACTTAAATTATCGCTCCACCTTTCCCGTGGTCGACCTCTACTGCATGTACCACTAGGCGATTTATCTCGTGCGATCCTTACCAGTCTATCCTCTGTCATTCGGCTTATGTGTTTGTTCCATTGTGTCTTACGTTGTAGGACCCACTCATTAATGCAGTCTGTGTTGCATGATTGCCTGATGTTATTGCTTCTTTCTCTGTCTAGTAGCGTTTTTCCTGTTATTCGTCGAAGTATTCTCATTTCTGTAGTCTGCAATAGTTGTTTCGTTTTTGTCGTCTCTGGCCTTGTTTCTGAGGTGTATGTCATAATAGATCTAATTGTGGTTTTGTAGATCCGAACCTTTGTTTCTTGTTGTAAGTGTTTGTTTTGCCAGATCACGTCGTTGAGACAACCCGCCACTTTATTTGCTTTGGCCACCTGCCCTCTTACTTCATTTTCGATGTTGCCATAACTAGTTATGTCGATTCCTAGATATTTGAAACTCATTTCTTGTTGTATTATTCGACCGTCTAGTTCTAGTTTGCACCGTTATATGAAAAGTCCTAAAGTACATTGAAGAAAGTTTATGCGTGATTATGTGTTCTATAGAGTGGTAAATTTCGGCCCACCCATCGGACTTTTTGTAGTGTATTTGGCATTTCGTCATGTAAAAAATTTATAGCCAATGATTTAAATTATTGTGCAGTGCAAAGGAAGGGTAGGTCCACAAACTGGAGTTAATTTATTCAGAAGGGTTGCTCTGGCACCGGACGTGAGACGAGCTGACGAACTGCCTTAGCAGCAAAGCAATCTGGAAAAAATCCAATGAAAAATTTCTTCCTTTGTCTGATGGGTATTCAAATTGCAAAGCTCGTTATGATTGTTGTGTGGTTTTCAAACTAATAGCTTGTTTTTATAAAATTATGTTTAATTATGGATGATGAAATATTGCATAATTTGCAAAAAGCATATTAAATAAAAAAAATTATCAAGGTAAGCGTTCAATAAATTAATCAGCGAATTTTTACTACTTGTAATAGTAGGTACTAGAAAATACCTAAAAATTTGCATGTCATCGTTGAAGTATCAACTGCATTGTGTGATTTTCCATTAAATTAAGGCTTACAAAAAATACTTACCGAAACAGTGTGAATTTCGGCTAATCTATTAGTAATTTGCTTAAAATATTGTTCGGGTGCGATAGCATATAGATCATTGTACACGATACGGCTGAAACAAAAAATTTCAATTCTTTTTCACAATTTTTCGGCTTTAAAATGTCGATGCACAACTAACCCTTCCGAATTTCCGCTGGGCTCCTTATGCAAATAACTAACAAATCCCGATGCGGCAGCAGAAATAAAGAAAACATTTTCCACTTGTTAGTATTAGGTTTTTGTCTTACAATAAAAATTAAAGTTGGTCAATGTCGATTACCTTTCAATCTAGCTGGTGTGTTAACATGACGAGTACAATATAAAAAATAATTTTTAATTAATATTCAATGATCAAAAATATAGGTAAATTATACAAAGTTTTAAGCCCTTGTACGTATACGTTGTTAGACGTTTCGTCAAAATTTCATTCGGCATTTTCCATGCTTACTGCTGAAGGTAAACTGACGGACGACTTTTGCGTGCAGCAGGTCGTAGCGAGGATTTAAAGGCTCGATTATCGGGATTAAGTGTCGTATTGGTTTCGTTTCCCTCCAGCTGGAAAACCTTTCTCAAATAGGACCAATGTACCGACAAGACGCCTGAGTTCAAACTGACACTACCAACGGCTCTTGAAAACGGGCGAAGCCAACACCAATCATTATACACCCACTAAAACAGCGCAAAAGCTCCCTCAGTTAATCTTCAATAGCAAGATACACGTCATTATTCCATTGTAATAGTGTACTTCCTTTCACAACCCATTAATTGAAACGCATTCGTGGGTAGTGTAGAAGTTCACTTCTTCATATTTTCTATGGCTACTTCAATAATCTTGTCGACACCACTTATTATTTTGCAATATTTTATTTCCTTTTTACCGTTATTTTTACCAACTTTTTTGTTAAAACCAAATTACCCTATTTCCATTTTGGAAACATCAATTTTAGGAAATTACAATGATTTTTATGCAATCAATAGTTAATTTATAATAGATACGAAATTCGAGATGTAATAAATGAATAATTTACACCCTAATTCACTAACACGGTCTTAATTGTAAGTAAGAGATTTAAATTGACAAGTGCAGCAATAAATTAGTTAAACTTTGAACCTTTGAAAATACAGTAATAAAAAATCGTTTTATATGATAATATTAGAAGCAAAACAAAATTGGCGGAATAGATTGTCTAACTTCCATGGCAACTAGATCGAGAAGAAGGTTTAAGACTTAGACTCGATATAGTTGCCATAGAAGTTAGATCTTCTAATCGATCAGTTTTAGAAAATTAAGGATAAAAATCTAGTGATAAAACCCTTAATAGGTAAAAGAACTAGTTCTTCCCCACAAATAAATAAAATTACCAACTTGTACCGGTTTGGTAACAAGCAAAAAACAATTTTTTGATTTTGAATTTTTATGGTTCAAAACTAGCTTGACTTATTGTTTCACTTGTCAATATAAACTCTTTACTATCAACTTAGACCAAGTTTTTAAATTCTTTTCGGGACTGTTTGTTGGCAGACCTGTTTCTGCGCCCAATTTATTTAAACTCAAATTCAATTGTTTTTCATTGCGACTTAAAAACATTTTAATAAAAATGGCATTATAGAGACAGTCAAGTACCATTGCAGAAGTTTAACATGTCAAAAGGAATAACTGTGTTAAAATCAATCTTATTCGATAACATTTTTAATGTTTCGGAAGTAAAAAATGGTGATTGTTATGATTTAAGCAAAAATAAACGTAAATATAACTCTGGAAAAAGAGGAAGCAGATAAAGTACTGACTCCTTAACTTCCAGAATACGTATTTTAACGCGGAATATCTCAAAAACAAGACATTTCCGTAAAGTTTTATATTCATTTTCAGAATCTATGCCTCGAAATACGTACATAAAAAACCATAGACATAAGATATACAGGGTGGCCAAGATCAGGAGGGCCAATATGGCAATCTCGGTAAAGGTAAGAGGTACGGATTTGCGAAAACGGGAAAAAGTTGCGTAGTTTAAAAAAAAATAAACAACGTATAATGGTCAGAAATTAAAGTATTAAAGTTATTTTGAAAAAAAAAAACAGAATTTGCGGATTTTCAGCTCTATTTTTTTGTCATTATTTAAGTTAGAGTGAAAGTGATAAAGCTTTTTTACAACAACTTTTAAAGGCGCTATAAATTTTTTTATAAGATGTTTCTGCATTTTTTTAAAATACGCTTCTGATTTGTAATGTCAAATTTTAAAAGTCTTTTTTATTCTGAATTCAATGTGTTACACATTATGGTCTAACTGCATTTTGAACTTTTTTTACCACTACTAAGAAATGTTTAAAGTACAAATCCGTCTTCTAGACCATATGTGTTGTTTTAGGTTTTTTAATTTAAAGAAGAAAGTTACAAGTCACAAAATGACCTTTTGATGGCTGCTCGACTACCCGACATGATAATAATCTTTTGTCCGTGATAGTTTTTCTCTTTGCTGAATTGGATGCATTTCCTGATGGCGTGTATTTCCGCTTGGAAGATGCTTACCCAAGCTTTCGTGATGTCTGGTACAGGGTCTATACATTCCAATTACAGTCCCCTCTGTTGTTTTTGAGTCATCCGTATACCATTTAATGGAATTTCTGTTTTTCAATGGTATTTCTGTCCCATTCGCTTTTGCGACTCAACGTTGTGTTGAAGTTTTTCACAAAGTTGAACTTCTTTTTCATTTCATCGTGAGGCATGTCCCAGATTTGTTGATTTCTGGATAAGAGATTGTACTTCACCTCTCATTATCCTATATACTGACTTCTGCGTCATATTCTCCACAAATAGATGTGGACTGTAAGGTTTAGAATTACTTCCATGGCGGCCGTTGGACAGGTTTTCACTGTCCCAGTTATACATGCACAGGCCAGCCTTTGAACTTTCGAGAGGTTAGCTCTCGTATGGGCCAGAGTGGTTCTTTTACTCCAGATCACTGCCCCATATACAGTGTACGACAAAACAAATGCACGAACTTTTACTCGCTAATATATGGCTAAATAACATAGTCAAATGCACTTAAATTTAAATTCTTTTTACTTATTTATGACCGCGATGGACTCTTCTGCTAAAAAAAAAACACAAACAAAACCTGTTGATGTTTACAACATAACTTTTTGTTTATGACAAAATATATGCACGAAATAACAAGAATTTACGTTCTTTATGAATTATAAAAAATTATCAACAACAAGTACCGTTTCTCTCTTTTGAACATTGTAAGAATGTTTATAGAAAACTTCCACGTATCATTCCTGGTCTTTCAAAGTCATCGGTCATATGGTACAAGTTTTTAATGAAAAAAATGGCTAATAATAAGTACTCAGTGCAAGTAAGGGAAAAATAATTAAATATTATAATAGTGGTGAATCGGTGACATCAATTGCAAAGAAATTTGGAATTCATCATAGCGTAATTTCGCGAATTATAAGCCGCTTTCGTTCTTCAGGCTCGTTGACCACTGTCCACAAAGGAGGTCGTCCACGAAAAATCAGTAAACGGGACGACAAGACAATAATTAGATTAATAAAATAAAAGTCCGTTCATATCAGCAAGATCAATTGCAAATCGATTACCACTATATATTTCTGAAAGATCCACCTAAAGACGAGCTGTTGAAGGTGGATTGAAATCATACCGGAGTGCCAAAAAAAAACCATTTATTTCCGCCAAAAATAGACTAGCTAGAATTCAATTTGCAAAGGAACACTTAAATTGCAGTACAACCCAATGGAAGACCGTACTCTTTTCTGACGAGTCGAAGTTCAACTTGAAAAATTCGGATGGATTTCGGCTAGTACGCAGACCTAAAGGGCAATGTCCTCGCTATACGCAAGGCACAGTTAACCACGGAGGAGGAAATGTTTTGATCTGGGGATGCTTTTCCGGACATGGCATCGAACCAATTCACAAAATTAATGGTATAATGGATCGTTTTGTGTATAAGGATATCCTAAATAATGTTATGTTGCCACACGCAGAGGAAGAAATGCCACTTAAGTGGAGGTAACATGATAACAACCCAAAACACACTGCTAAATGTGTGAAAGAGTGGTTCGTAAACAACAATACTGACGTTTTGAAATGGCCAGCGCAATCGCCCGATCTCAATCCCATAGAAAATCTATGGGATATTGTAGATCGCAAAATAAATCGCGATAATTGCAAAAATGCGGATGACCTTTTCCGACAAGCGGAAATTGCATAGAATGGAATTTCCAATGAAATTTTATCTAACCTTATAAAGTCCATGCCACGCAGATGCGAAGAGGTTTTAAAAAATAAGGGCTACGCAACTAAATATTAGTTAAATTTTTATTTAAATGGAATAACCTAAAAATGTACTGTTGTTTTGTCGCATAAAGAAAGTATCGTTAATTATAAAGTATGGTTTTTGTTGGTTTTCATAACAAATGTTGGAAATTTTTGTTTTGTTTTAATAAATTTAGTTTGTTAATTTTGTAAAAAAATAAAACAATTTGAAAAGCAATGTGTTTTTGTCTTGTTATTAAGGCATATTTTAATATCAACGAGTTCGTGCATATGTTTTGTCGCACACTGTATATGTAGGATTTTTGGGATTTGTGCTCCAGCTTTTTCCCGAGAAGTTTCTACAATAACGTTCCCATCTATTTTGATGGGGTTGACATTAAGTTCAATCATCTGGCACCATTTTTTAGTATGTTCAAGTCTTCTCTGAACTATGTCTCATAGGGTATTCTCGCGATTATGACCACGTCATCGGCATAGACCTGACAAGATATACCGAGATCAGTCAGATCAAAGAAAAGTCGATCCACAATTAGGCTCCACATAAGTGGGCATCCCCTGGTGGCACAGATGGCGACACTGTCCTGTCTTATCTCCGTCTCTGCTATTCTAGTGGAAAGAAATCGCGCCATCAATTTGGAAGTCCTTCCGTCTATTCCCCTGTCATTAAGTACTATTTTGACTGCCTCATGTGGGGTATTGTCAAAAACTCCTTCTATACCAAGAAAGGGCATATACTACGATGTCCTTGTTGTTCAGTGAGTCTGTTAATTGTTATCAGTGCGGTTTCCCTAGCTCTGCCCCCTTGATACTGATAATATTCATCCGATTAAACCTCGCTAGATTATTTCCTGTCGAGATATCTCTAAAATTATGTCTATAAGCAAAATTTTAAAATAAAATAAAAGAAGAGTTTAGAAGATTGGTTCTTAAGGTATTTCAAAGTAATCCTAAAGAGGATTCCACAGTTCTGATGCCCGTATTGTTATTATGATTATAATCCATAACCCTGTATTTTTTTAATTTGTTGTCTAATGTTAATAGCTATTAGTTTGTAATTAAATTAACGTTTTATCATTATTATGAAGAGCAAATCAATATTTTATTAATATTAAAGGGTTTAACTCACTGTATGAACCTATTTTTACAAAATTAATAAAAAATTACAGGTTCCTACTTTAAAGATTTCATAATATTAGTCAAAAAATATTCCAAATGTAATGAAAACATGAATTAAATTGTTGAATTCAGAATAAAAAGGGCTGTTATAATTTGACATTTGTAAATTAGGACCGTATTTTAAAAAAGAAGCCAACGGTTGCTCGTAGACGAAACGTCAAATAAAAAAATCAATAACGATATACTGTTGGTTCACAAATTATGCAACTTTTTTCCCATTTGAAAAAATCTGTATCTCTGACTCTTACCGAGATTTTCATAATGACCCTCCTTATCTTGTGCTCTGTCGATTAAAAAGGCCTTCAATCTTCTTTCTCCCTCGCACTATGGGAACAGCCGGCATTATGGCTATATCCTACATCTAGGTAAATAAATTATATTTCTATATTTATGTTACGAATCTTTCAAAATATTAAACCACAAAATCACTGTTTTTCGTACTTTTCAAGAAGTCCAATAACTGTATAATTACCCTGTCTGATGAAGAACATCGACTAGGTGGAAAAGGATTTCCACCTCGAGCGGCGTCATCTGCGACATCGCCTGTGCGGAATGCATGAATTCGTCTTTGCTGACTTCTTGGCTCCTGTGGCCGTTGGTAACGTTGAGGTAAATACGTTTCACGAGCTCCATATTGTTGAGCAACGAATTAAATGCTATGAAATATGGGAAACTGACTCGGCGGCTTTGGGTCTCACCCTGGACTGCCTGAAAATGTGATAAATAAGGTGAAAAAAAGGATTTTATTGTCAATTTTATAACTAAAATTTACAATCAATTTCCTATCCAGTCGAATAGGTTTTCATCCTTCGAACGAAAGATCATAAGCTATAACTTGTATAAAGGTTTTGTTTTTATAAGTTAGTTCAAGAATCTCGTTTATGTGAGTCATGATATTCAATGTCAAAAGTCACAAAAACCTTTGTTTTTTTTTTTGGAAATATCTTGTTTCATTTGCTCTAAATGACATTTGGAGTTATTAGAAAAGTTGTAGAGCACACAATTCTCTACAAATTTAGTCCTAGGCAATATTCTATGCAATTAACACTTCTTGAGCTAGAGCGCGAAGAGTGGGAAACGCTTAGCCGTAAGAATGATAATACTAAATTAGCCAATACATAATACGATTTATAAAGTTAATTATCTAATAAAAATATTATAATTATAAAGGAACCCTAGTTTTTTATTAATTAATAAATGATATTTATAGTTATTATTCATAAATAAGACATCTGTTTAATAATATTTAGTTAATTTATATTAATAATAAGATATTAAAATGAAATAGTTTAAATAAATTTACCATCATGTCAAAGTTCAAATTTCCGGTTAAATTCACTATGACTAATTTAGTTAATTTTATCTAGTTTTTGTAACTACTCACGTTATGGGCAATACAATATCATTTTCCTAAGTGTCTCTTATAAACTCTTTGAATAAAGGTATTCCATAAAATACGATCTTAAGTTATTACAATTTGATTTTGACCATTATATCGATATTTTACCACACTGTGCTCGGTTGTTTTCTTAGCGATGCTGAATTTACTGTTACCTTTTTTTCGATAGATCTCGGTTTTCCTGCCTACTAATACTTGAAAAAATATTTTTGGGTTGCCTAAATTTATTTCGTTAATTCAAAAAAAACCTATTGGGATACTTATTTAATATTTAAGCGAAAAATGCTAATGACTAATGAATTGGCCTATTTAACAAATTTATTTCAGTCGGCTGTTATTGCGCAGGGTCATTTTTGAGTTGTCGTTTCTTTCTAACGTATCAATTAATCGCGTTGTACGTAAGCATGAAAGCCATTTTGTATTGATTTCACTTTTTCCTGTTCGACTCGGCTGAAGACTTCCACCTCAATTTATATTCGCCATCTTTTGGGATTTGGGGTTGGAGAGTCGTTTAAATTATCCCGGTAATTGAGTTTTGTTAATTAGTTACCTTATCTTTTGTCTGTTTGAAGTTTTTGTGTTATTTTTACCGGGATAAACCTGGAAACAGGGATTTTGGCAGTTCCGAACTTTTCGACAAAGGAATTCTGTACTTGTTAATATATAAGGGTAAAGTTGACAGCTAATTCGTAACAACATCGCGGAAGGTTTCTGTATTCGGCCAAGCTACAGATGCAATGCCTTCCTGAATATAAAATATTTCTATTTGAAAGATTAAACTAAACGCTTTTGCAAATCAATCAAGAAGTGGACACACCCTAAAAGGCTCTTCTCTATCATATCCAACGATAAAACAGTGGGTTTCTGAATTAAAAAAAAAAAGTCGTAAGAGCACTAAGGACGAATCACGTTCCGAACGCCCTACTGAAGTGACAACACGTGAAATGACCCGTAAAATCGTACTGGAAGATCACAAATTAAGAGCGTTTGAAATAGCTGAGACTGTTAGAAGATCAAAAGAGCATGTGGGTAATATTTTATCTAATTTAATCTAATTTATCAGTTGTTGCAGTAGCCAAAATTAATTATCTAAAGTTGGAAATGTTTGTTCAATCGCCTTATTTTCCAGATTTAACACTCAGCGATCACCTATTTCCCAACCTCACAAAATGACTTGGTGGACAACTTAAGAGCAACGAGGCAGTTATTGATGATGTGAACGGCTATTTTGAGAAAATTAAAAATGGTAGAATTAAATTAAAGCACCAGTAGAAAAAATGTATTGGTCTAGCTGGAGATTATATTGAAAAATAAAAGCGAAAAAGCATGTTTTCTTTATCAGGTCAGAAACTTATCAGCCCACCCTCGTATTTAAAATAAAATGTTTCTAGTGTTCTGCTTGGTTAATTTTTCTGGTTTTTTTGTTTACAAAATAAAGTAATGTATGAAATATAGTTTATAATAAAAACTGCCTTCAACTCTTAAACTATAATATATTACAAGGAACTTGAAAATTTATTTATTCAGAAGTCGCACTCAAGGTATTATCATAGACATAAAAGTAAGTATATAGACTGCGGATCCTATAAAAGAATGTTGGCTCACGCTTAGAAAGAGACGAGCGTCTTAAAAACAGAAAAGGCTAGAAAAATTTTGTTTGTTGCATCTTTTGTTTCATAAAGAGTAGCACAAGTTCGTTGAAATCGCAAGTATCGGTCTTTAATAATAATAGAGACAATCTGCAAACATGTCGAAAATTGGACACTCTGTACAACAACACTTTCAAAATATGTACAAATTTCAATATTATAATGTACTAAATTTATGATATCGCATTGTGTTTTAAAATAGGTAGGCTCTTGTTATCGGCAACAACTATTTCCAAGAATCATAACAAATGAGCTGATATTAACGTAAACTTTCAAATACAGTATATTAATGCGTTAAAGGTAAAGCAACATTTTTAATATTTTCATATAAATGAAAGTTGTTAGTAAAATTTACGATACTGTTTTGAAATGTTAATAGGATTATAACGATAATATTTCAATAAAAATAATTATTTTTATTGAAATATTATCGTTACAATTCTATATATATATATATATATATATATATATATATATATATATGTTTATGCGGCTTTCACGGATTCTCCCGTGTGAGATGCAATAGCAGTGGATATATCCACATTATGCCATTGTAGTGCTGAAATCACATTCAGCAAACGTACAACTATATGCAGCTTCGTATAGGAATGAAGTAAAATGCGAACAGTAAATGCAAACTTCGTTCCAACCATATCCTTTCCGTGTTAGAGGTTGCACAGTTTGAACAAATTGCTAAGGAACACAATTCATCCTACTCCACCACCATCGCATGTTACTTCATTCCTATACTTTAACTCTATATATATATATATATATATATATATATATATATATATATATATATATATATAGAGTTCAATTAAAATTTATAATATATACTAACCTCAATTAAATGCGACTGGACCTCATGGGTGAGCAAGTGACTCTTAATACTGATCATGATATCCTGAAAATCCAAAACAGATATAAAACCAGAACCATCTTTATCTGACCTCCTAAAACCTTCAATGGCGTACTCTTCGTGGAAGTCGTGGAGGAACTGACTGAACTCGTTGTACGTCACCAGCCGTTGCTTGTTCTTGCCGAAATAGAGCTCGACAAATTTGGATTCCATGTTAAACGGGATGCGTTTGTGCAGTTCTGTTTTCTTCATCACCTCCACGAACTCAGCTGCAATATTACAAACAAAAATAATGAGGATTTCAACCAAAACTATTGAATCTGTATGTATAGAAATGCTTTAAAAAAAAAACACAATATGGCACAATGTATTACACTTATATAATAATGGAATCTGAATAAAAAGAAAATTATTGCTAAATGTTATGAAAATTAAGGATATTTACATTAAACTTAAATGGTATTAGGATGACAAGTAATAATCTTTTGATTAAAATAACAGCTTTGGAACAAGTAATCTATCCTCAAACTTCAAGTATTGCTTGCATCTTTCTCGGCATGCTACTAAATAGATATGAATGTATTCTTGAGAAGTAGGGATGTTGACTATTCTTCGGAAAGTATTTAAAACCATGCATAAGTACCTAATACAGCCCAAAATGTTTAATATTATTTTTTTAAATACAACTAATACTTATAATAGGAAAATATGGCTCCAACTAGCCCACAGGAATCCGGCACTTCTGTTTACACAATCTAAAATGTATGTGAAGATCATTTTAATGTAAGTTTTGATATATATTTTTTTAATTCTCTTATATTAAAAGTTATTATTTTTCAAGTTTTCAAATATAAAAATTGTAATTTTGAGGTTAGAAATAAAGTAATCAAAGTTGGGTAACAATGTTTTGTACTTGTTTTATTTTAGTTCTGAGCTTATAAATATCTATGTTCATTATCGGTCGCGGAAATAACAATTCTTGGTGTATTACTTACATGGAGATCTTCACATTTCTAAATTCAACAGAGCAGAAGTTATTGTTTGTTGCGAAGAAATTGGCCACCATAAAACAATCAATTCTCGGCAAATATGAACTATTTGCCTTAATAAATCTTTAAAACTTTCCAACATGGGAAAACTTCTTAGAATCGTTTTCAAAGGGAGTAGTAAACAAATTTCGAATAAAATGCACGGAAATCAATATAAAATAGTGTTAACCTAACAGAGATGAATAAGTGACGTCATGCATGCACTTTGATTGGTGTTCGTTGTCACGTGACTTGAGAGTGACTTAATTACATTTTGATTAAATTTCTTTAAAAATAAAAAAAAATATTATGTTTTTAGACTTTCTATTATGGAAACTAGCGTTCCGTGGCATAATTATTTTTTTTATTTGAATACAGTCCACATCCCTACTGTGCTCCATTGAAATTGTGTTGCAAATCGAAGCTGTTCCATTGTATTTGAAACTAGATTTGTTCGGAGAATGCAGCGTTTTTGCTGATGCCACCTGAACTTTATTTTATTACTAATTAATCGATAATGTTTATGAATTTCGAAAAGATGGGGAACTCTGACAGGCCGTCTTAGCTTTAAACCTGCTTCTTTTCATTTTGATCTAACTGTTTTTGATGTAACATTATTTGTTTTTAAGATGCATGCATGCCAACGTAGGATTTTGTGTGAAATTAAGTAAAACAAAATGATCATGTGTAGCTGCTGTACACTTTGTACGCCCTAAATCGGGTCTTCAAATGACATTTCCAGCCTCTAGATTAGTTTCTAAAATAGTCGATACTGTAGCTTGTCATTTTTTGAGACATTCCTCCCCAACCGACGCACGATCCGATGGTAATTCATTACCAAAAGTTGTTATTGACTTGGGCCTTTAGTAAAATCTTTAAAAAATCATTCAACTAAAACCTTCACAAGCAATTTTCATATATACATACATATATATATATATATATATATATATATATATATATATATATATATATATATATATATATATATATATATATATATACAGGGTGTCCAAGATAAGGATCCTAAGCATGGGGATCTCGGAAACAGTTGGAGATACGAGGTCGGTTAAATTAGAGAAAAGTTGCGCAATTTAGTGCTAAATTAAACGCAGTTAAAAAAATTTAAAAATTTCAAACAGTTCCGGAGATTTCCGGAAAAAAACGAAATTTGGCAAAATCGTTTTTAATTTTTGCAGGCTTTATTTAAAGAAATATCAGAAAATAAAAGGTAGATTCTCATTGCCACTTTCTATTTTTTATAATTTGGTCTAAACAAAATTTAAATCCTACGTTTCATTTCTGAGATACCATCATGAACTTTCATTTTTTATATGGAACAAAAAAAAGTATTCCATGTATTTGATAGCATTTTTTATTACAAATTCAACGGTGTATCACCCTTGCATATCGAATACGTAGTTCAAGTACTTTCCATAAGAGCTCCGTGAGAGCGAGAGAGAAAGGTATATCAGTTTTATAAAAGCCAATGAACTACACACTTGATATGCAAGTGTGATACACCGTTGAATTTGTAATAAAAAATGCTATCAAATACATGGGATACTTTTTTTGTTCCATATAAAAAATGAAAGTTCATGATGGTATCTCAGAAACGAAACGTCGGATTTAAATTTTGTTTAGACCAAATTATAAAAAATAAAAAGTGGCAATGAGAATCTACCTTTTATTTTCGGATATCTCTTTAAATAAAGCCTGCAAAAATTAAAAACGATTTTGCCAAATTTCGTTTTTTTCCGGAAATCTCCGGAAGTGTTTGAAATTTTTAAATTTTTTTAACTGCGTTTAATTTAGCACTAAATTGCGCAACTTTTCTCTAATTTAACCGACCTCGTATCTCCAACTGTTTCCGAGATCCCCATGCTTAGGATCCTTATCTTGGACACCCTGTATATATATATATATATATATATATATATATATATATATATATATATATATATAAAGTTTTCTTAACAAAAAAAGTAAATCTTAAGACGTAATGTTTGAAGAATCCGACATTTGTGGGTAAACCCTAGAAATCTAAATACTGAAAATCCGGGAATCAAATTCTTCCTTACCAGTTATTTACGAGCCGGACCACGTGTGATTTCGAAAACAATCATTTTGTTGTTTTTCAGAAGAACTTTATATATAAAAAAACAAAATATCAAACTTTACAGGACGTTGCTTTAAAAAAAAGCACACAAGACAGTTTCGTAAACATAAATATCATTTTTTAAAAACTATGAGTAATGAATAAAAAGTTGGAACAAAAGGGAAAGTTATATAATTTTTATGATACATAATTTTTTACATTTAGAAAATAAAAAAAAATATTTTCTATTCTTTTTTTCTATAAAAGTTATATATGTATAGTCACTTCTTTACAACTCATTAAATAATTTGATTTAATTTTATATAAAAACTATTAAATATTTCAAAATATAAGTTTTACCAACGTTTTTTTTTGTATTTCGAATAATTTTCTTTCGATTATAAATGTTTGAAAACATTTATTTATACAACAATTAAAATGACCTTTACAAGGTTAACAGATTAAAGTACTTATAATTCTGGTTTTTAAATAAAAATTTCGAATTTTTTTAAAATTAAGCTAAGAAAATTTAATATTACTTACGAAAGCTAACCATTCCATTTCCATTGGTATCGAAGAGCTGGAAGGCCGTCTTATAGAGGGCATCGGGAAAACACAACAAACCCTCGAAGGCTTGAAATTCTGAATAGGAAATAAGCCCATCCTTACTAGTATCGACAATTCCAGCCAGTAATCGTGCTGTATCCGTATTATATTCTTTTTCGCTCAGTAACCCCAAATATTTGATCACAAAATCTTCAGCACTCATAAACTTCTCCCCATTTTTTTCAATCGTGGCATATTTATGGAAGATCTCTTGAAGTTGTGCTGCATTAGCCCTTTTTAAGTAACCTCCACCCTAAAAGAATACAAATTTTTAAAAAAAATAAACCAAAATTGATCAAAGCAAAGCACAAAATATACCTTTTTTAACTGACCTCTTGTATTATAAACTTAGTGGCCATAATGCCGGGGGTTCCAAGATGGTTTGTCAGGGGTACAATGCGAAATTTGTTACAATAAAACAATTCAGAAAATTGGAAATCGCGACCCGCGCGGTTACGTCATGTTTCGCGAGTTAAAAATAGCCTTAAAACAGCGCTAAGGTTGTTCGGAACGCGTCGAAAAATAAATTTAGTAAATATCGGTTGAAGCTTTGCGAAAAATGTGTAAAAATGTAAGTGACAAGTATAAAATTATAAAAAGTCATTATAAAAATATTGAGATAAAGATGACAATGGTAATGGGTAATAATACGATAACACGTCTTAGTCTACCTACTTGAATAATGAGGTAAGTATTTCATTATTTAATATACAGAACTAATTAATGGTAAAAAATGTATACCGGGTGATTGATTATCTGTCGTTTTATTTCATTTTGGATGTTACCACATTTACACATAGTTGTATTTCCAGATAAGTGAACTTAATTTCTTGTGCCTTATAATTTACACATGAGAGGTTCTTTTTTGTTTTCCGCTATAGGAACAGAATCTTCGGGATAATATAATATTCTGATTTCCGCATCCTTCATTTTATAACCTTTTCCTCGACGAACCTTTTTTATTATTTCACCCATCACGACGTTAAAGAGGAACGAGGCTTACTGATATACTGGAATTGTGATTTAAGTTGTAAACATTTGCAATAGTTTTGATATTATTTAAAGATATATATCTAACATGAAGTAAATGCATATCATCTTTGCGCTATGTAGGCCAGTGGAATTAGCATCTGGAAAAATTTATTGTTAGTAGACTTCTCACTACGTAGAAACCTTCAGAATGATAATAGTAATTATGTGTCTCATTTTCTTTTGTGGGGAAAATTTTTTATTTAACAATTAAAATGGAAAAAAAAACAGTTTTTTCGAGTTCTAGGGAAAGCTATTGGTTTTAAGTAAAAAAGTTTCAAACAAAAATTGTGCGCTTTGAAAATGCTTACAAAATGAGCCTACGAGCGAGCGTAGGCGCCATACAGTGAGCTTTGAAAATGGTGAATGAGATTCCACCGAAACGTCAGCTGCCTTACAGTCCTGAGAGGGACTCAGCACATGCACGGGATGCCCGAAAACCTTCGATAACATATATATATATATATATATATATATATATATATATATATATATATATATATTTCTGAAATTTCTTGGGTATGAGGTTTTTTTGTTTTTAAAACAATCTAATCAAAATTTAACGTTTCGCCCATTTTTTTGGGCTTTATCAAAAATATATTGTCAGTCTATGGATAAAATCTACAGAGAAAAACAGAACAATCAGCCATCACTGAAACAATTAAATACACTTAAAATAGACATACATATTTTATAACTAACACACTGTACAATATTAAAAATGTAAATTTAAAATTCTTTGCTAGATACGCACCCGTTGTAGTTGTGCCGTATATAATTCAACCAAGAGTATACATTGCCAGTATGAAGGAATTTGGTGTTATCAGTAAAAGTTTTTTTTAATACATTTTTATTAATTATTTGTGGAGCAATTATTATATTATTAAAGAATCAGATATTTTTTTTGGTATTTTAGTATTGTATTTGTTATAATTTTTAATGCAGTTTTTAATTAATTAGGTTATTATATATTTGGCTAAGATTTTTTATATCTTGTTTGTCATTTACGACATGCTTTTCTTTTTTAATGTGAATCATCTCCTTAATAAGCAGTTTGCGGTAGTTTTGGTCCTGGGCTAATATCTGTGTATTTGTATATATATATATATATATATATATATATATATATATATATATATATATATATATATATATGTGCTTTCGTAAAGTATCGGATAAATTCAATATAACTCGGTATTTGTTTGAAAAAACGCTCGAACACGTCGAATTTTATTTTTAATTTAGAAATTTTTTGCCTGTTACCGAAATATACAGGGTAGTCTAAAAGGTGCTATGATGTCATCGATATTTTTTTCAACACCTCATTTTTCATTTCACAATCAGAAAGGACCCATTTTATTACATACGACAAACTAAATATCGATGTTGGTTACATAAGGAATTTGTTACGAAAAATTACTGTAAAACTTTAAAATATAAAAAAAAATTGGTACCATCTAAATGAAATGTTCAAACTGCGCCCCATTAATAATCTGACACGGCGATGAATAATTCTTTTTGAACACTGTCAACATCTGCGGTTATGTTTTGTAGTTCTTATCAAGACTTTAAAATGGTCGGCCTGGGTCAAACATACTTCAGTATACATTCAAGAAATAATCAAGTGGGGTCAAATCTGGTGATCTGGCTGGCTATTCAATTGTCCCTCTTCTGCCTAATCAACAATTCGGAAAAACCTAATCCAAATAAGCACGGACAGGGGCAGCGTAGTAGAGCGGCATACAAGACTGCAACTCCAATAACTTTTTTCTTAACTAGTCAGTCACGACTACTTTTACCTTTATATATATATATATATATATATATATATATATATATATATATATATATATATATATATATATATATATAGATCGAATTTATAACCTCCTTCTTATTAGAAATCAGTTAAAAACATATAAAAGCTGATCTGTTATGCTCTCACTGATTTTCCAGTTTCCTGAACCACAAACGCGGCCCAGTATACGATCTTCCGTATTGTTGGTTTTCTGATAACATTATGATTAATTAATTCTGTTGGTTACTATTTTAGTCGTTGGTTTAAGCGTTGCATCTGAAGGTTAATACCCCTGTAATTACCTGGCTTCTTTTTATCACCTATTTTAAATAATAATATTATAGTACTTTTTCTCCACCAGTCAGGTATTTTATGTGTCTCTTCGATCATACCAGGAGATTTTTAAACAACAAATTTGTTTGAATGTTGTTTATGGTCGGTACAGGAGGACACTTTTTGACGTTTGACAGACACAAATATTTTTAGTTCGGGTTGATCTCAGCTTTTTTGCTTGTCGTATTTTTAAGTATTAATTATAAGTGCGAACTTTAATAATTCAATAATTAATATCAACTAAAAGAGGATTTAAAAACTTATTTTTATCAATAAACACTGTTAGATATTATTTACATATTCTCAAAGAACATAATAATTTAAGCAATCAATGACTGATATTTTTTTAATTCTCGAATTGCCGCACCAATTAACATGTTGTGCTACTTTAAATAGTGCACTTAGAAAAGGACAGCATTGAATTAGCGTGGATATCAAGAAATAAAAGAACTGGCACTATTTATCTTTCTAAATATCAATAAAAACATTGTTCTGTTATTCAGCATTCACACAACAGGCCCGAGTTCAGATGATATGTTAATTCTACGGGGAATTCGTCGATGTTAAGATACGTTTTCAGCATTTTAGTAGCTTGTTAGATAATTGGTCTTGACCTGGGGATTTGCTGTTTTTAAGTTGTCCAAGTCCTTGTTCAATTTCTGTGTAAGTGAAGTTTATTTCGTTGTTCACTGCTATGTTGGTGTGTTTTTTTATCAGTTTAGGTATTTTACCAAGATCTCTTCTATTTTACTACATGGTACCAATTCTTCTAGTTCTTTGCCTGATTTATAATAATTTTTCATATTCTTAGAAAATGTTTCCCAGCATTCACTCTAAAATCTGTCTCAATCTTCCCTACTTTATATTATTTGTAAGCCTCAGTTTACGAATAGTTCTAAATTCCAGATACACAGACAGTTAAAAAAATGTATTTGTTATAGGGTCTTTTTTGGTTGAATATTTAAAAACCAATATAAATTAAACCGTTTAAAAGACAGCCTTTTTTTGGTAATAAATTTGTCCAAAACTTGTCCCATGTAACCATTTCTGTATGGCATAATTTCCAAAATTCCTATAATGTGCCAGTAAAATAGCTCATATTGTATATTAATTTTTAATTACACAATATAAAACCACTCACCGTCTTTTTTCTTGTCGGTTCACTCATCGTTAAAACTTACACAAAAATTTAAAAAAATGTATTTGTATATTATGTAATAGATTGCAATAGATAAATGATTATTTGGAATAATCACTTCATATTAGGATTCATTAACCTACTCCGTAGGTACCGAACGTGGTACTGATATCGAGAACTACGATATGAGATAAGAACATTATTCTGTTTGCATTATTTAAAAAACACATAAATTTGTAAAGATTTTGCTATAATATACCTTAAATATGGGTAGGCTGTCTAGCGACAAAAATCTTTAATTTCATTTTAACGAATATTTTTCGTTAAATGTCATATTTTTAGTAAACTAGTTATTATTATTTTGCATATCCAGTATAAAACAGTTTTAAATACTTTTTGTGCTTATCCATCGATATCGCCATCATTAATTTTTAATTTAAACAAGGCTATCGTCACATAATATTCACGAGTTATGACGTATTAACAGTCTTACGAAATGTACCGTTTAAATTTACAAATACAATAATAATCTAATATCAAAATTAATTTTTGAATATTTATTCAAGATAGTACAAAAAAATATCATATTAGTTATTTTCCTGTCAATATCTCTTAATAACAATTTCGTCACATGTGCATGTAACTGGTTCGTGGATTCAACAAATCGTTTATATAAGAATAGAAAATTTAGAGAATTATAAATAACTTATGGCGTGTTCTACAATTGATTGTTAGAGATCGTCTTTTTCTATTTGTATTATGTAAACAAGGAAAGCTTGTTAATAGGTGTATCTATTCACCGTTATGTTATACTGCAGCAGACTTGGGGTAGTTGAAAATGCAAAAAATAATATATAGGCTTATGGTTAGAAAAAAATGTTTACTTTATCATTATTTTTTAAAAATTCATCCAAGGGGGTAAAATAGGGGTTGAAACTTTGTTTGAAAGCTCTTCATTTTGGTAGTCAGAAATGTAAAAAGTAGTATTTAGGCTCATGGTTAAAAAAAAATGTTTGCTAAGTCAGCCTTTTTTAAAAATTCATTTTTTAAGGGGGTAAAATAGAGAATGAAAGTTTGTATAACAGTTCTTCATTTTTGTAGTTAGAAATCTAAAAATTAATATATAAGTATAAACCATAAGGTTGGAAAGAAAGGTTCACTGTGCCACCCTTTTTGGAAACTCCTCCTTTAGAAGGGGTAAAATAGGGAATAAAACGTTGTATGAAAGTTCTTCATTTTGGTAGTTAGAAATGTAAAAATTAGTGTATAGCCTTACGGTTAGAAAAAAAAATGTTTATTATATCATTCTTTTCTAAAAATTCATCTTTTAAGGGGGTAAAATAGAAGATGAAAGTTCTTCATTTTGGTAGTTAGAAATATAAAAATAAGTATCTAGACTTACGATTTGAAAAAAAATATCTACTATATCTTCCTTTTTTAAAAATTCATCTTTTAAGGGGGTAAAATAGGGGATGAAAGTATGTATGAAAGTTCTTCATTTTTGCAGAAATCCAAAAATTAATATATAGGCTTATGATTGATAATAAAAGTTTACTGTGCCTCCTTTTTGGAAACTCATCCCTTAGGGGGGGGGGGTTAAAATAGGGAATAACCCTTTGTATGAAAGTTCTTCATTTTGGTAAAAATTAGTATGTAGGCTCATGGTTAGAAAAAAAATGTTTATTACATCATACTTTTTTAAAAATTCATCTTTTAAGGGGTAAAATAGGAGATGAAAACTTGTATGGAAGTTCTTCATTTTTGAAGTTAGAAATCTAGAAATATATAAGCTTATGGTATACTTTATATTTGGAAATTTATCCCTTAGGGGGGTAAAATAGAGAATGAAAGTTTGCACGCAATTATTATTTGGGGATAAAATCACGGTTGATTGGTTGTACCCACTATGATATCTGATGTCGCCCAAGCTAGTCATTTTATATTTTTTTACCAAATTGTAACGGTAGTCAACTGACTATATAAAACAAAGACAACAGATAATCCGCTACCAATGCTGTGGTGTTAAAAACAATATGAAAAGTGCCGAATCAAAAATTACTAAAATGGACAAACCCAAATCAATTTACATCTTTCATCCATAACCTTAGAAAACCCCTGATATCAGCTGATGCCTCAAGGGTCAAACTATCAGGATGAACACTTATAAGTAAAAATTAGCCTTTGATTTGTTTACACCTACCAGAACGCAAAATATACTTAGGTACTTTAGACTGTACTTAGTAGTACTACAAAAGATGATGCTAAAGCTGGTTCTTTAAATATGATAAGAGATAAAGATAGATTAATTCTGAAAATTTCAATTTTTATTTTATTTTGTTTATTTATGTAGCAACGTTTACTGTATATACCATAAATTTGAATCAAAACACTGAAAAACTACATTCCAGAAGCCATTAATCGTGGTATCCAACTCGCGATTCAAAACTGTCAGCTAACATAGAATAAAATGTAATTACTTGTAAGAGCAAGATCTGCAGATTCAAATCTACAATAAAGGTGTTAGCAGGCCCTAGGTATTAATTTTTATGAAAGCTGACTGACAGTTTTAATGCTGGATGGTATAGATCACAATCTAGCAAACAATCACATTTTTCAATTGAATAACTTTCAATACTGACAAAACTAAGATCGAGTACAGAATTATACAGAGATAAGCCTAAAAACAAAAACGCATAACACAGCAAACTTTCAGTGGCAGATTTAACATTTGTAGGTAAAAAACCAGGGTAGTTGTGATAGATAAAGTAAAGTTTGTAATCACCAATAATTAGCTCACTAACAAACATATCACAAGCACATGCTACTTACCGAGTAGCACAAAAAATATCTTCAAATTCAGTTTTGAGGTTCCTTATGTTTTGAAAGAATATAGTAACCCTGTCTAAAGTGGAAACTCTTTTGGTTCAACTCAATCTTTTTTGATCAAAACATGGCAAAATCGCTGATGTCCCCAGATGAACTGGACAATATTTACTACTTTTATCGCAAAGCCACTGAATTCAGTACTGGAAACGCACTATAGACATATATTTTATTTATCTTTTTATTACATTTTTTTATTAAGCCAAAATGACAAAGTATTGTTCAACAGATCAGTGAACAAAGGAGCAAATTAACATTCCCTCAAACTCTTTAAGAAAATAAGACATCAGGTAATCAAAACTTGTAATAGTATGTGAATATTTACCCTTTAAAAACATTAGATACAACCAGAAATTCAACAGAATCATACACACCCGATCGTGCCCAGATATGAGGACTGCAAAGACAATAATAATATATGTAGATTCGTTTACTAAAGTCATATAAACAATAAAACTTAAGATTTGTATACGAGTATTACACAAATAGAATTAAAAAAAAAATTAATAAAAGTCTAGATATCTTTTAATTTAATTTTACCTATTTTGCTCTAAGATCAATGTCTCGAATGTTGGAATCTCACCTGACCTATAGAATATCTTCCTGGAGTATTGTAGATTGTACTTATTTAATTCTTTGTTTGTAATGCAGAAGAGAGCGATACGTTTTATGCATCGCATGGGATGTTGAGAGCCTTGTAAACCTATATTTCTGCAGGAAGGATAATGACTCTACCATGTTTGTTTATTTTGATGAGCATTTGTCTTGTGTAAAAAAGACAGGAAACAGAATCAGGAAGGTCATTATAACACCAGACAGACTCATAATATTCCCCTACCACTACTCTCAACTGTTATGATAAAAAATAGTTTTATTCCAATTTTGGGAACCATGATTTATGTTAACGTTTAACTTTGATAGAAGATATAGTCAATATACCTACACAAAGATAATAATAATAATAATAATAAGCTTTATTGTTGTAAAGAAATCAATCTTGTTAACAAAGCACTATGCAGAACAAAAAGTTAAAAATAAATATAAACAAAAACATATTCAACACAAGAAATTGTGACAATAAAAAACTAAAAAAAAAACTTAGATCAATGATAACAATAAACACGTGATTAAAGTCAGTAATTAAAATAAACAGTATAAATAAACAAAAGTCCATAATTAACAAAACAGGTACCTAAAATAAAATAAATGTCTACTAAATTAATTTAAAAGTTTACAGTCAAATAAAATAAAATAAAACAAGACAAAAATAGCCATAAAATTACACCATTACACACATTTTGAAAGCACAAACACACCTTGCTAAAAATGGTCAGCAAAATATTCTTCCAGTGAATAATATGGTCGTGTCACAAGAAAGCCCTTAAGTTTTTTCCTAAGCAATTTATCGTCCATAATATTTCTATACTTTAGAGGAATTTTGTTATATATTTTAATTACCTCAAAAATAAGAGATTGTTTAGTGAGAGTAGTCCTGGGAATGGGCAATGGCAGGCCATTATTACGTGTATTATATGGGTTTGGAGTTGAATAATTTTTATGAATCAGTCCCACTATTTCTAAAATGAAAATGCTTATCACTGTTAATATTTTGCCTTGAATAAATAAAGGCCTACAATGTTCCTTCATTTTTACATTAAATAAATAACGCACTGCTCGCTTTTGTAACACAAGAATCGAATTTAATAACTGCCGACTACAGAATCCCCAAAATGCAATTCCGTATCTCAAATGAGACTCAATCAACGAAAAATACACTGTTCTAGCCACATTTGAATCTAGTTCCCTTGACACTATTCGTACCGCATAACACCCGGTAGCCAACTTCTTATTTAATGCCATTATGTGGTCAGTAAATTTCAACTTATCGTCAATAAGTATACCTAAAAATCTAGTCACTAGCTTATTCTCTATAAAATGATTATTCAAAGTTAAACTATCACAGGTAAATTTGAAACTTAACACGTTGGTTTTAGTAAAATTAAAACTGAAACAATTTGCAGCACACCATTCATTCACTCTAATCAAGTCACACTCGATAATATGTTTCAAATCACAGTCATTCTTTCCATGCCATAAAATTGTTGCGTCATCTGCAAATAATGTAAATTGTTCCTCGGATATCAATTTTGGTCAGGTCATTTATATATAAAAGAAAGAGCAGGGGCCCAAGAACAGAACCTTGTGGGACGCCACAACTCAGAGAAGAGACACTGGATGAAAACATAAAACGCATATCTAAATAAAAATGTCTGGATTTAGGTGAGCACACAGCATAACAAGAATATTAAGAATCAGCGAATAGTTACAAAGGTAACCAGTAAAGTGAATATTTCAGTTACTAGCAGCCCTCACAAACGAACAGTATTTATATCATAAAGAGGTGTACTCTATATTAACTTCATCATTTTTCACTCAGTTCCTTTTGAGAGATTCAACTTTAAATATTGACACAATTTTGGGCATTTTTGAAAAATTATATAAAAGGACAAAGTTCCAGCTTGGAACTTCTATAGCAAGTAGTTCTATAATAAATATATACAAGAAAAAAAGTCAATGGGGAGTCTTTATTCCTTTTAATAATTTTACAGCACTAAAAGTCCCGTTTTAAGTTAATTATCCCATTATAGTTATGACTTTTTTTCTTCACATTTCTCACTACTGCCAAAAAAAAGTATAAGCCTAAAAAAATTTTAAAGTATAGTTTGAAACCTACCTAATATTGGGGAGTAACTGGTAAAAAAATTATGAAAATCAAAAATGTTGAGGAATAAATTTTATTCTACCTGGGTGATTTCAAATCGATTGACCGAAATTCTAATATAAACAAATATTTTATAGGATGTTCTTTCCATTGCTATTTCCTTCTCTTTATATTTTATGCTGTATGTATATATTCATTTTCTTTTATAATTTATGTAGAGTTTGTTTGCATTATTCATTGCTTTTATTTTTGTATTATATAAATTTTACTCAGTAATGTCTCTTAACACATAGCTTTGTCTACACGAAGTTTCATTATTTTGACAATAAAGCATGTTTTTGAATTTGAAACTAGATTTTGTCCAAGATTTTGACACCTCTGAATAGAATATTGCCGTGCCTTTTTAATGACAAGATTCCCATTAATTCAACATCATAACTGGATATAGATATATAGAAATTGAACTTTTTGTCAAATCTAGCGATGTCTTATCTAATAGGCAAATTTGGTTTTTATTGCTCTATTATGCAGTTTTTGACAATGTTTTTACTAGCATGATACTATAGTGCAGTAAGTATAGAAGGTGGCAATGCACAAGTAAGATATATACCACTTTTAATCAATTTCTTGGAACAGCGTAACTTAAAAGTTTTAGTATTCCCCCTGGTGTTAGAAGAATGTTATTAACCTTTCCTTCTAATAATAAATAATTTTAACGTGACTAAAACTGGTGTCTATTTTAAAATCAAATTACATCAGTATTAGTGTTTGTTCAGAAGTTTCTGAAACTATAAAGTTAGTTTTTTCAAAATGAACTTTTGATGAACACTCTTTAGCTGTTAAAAATAAGTAATTTTACTGTTTTAAGCTCATTCAATTTAAAAGGTAGTTTATAAGGATTAAGCCAGATATAAAGTATTCTCAAATTAAATACCTTATTTTAGGACCATTAACAGAGATACCCCTTTGCTTCTGTAAATTGGAAGATTTTCAACGATACCGTACCATAAAAGAACAGCAAATCTGCCTGACTAGATATTAGATAGTCGAGGAGAAACAAATGAAAAAGATTGACTTACCTACCTCTTGGCAATTAGCTTTAATAAATCCAATGAATTTGTCCATTCCAGTCAAAAGCAATCACAAAAAATGTATATCACAAAATGCTAATAAGAATGCAACGGTAATTATTTTCTACTGTCAAGCAGAAATTATCTCATATCTTTATTTCCATGCCACGAGATAAGGCGCAAAATATCATAAGCGAAAATTTAGAATTTACATCAATACTACCAAAGTCAGATTTTTCTCGTGTGGATTAATTTGTTTAGAATGATTTATCATAAAAAAAATAAAATCTATAAAATTGTAAGAAAAATTTTCTCGCCAATGCCCTTTAAAGACCTTCTAAGGTTAAGTAAATTGTCACTGTCAATGTCAGGTGTGGCAGCTGGATGGATCTACCATAGACATAAAAGTTGAGTGACGATCTTAAAGAAGAGCGTTAGCTCTCCCCTGTAAGGGGATAGAGCGAATAGTATAATATCTCTCTTTCTACGGGCGGAGTTAAGCACGAATTAAGGCCCTATTTTGTTTTGCCTCTTTCCAAGCGATAGCCACCGCGCTTCTATAGGACCTGAAGTCTACATACTTCTATATCTATGGAATCTACCGATTATCATGCGTTCTTTGTTTGAATAATGAAATTAGAAAAGGATTTACAACTAGCGGTAAGAGTGAGTCCACACGATACCAAAAATTTCGGCGTAGGCGTATTACGCCCATTTATGTTAAAAATGTCTCGTCCACACGGGGAATTTTTATCGTGCAGTCGTGCAGTCGTAATGTTTTTTTTTGTGGTAACCTAACTTTTTTCTGATTTTTTGATAATATTTATTTATGTATAAATTAAAATGAAAGAAAATAATTGCAGCAATGTTGTTATGTAGAAAAAGAAAACTAAAGAAAAAATTACAAAAGATAAGGATATTACTAATATATTCTTTATTAAAAAAATGGAAAAGTCGTCGCTATTAGGTCCGATCTGTTTTTGAGAAAAACATTGGAGAAAGGCTTGGACATACTAATGATTTAATTCAAGAAATGCGAGAAAGTGATCCTGATTTTTTTAAAATATTTTCCTGTTACTCTTGGTGAGTTTGAAAACCTGTTGTTGGGCCAATAAATAGGAAACACGCTATGGAAATGTGTACAGCTATACCCTTATTACAAGGTTTGAAAAAACATTATGATATTTAGCTGATGAAATCAGCCTGTGAAAGCAACAGTGCGAATTCCGAGTCGGTAAACAGTGTTTTTGAAATTAGTAATGTTACTTGTGCGATAATATGAGACTCTTTAAAGCAAGTTTTATTTCCGAAGTTTGCCACTTCTACCTGCTAAAGAATTGCCAAAGAGTTCAAAGACGAGAGTTTTAATATAAAGTGTCATTTTAACAATCGTTTTAATAATTACAATTGTTTGTAGTTTTTAGAAGAATATATTACGTATGACACTAACTGGATTTCTGTTATTAAATTTCCATTAATGTTAATTTTTACTTTTTAATTGTTTATAATAGGTTTATATAAAATTTGCTAAGGGTAGGGTTACCAGACGACAGGAATTTTCCTGACATGTCTGAAATTTTAGCCCCTTGTTAGGAAGAAACAGGAAAAAACTGTAATTGTCAGTATTTTTTTGAAATTAAAAGAGGAAAATATAAGTAATGAAAAAATATTTATTAATCATTCTAGTGAGAAAAAAATAAATTGATTAAACGTTAACAAAATGAGTGAATTGTTAATTTAGTATATTAATAAATTTAGTTTCATACTTTTTATTGCTTGATGTTTCTTTTGGCAATTGGTGGACTTTTATAACTATTTAAATTGTGTCTAAAGTAGAACCTTAACACAAGACATTGTTGTAAACCAACTATTACTACAAATTATTAATTATTAAATTACTATATATATTTTTAAGTTACTCTTATGGATTAATAGATAATTATAGTCTAATATTTAATACTCCCTTAAGAAACAGTTATATCTTAAGTAAATTTATGTTCTAATAGGCTCAAACAAAAGCATGCCTTAATCTCCGAAACTCTAAAACTTTACTTTTTACAGAGACCATTAGTTTTGTTCATATTGTCATCGTCCCATAAATACACACTTTTTCATTTCAGTAATCATGTAAATAAATAGTTATAAGTTATATTGGTTAGTACGCCTATCACTGTAAAATATATAATTTAGATTCAGAATAGAATGTAACTAGGACATGAACATTTAAACGAGAGGAACTAAAATCAAAAACTACAATAGTAACATTAAATTAGTAATTAAGAACAAAAACTGTTGTTTCCTCATGATTTAGTGAACATTATAATAAAATATTAAAAAAGTAATAGAAGATTTATTTGAATTCATCGAAACCAGTGATAAACTAAAAGCAGAACTAGCAAAGTTATAACATTGGTGGCAGCGAAAGGCAAAGCTTATAACAATATAGACAGTCTATGTCTCTCCTTAGTCCACTACGGTCCCATTAATGAGAAGACTCGCTCGATATTGGCATTTGATGCTTTGATTGCAAAAATTTTGAAAATCTCACTGCCTTAACATACAACATTCAGATAAAATGTCCGGATATTTACAGAAACATTAGGGATATTGTCAGGAAATGTCATTATTTGATCTGGTAACCATAGCTAAGAGCATGTCTGTGGATTAGCGTAATGATCTTCGGTAACAAGCATTTTTAATAAATTAAAACAATTTAACATAATTCATAAATATCCATTATTTCAAAACTCGCTAAATAAAATATATAAATAAAACAACAAAGTTTAAAAAAAAACATAGGTTATGTTTTCATACAAAATATTGGAAATAAACAGTTTCCGCCATTTTTAAAGCAGTCCGCTGAAAAGTTCAACATCATTTGGCGTAATGACCTTGGAAAAGGCGGATTTAGGCGGGAAATCTTCGGTCTCTGGCTTTTTTTAAATCTAACAAATCACAATGCTTGAAATTTGACATATGTCTTATTACGCTACGCTGCCGCCGAAATTTTTCTTATCGTGTGGACTCACTCTAAGGCAGGAAGGTGCTGTTTTAAATTAATTATTTGCTTCAGAACAAAATTTTGTCTTTTTTAAAGCTGTGGAAAATACAAGAATAAACGTAGTCTAAACGTATCGCTTTTTTTTTTTAAACGTATCTGAAAGGGTGTATCCACATTTTGTATTTTGTTCATCTTTGTTAATTCAATTATCTACATATACATCGCGCGCGTTACACGACAGAAATAAACCTAGGGCGAATAGCAATATATGCTATTTCTCTTGCTCAGAAGCTTTAATTTTGTTCTCCCCTACTTATCTCCAATATTTGTGTCTATGTTAACACCATACTTTCGAAGTTTGCGCATTGCACATTATTACTTATTAGTTTTGAATTTTGTCGGGTATCATGGCATTTTAGGCCATAAATATTTCGCAATTCGTTAAAAAAACTATGTAGGTAAGTTCGATATTTTGTGAAATAATCTTATTTTTGTGTCTCCATTTCATATATAAAATGTTTTTTTACCCAAAAATAGCATCTAAAAATGATAACTGATAGCCATTAGGGCTTCATACATCAAAAATTTTTTTTTGTGCTTGAGGGGTAAGGGGAAAGCAGATCTGACAAGCACCGAGGCATAATGCACTACTTGAATAAAGCTAGGGCTTCTTGCACCTGTACAGCTTCGAGCTGTTCATGCTAATGAATCGAGGGCAGTATTTGTAACCAGTCACTATAGGAAATTTATGTGTATATAGATATTTTACTTCGCAATGTGAGGATTTCCTCGGTTTTTTTTTTTGTGAATTTTGCTTTTGGTTTTCTACAACTTCACTGACATAAAGAAAGTATAGATTAGAACTGGTTCGTGCAGTTATTGCGTGCCACATGTTCGTAAACGATTATACTTCAGAGTGAGTCCACACGATAAGAAAAATCTGGGCGGCAGCGTAGCGTAATAAGACATATGTCAAATTTCAAGCATTGTGATTTGTTAGATTTAAAAAAAGACAAAGACCGAAGATTTCCCGCCTAAATCCGCCTTTTCCAAGGTCATTACGCCAAATGATGTTGAACTTTCCAGCGGACTGCTTTAAAAATGGTGGAAACTGTTTATTTTCAATATTTTGTATGAAAACATAACCTATGTTTTTTTTAAACTTTGTTGTTTTACGAGTTTTGAAATAATGGATATTTATGAATTATGTGATATCGAGACGCTAATCCACAGACATGCCCTTAGCTATGGTTACCAGATCAAATGATGAGATTCCCTGACAATATCCCTAATGTTTCTGTAAATATCCGGACATTTTATCTGAATGTTATATGTTAAGGCAGTGAGATTTTCAAAATTTTTGTAATCAAAGCATTAAATGTCAATATCGAGTGAGTCTTCTCATTAATGGGAGCGTAGTGGGCTAAGAAGAGACATAGACTGTCTAAATTGTTATAAGTTTTGCCTTTCGCTGCCACCAATGTTATAACTTTGCTAGTTCTGCTTTTAGTTTATCACTGGTTTCGATGAATTCAAATAAATCTTCTAATATTACTTTTTTAATATTTTATTATAATATTCACTAAATCATGAGGTAACAACAGTTTTTGTTCTTACTTACTAATTTAATGTTACTATTGTAGTTTTTTGATTTTAGTTCCTCTCGTCTCAATGTTCATGTCCTAGTTACATTCTATTCTGTATCTAAATTATATATGCCTATGACTGGCGTACTAACAAATATAACTTATAACTATTTATTTACATGATTACTGAAATGAAAAAGTGTGTATTTATGGGACGATGACAATATGAACAAAACTAATGGTCTCTGTAAAAAGTAAAGTTTTAGAGTTTCGGAGATTAAGGCATGCTTTTGTTTGAGCCTATTAGAACATAAATTTACTTAAGATATAACTGTTTCTTAAGGGAGTATTAAATATTAGACTATAATTATCTATTAATCCATAAGAGTAACTTAAAAATATATATAGTAATTTAATAATTAATAATTTGTAGTAATAGTTGGTTTACAACAATGTCTTCTGTTAAGGTTCTACTCTAGACACAATTTAACTTAAAGAACATATCATGTGAAGAATGTCATGAAATGGTTATAAAAGTCCAGCAATTGCCAAAAGAAACATCAAGCAATAAAAAGTATGAAACTAAATTTATTAATATACTAAATTAACAATTCACTCATTTTGTTAACGTTTAATCAATTTATTTTTTTCTCACTAGAATGATTAATAAATATTTTTTCATTACTTATATTTTCCTCTTTTAATTTCAAAAAAATACTGCCAATTGCAGTTTTTTCCTCTTTCTTCCTAACAAAGGGCTAAATTTCAGACATGTCAGGAAAATTCCTGTCGTCTGGTAACCCTACCCTTAGCAAATTTTATATAAACCTATTATAAACAATGAAAAAGTAAAAATTAACAATAATGGAAATTTAATAACAGAAATCCAGTTAGTGTTATACGTAATATATTCTTCTAAAAACTACAAACAATTGTAATTATTAAAACGATTGTTAAAATGACACTTTATATTAAAACTCTCATCTTTGAACTCTTTGGCAATTCTTTACCAGGTAGAAGTGGCAAACTTCGGAAATAAAACTTGCTTTAAAGAGTCTCATATTATCGCACAAGTAACATGACTAATTTCAAAAACACTGTTTACCGACTCGGAATTCGCACTGTTGCTTTCACATGCTGATTTCATCAGCTAAATATCACAATGTTTTTTCAAACCTTGTAATAAGGGTATAGCTGTACACATTTCCATAGCGTGTTCCCTATTTATTGGCCCAACAACAGGTTTTCCAACTCACCAAAAGTAACAGGAAAATATTTTTAAAAAATCAGGATCACTTTCTCGCATTTCTTGAATTAAATCATTAGTATGTCCAAGCCTTTCTCCAATGTTTTTCTCAAAAACAGATCGGACCTAGTAGCGACGACTTTTCCGTTTTTTTAATAAAGAATATATTAATAATATCCTTATCTTTTGTAATTTTTTCTTTAGTTTTCTTTTTCTACATAACAACTTTGCTGCAATTATTTTTTTTATTTTCTTTCATTTTAATTTATACATAAATAAATATTATCAAAAAATCAGAAAAAAGTTAGGTTACCACAAAAAAAAACATTACGACTGCACGATAAAAGTTCCCCGTGTGGACGAGACATTTTTAACATAAATGGGCGTAATACGCCTACGCCGAAATTTTTGGTAATATGTGGACTCACTCTCATAGTTATTTGTAACCTGAATGCACCCTAACATATTGATTTTTATAAATTTGGCAACTTGGAATTAAATGTGAGTTCCGTAAATCCCACTGACGTAAATATTTTATCTATGGTAAATCCCCTATAAACTGTACCTTAATTGATTTTGATATTGAGTGCACAGTTTATCGAGTTCTGTTCTATAAATCAGTTGCAAAATTGTTCACGTAAAATAGGTAAGATTTTATTTTTTGAATTATAAAAATACAACCATATGATTCTGATGAGCGATACATTCGTGCGAGCGAGGTGAAAATAGTTGCAGAGGTGTGGTTCTACATAAGGATGGCTGGACTGGCACACTTATTTTGATTATTTGTAAGTGTTGGAGACCCCTTGCAACACTTTTTGAATTTGGATATATACATACATATATATATATATATATATATATATATATATATATATATATATATATATATATATATATATATATATATATAGATTAGGAAAAAAATGGAGAAAGATAATATACCTAGGTATAAGAATCGACAGTAGTATAAGGTTTTTGAAATTGAGATAATTCGAAGTTCATTACGTAAACTTTCAATATTCTTAATGTCATATTTTTCTTTTGATAAAAATGAAAGAATATTTCGAAATGGACTCTAACACCTTCCCCTAAAATAATGCATTATTAGTTGCCTGTTTACAGTTTTTGCAAAGCCGTATAAAAATGTAAATACTTAATTCCTTATTTTTATTAGACTGGATATTATCTTAATAGCAGGAAATTCAAACGTTGAATTATCTTATCTGAAACTTATTTTAACATAATCTGTTTAATATGTTTGTTTTTTTAAAGATTATTTGAATTAATTTAAAATGTTTTTTTAGAAAATGGTCCTAATCTTAAATTTTGTCGCAAATAGTTTTCCCAAAAATTTTTTTCACTTTCACCTGCCACTTTGATATCTTTTCCGATCTATTTTGTTACAATATACCACTTTTACTAAAACACATGAACATTCTGAACTGTCGCTCATTTTTCTTAAAGTTGTACAAAATATTTTGTTAAAATATTGAAAACATCGAAAATGAAGCCGGAAAACCAAAAATTAACAAGCTACCATCATTTACTGCCCTCGACTCATGGACCGGAGCTGCTCAGGTGCAAGAAGCCCTTGCTTTATCTACTACCCTCGATTCAAGAGTTTTAAGCTCGGGTGCTTCAAGCCCTGAATAGCTCCGAGCAAATCTGAAAAAAGTGTTAATTTGAACGGTAAATAACCTCAAAATTATTTTTTTTTTTGGAATTTGTGTTTTTAATATGCATAGCAAAACATATTGAAGACAAAAAGGTAAAAATATTTTCTTGCACCTGTACAGCTCCGAGCTGTTCATGTCAATGAATCAAGGGCAGTAATTCATGCAGTGTATTATGGCTGTATTCTTTTGAGTAAATTATCTGATCAAAGTGAAACTGATAACTTCATGTTCTTTTGAATATGCATTTACTTGTCATTGGATTGAAGTGATCATGATTATTTTAAGTGACAGAACTGAAAGTGATAATTACTCAAAAGAATATACCTTATTATGTCTCGGAGCTTGTCAGATTTGCTTTCCCCTTACCCCTCTAGCACCACTAAAAATATTTGGTGTATAAAACCCTAGCAGCTATCAGTTATCATTTTTAGATGCTATTTTTGGTTAAAAAACATTTTATACATGAAATGGAGAGATAAAAAATAAGATTATTTCACAAGTTATCGGACTTACGTTCAAATTTTTTTTAACGAATTATGAAATATTTATGGCCGAAAATGCGATGACAGCAGACAAAATTCAAAACCTCTAAGTAATAAAATAATATTTTTACCTTTCTGTCTTCAATATGTTTTGCTAGGCATATTAAAAACACCAATTCCGAAAAAAATAATTTGGAGGTTATTTACTGTTCAAATTAACACTTTAACTGCTTTATTCAGATTTGCTCGGAGCTACTCTGGCTTTTGTGCACCTGCTGAGCTTAAAACTCTTGAATCGAGGGCAGTAATTAAACAAACGCCGCACAGTGTTGCCGGATGTGTTTTTATAAAATTGCATTAGTTCTGAATTTATACACTTCCTTCACTTTTTGTTAAATTCTACATTTAGACACTTCCCATTCTTTTTGTTCCAAAAACCCTTTCACATGAAATAATTTTTAAAAAAGTTTTGTACTTGTTGTCACTTGTTTTTGTCAATAAAATGATAATTAACCCTAAAACAAGGAAGATAGGATTCTTGGTCGTTGCATGCTTTCCATTTGTGGAAAACTTTTGTGTTTTTCGGTGATATTTTATTGCATGTCTTTGTCATATAAGTTAGTTTAAACAAATGTAAGGTCCAGTAATGAAAGGCATGCATGTGCTAGTAGCGGAAAGAGCTGAAAAGGTCACGTATAATGAAAATTTGTGAAAAACTTGTATTTTTCCGTGATTTTTTCAAAATTTTTTACTTTTGGCCCAATGTGGGGCACATGCCAATTTTCCCATAGTATTATTTTGATTAAATCTTTAATTCTTCACATCGGCATGCAATTTCAAAACACTGATTTTTTTTTTTCAATTTTATGTGACCTCTTCAGCCCTTTCGGCAATTTGCGCATCTTTCATTCAGGCCATCGAAGCGTAAGCATCGAGTGTTGGTATTTCCGTGTTTCGCGCCAAATTTTTTTGTTACAATGGTAGTTTATCCCACGAAACAAAAAGAGCAGATTATTAAGTGGTATTATTCTGGTAAATAATCTGCAGATTTGCATTTACGTGCGAAAATCATCCTGTTTCTTAAAAATTTAGGATTTCGGAAATTATTAAAAAATTTGAGACAACCGGTTGTCTAAAAATTTGTAAAAAATGCACTAATAATAGTTTCTATTTGTTGACCGTGTAGTTATTAATTAGTTTTTATTTTTTTGGGTTTCGGTCATATTATTACTTTATAAAAAATTAACACATGTTTTTTTCTGACGTTTCGGTTTATTTTATTGATTAAACCATCTTCAGAGAATTACTGTAAATATGAAAAGGAATATGTAAATTTATGCTATATAAACTGAGAATTTTACTTTCTTACCTAATGTTAACAGGTGGTTCACTTGAAAAACTTACATTTAACTATTTTATTACTTTAATACAATATAATTAAACACTTCTTATTTAATATAAATATAAATATAGAAAACTATTCTTTTTTGATGCATTTTTTTTCACATCTGGTTTGTTGTGCTTTTGACAGAGTACTACCAAAGGGTTTGAAAGTTTCTGGACCATCTGCAATTTTATTGCCCTATTAGATACGTATATACATTACTCAGGTCATTTGTGTCCGTTCTGAAATTCATTGTACCGGGTGTTCTTTTAATATGGATCATGGAACAACAAACCAGATGTGAAAAAACATGCATCAAAAAAGAATAGTTTTCTTTATTTATATTTATATTAAATAAGAAGTGTTTAATTATATTGTATTAAAGTAATAAAATAGTTAAATGTAAGTTTTTCAAGTGAACCACCTGTTAGCATTAGGTAAGAAAGTAAAATTTTCAGTTTATATAGCATAAATTTACATATTCCTTTTCATATTTACAGTAATTCTCTGAAGATGGTTTAATCAATAAAATAAACCGAAACGTCAGAAAAAAACATGTGTTAATTTTTTATAAAGTAATAATATGACCAAAACCCAAAAAATAAAAACTAACTAATAATAGTGAGGAGCAACCGGTTCCTCAAATTACTGAAGAACGAGCAAATCGGGAGACTGACGTTTGTAGTTTGGCAGAAATTAATTTTCCTTGCAATAGTACCGTAATTGCCGAAAAACTTGATATGAACGTTTGAACAGTTTGGAATATTTTAAAGCGGAACAAATATCGCTGTTACAAATTGCGAATAACCCAAGAAATTTTTCCGAAAGACCAGGAAACACGTAAGGTGTTTTGTGAGGACATGATAGAAAGGGCTAATAGGGATATAACCCCTGAAGTTTTGGCAAATATGCGAATCGTATTTTACAATAGAGTGGGTTATTGTCTCGCTCAAAGTGGAGGCCTGTTTGAACACCTCTTGTAGACTTTTAGGTGTTTTTGTTGATTTAATTGGATTTAACTATTTGTTTATTTATTTACAATTACTGAACGTGTTACTTTTATTTTTTACCAGAATAAAAGTTTATTTTTGAGAATGATTTTTAATTTTAAAGTGGTCTATTAGCTCTTACTTAGAAATTACCGTTGCGTTTCACTAGTATTTTTATTAGAATAAATGTTTATTTTGTAACAGAAATATCAATTTTCTTTACGCTCAACGCCCAACAAAAACTAATTTTTTTGTATTTCGACTATTTGATGTATTTAAAAAAATCAATGTATCAAATAGTCATTAAATATTCCAAATTCCGTCAATTACGTTATAAGTTTAGACGAAAAGTAAATACACCCCGAATGAGACGTTTCAAGGTACTGCTCGTCTTCGTGTCGCACGGAAGTTAGCGGGGGTAATATTGCGCGTAGGCGTTCCCTACGATCTTCTGTCCCGAACTAACTTGAAAGAAGTTAGATGGACTTGGTGGGTTAGAATTTGAGAAACGGCCAAAATAATTTCTAGTCAAAAAATTTAAAATAGAAGGTTGGCTATAGTAACCTTTCTATTAAACCTCGGTAATATGAACGGCCAGTCTTTTCTTTCTAAAGTTTCGTCTCAGGTCAAAGGCAACAGTGTTGTGGTTGCGTCGCACCCAGTTACATTTGTGCGCCGCTCTGCTATTTGACATTGGATTGTCGAGAAACAAATATTAACGATTACAAAATTGGGCTAAACAGAAAGGCAGTAATATATTTTCGCCGTACTCTGGTGTTGTAAAATACAAAAAAAGCATGTTATCCACATGACGAGTATCTAACTTTTAATAAATCAAAAGCCGAGGTTAAATTCCAAGGCTTACTGGATCATACAGTGGATCGAATTATATTGCTTCAATTAGATGCCCTTGAACAAATCGTTAAATTAGAATTGTAGATATGAGTTTTATTTGCAAATAGGGCTTCGATGGAACGTCAGGTCAGAGCCAGTACTAAAAGGAAATTCACTGATCCGAATATTTCTGATACAAACTTATTCCTAACCTCTTTTATTCCATTTCAATTAGCAGGTATTAACACTCAAACTCAACAAGAACAGATTGTGTTGTACAATTCCAAACCCTCCTCTACTATGAATTGCGGGCCTCTGAAATTTGAATTTATTAAGAAAACCGAACAAAAGTCTTTAACGAAAATAGAAAATTATGAACTCGAACCAGACAACTTGCACCATATAAAAGAGTTCTCTTTGCTACCCGAGCTTCAGTACAGTACGACTTATCTATGACGATGATAGATGGCTAGGTGAATGCTTTGGCTGGAGCGAAATCGGTCCAACGTTGTTACCTCTACCAAACAACATCTCAGTTCAACAACATTGATACTGTGTCCCAGTAAATACAGAGTATTTCAAGCTACAGCCATTGTAAAGAGTAAAGCGAAAACTGATCCTTCGGTTTCCCGTCATTTTGCAAATTATTGGAAGCGGACATTAAACTGCAATAGAGAAGTTTTGGGAATACAAACTTCAAACAGCAAGATTATTCTTCAAAGGATATTCTTGGTACAACATTCCAAGAGGAATCCACAAATGACTTACTTCATTGACCAGACATCATAGTATTTGCAATATTACCGCTAGGTAAACTATCGAAAGATACACAAAAATCAACGGACAAGTTAATAAGAAACTGTCGCCTAGACTTTGCCCAAAAATCTTCTCAAGAAAAATATGGAGGATGTGTTCCAAAACTTTTGGTATCGATGGATCCGTACACTGTTTTTTGACATCGTAAAGATTCGGACAACAATTCGTACGTATTGGAGAACGAGAAAAGAGCTGTTAACAAAGAAGGCAACGATTAAAAAGTTCTTTTTATTAATTTTATTACAGTCGTATTATTTATTCATTTGTGTAAATCAATAAATATTACATTACTTACAAATTATTTGCATTGATATTTGGTAAGAAGTCCTAAGCATAGAGGAAAAAGTACTTTTGCCTTTTTAACGATTATCGATATCCACGTATTTATTATTATAGTATTATTTTTAAAATGCACCTTGGATTCAAGCGCAATATTCTATTCATGAAAATACAATTATTCTTTTTATTTTATTTTTAAATTGCATATTTAACAGCTATTGAACCACATTAGACGTTTTTCGAATTTATTTTCATGATTTTAAAGATTCAGTCTGCTATGTTGGATCCGTTTTTATTTTTAATATTAAATCCGTGCTTTCAACCCACTGTATTTTGACGACCCCGCCAACCATCTTTGCTGGAAACCAGAAAGGCCAGAAGCCAGCTACAATACAACGTATGTTTTATTTCACTTCTTCAACATGGCTAAACGGGTTGTCCGTCTTTTTTTGTTACATCCCCTTTTATTTATATATATATATATATATATATATATATATATATATATATATATGAAGTAAAATGCGAACAGTAAATGCAAACTTTTCTCCATCATATCCTTTCAGTGTTAGAGGTTGCACAGTTAGAATAAATTGTTATAAAACGCAATTCATCCTATTTCACCATCATCGAGATGATGGCCTACCTGTACCACCATACCGAGAAGAAAGTGACCACAGTGATACGGCAGAGGTACATGTTTCGTCTCTATTAGACTCATCAGGGTACCGACGTACACCTGGCTGTGCAAAGGACAGATCGGAAGAAAGCATGCAAATACTAAACGCCGCTTCATATATATATATATATATATATATATATATATATATATATATATATATATATATATATATATATATATATATATATATATATATATATATATATATATATATGGTTCAATATCAAAATTTGATTCTTGATTTGGAAGTAATATTAACGATGATTGTATGACACATTAATTTTACTGCATTTGTAAATATTGCAGTAAAATGCTATTGGCATACGCTTTATCAGCCCCAAGCAGGAAATTGACACGTTGCAAAATATTAAAGTGTAATTTGTTTTTAGTAATTCAAACATATTTATTATAAAGTTTAGAGATGTATTGAGTTATTTATATATTCTGCGAACTTGGAAATGTTGATACATAAATAAATAAAAATATAAAAACGTGAATTTCTATATACCAACGGTTTCTATTTAGTATGGCATAATATAATTATACTTATTGATTTATAGAATATGAGTGGCCATCAATTCGCAGATCCTGATCCCGACATCGATAAGAGTGATGAAACTCAGTCAGATAAAAAAGCTATAGAATGGGAATCTACAGCATTGGACGTGGTCAATAAAAAAGAAGACTTGTCAGAACACGAAGAAGAAGAAGAAGAGTTATCATCGGATTCCTCATCCTCAAAATCATTAAATAAAAACAAACAGAAAATTTTTGAAAAGAAGATTGCATCAAAGCAGGTTACATCATTGGATTTAGATAATGCACTAGAAAAAGTTAAAAATTCCCCACATGGTCCTCTATTAGAAGATAATAATAATAAAGCTTTACCAGATGATGCTGTGTCATCGGAAAATAACTTAGAAGATAGCCATATGAAAGATCCTAGAACTGAAATTAACATTTTGCTTCTTGGAGAGTCAGGGGTTGGAAAATCGACTTTTATTAACTCTTTTGCGAATTACATGAAGCATGAAAATTTCGAGGCGGTACAAGAAAATAATTTAAGTGTGCTAATACCTGCGAGGTTTAGCATTTTTGACAAGTGAGTATGAAAGAATATAACATTTAAGTAAGGCGAATCTAGACCGTTAGGCTTTGACCGCCTGCTGCTTTATCCGCTCGATCAATTCATAGTAAGTTTTTATCTAGTTTTATTTAAGCTTTCATTTTTGCACTAATGATTTCCACATATTTTTATAATTTATTGCCTTGTTGTGTGGAAGTTTGGATTTTAATAGCAGCTCCAATGGAATTTTCTTTCCATTCAATGTCGTTCGATGGGTAGCATTCTTCGGGCCACTTTATGTTTCTGTGTACCAGATGTCTATCTTTCTACGTGATGCAAGGGTCAATGCAAAGAAATTTTGAACAGCTGAAAGTGTTCAAATACTCGCCGTAATTTTTAATTGTTTAGTTATAGACCGAATTATTCCAGTGTACAGGGTGAGTCAACGATTGGATGAAATAAGTTTGTGCCTTTTCGGTGAAATTTACAAAGAAACTATATTTATTGTTTGATACAGTTTATTTTTACGCAGATTTTAAAAATATTTAGGACTCTACAGGGTGAGCCAAAAAACTAGGACAGCATAAAGTTGTATTTTTTTAAATAGAACACCCTATATACGAATCGTATTTTCGATTTAGCTTATAATTTTAAATCTTTTTTATTAAGGGTTTACTATAACAAAACTTTATAGTTTCTGAGATAATTAAGTTGAAAGAAAAAAAGTCACATTTTCAAGCATCAATTCAATCCTAAATAACGTTTTCAATTTTGTGACAAATATATTCAAATTTGGAATTTAGCAAGGCCAAGGACAAGTTAACATAATTCTTACCTAATATTTGCAATAAAAGCTACAGGGTGTTGAACACATCGGCTCAAATTTGAACAAGTTTAAATGAATAAATATCTTTTTTTTTTAAATGGTACACCCTGTATATTTTCATGTTATTTAATAGAGTAATAAAAACCCTAAAAGTTTTGTTCAATATATCCTATACCTATTTATAATAGTTTTTCAGATATTTCAGTTTTTCTTTATTTCCATACTTTTTTACAGAAAGTCTTCATTATCATAGTAGCCATGTAAAATAATAAAAAGAAACTACAGAAACAAACAGAATGTGGTTAAATATGATGAAATACATTATTCGTTATATTACAACGGCAATAGTTTAATTAAATATAATGTGAAAAAATTAACATAACAATAACGACAAGGCAAATACATATTTACTTTTATACTAAATTGAAACAAAAAAATTACCTATTAAATACTGAGATTAATTATTTCTTTTTAATAAGTGTTCGAATAAACGACCCTCTTGTGCAATGCACAAATTTAGTCTTTTTTGCAGATTTTCTCGGACCCTGGACAAAATTAGTGGCGTTATTGTTCTACAGGTATCCCTAATCCTGTTTCGCATATCTTCCACTGTTGTTGGTGGATTAACATTCACCTTATTTTTAATATAACCCCATAGGAAGAAATGTAATGGGGTGATGTCGCAAGACCTTGGTGGCCACTCAATGAAACCCCCACGTCCAATCCATTTTTGCGGATATCGTTGGTCCAAAAACGCACGAACTTCACGATGGTAATGCGGAGGCGCACCATCGTGCTGGAACCACATACTATCGAGCTCATCCCTATCGAGACCTTGAAGCAGTTGGGGTAGTTCTTCTTGTAGAAAGTTCAGGTAACTATGGCCATTTAGTGGTTCATTAAAAAAGTGGGGTCCAATAATTCGATTATGATGAATACCACACCAAACATTTAATGACCAGTGGTTTTGATGTTGCACCTCTCTAATCCAAAATGGGTTCTCTGTGGCATAATAATGCATGTTGCGTCTATCTACGGCACCGTTACTTCTAAAAGTAACTTCATCACTAAACATTACCTTGCATAATAAATTTGGATTTAATTGAATCTCCGCATTTATTGTACGACAAAAGTTTACACGACTTTCAAAATCCTGCCCGTGCAATTCTTGGTGTAATTCCATGTGATATGGATGATCCCTATATTTCTTGGTAGTACGATTAGCGGTAGATTGTGATGTTTCACATAATGCTGCTAACTGACGGCTACCAATATAAGGATTTTCCTGAACATTTAACAATACTTGTAGTTCTTTTTCTTCATTAGTTACTGGTTTGTTGACCACTTTACGTTTTGGATAATCAACAGTACCAGAAGAATCAAATCTTTGCATTAAGTTTTGAAAAGTATGGGTATTAGGCTGGCGTCGATCAGGATACTTCATTTTGTAAATTCTTTGAGCAAGAAGGCAATTTTTTTTAGCCTCTCCTATTGTATAAATCATATCTATTAACTCATTCTTTGGAAAATTCATTTTACAATATAAGATGAATGCAAAAAAACCAAACTACACTACATAAAAACCAAAAGAAGCGATTGCGGTTATAAATTTGACACATAGAAAAATGTTCTTTTACATTGTTTTTGCCATGGCTACTATGATAATGAAGACTATTTCTGTAAAAAAGTATGGAAAATAAGAAAAACTGAAATATCTTAAAAACTATTATAAATAGGTATAGGATATATTGAACAAAACTTTTAGGGTTTTTATTACTCTATTAAATAACATGAAAATATACAGGGTATACCATTTAAAAAAAAGATATTTATTCATTTAAACTTGTTCAAATTTGAGCCGATGTGTTCAACATCCTGTAGCTTTTATTGCAAATATTAGGTAAAATTATGTTAACTTGTCCTTGGCCTTGCTAAATTCCAAATTTGAATATATTTGTCACAAAATTGAAAACGTTATTTAGGATTGAATTGATGCTTGAAAATGTGACTTTTTTTCTTTAAACTTAATTATCTCAGAAACTATAAAGTTTTGTTATAGTAAACCCTTAATAAAAAAGATTTAAAATTATAAGGTAAATCGAAAATACGATTCGTATATAGGGTGTTCTATTTAAAAAAATACAACTTTATGCTGTCCTAGTTTTTTAGCTCACCCTGTAGAGTCCTAAATATTTTTAAAATCTGCGTAAAAATAAACTGTATCAAACAATAAATATGGTTTCTTTGTTAACTTCACCGAAAAGGCACAAACTTACTTCATCCAATCGTTGACTCACCCTGTACAAAATCTTGTAAAAACAATAAGTAGCATAGCAGAATAACATGCATTACGAAGTTTTGGTAAATAGTAAAGGTAACTGAGACAGCACAGTGGGAAAAGTACTTGAGTAGAATAATTTATTTTTAACGTTAAACGGGCACGAATAGCTCACTCAATTGGACTTAGTCTATAATAATTTACCCTCTACACATACGCGTTAAAGAGCCCTTAGAAAAAGGATTTCCAGCATGCAGAAGTTCAGCATTCCTAGTTATATATGCATGCATTTGTGACAGAATTTGATCATAGACAGGAGTCTGCTAATGACGTATTGCGGTAGCGTCAGCCATTCTATCTATAAATTGGCTGCCACACATTAATTTGTAGCTATTTTAATAACCTATAATTAAATTTCACAGTAATAAAAACACTCTGGAAGTCTGGACGTTCATCTTCTCTCTTGTAGCTTTAGTACCAAACAACTACGGTTATATAAGCTTACCAAAACCATAACTCAGAACTTCAGGACTCGGGCAATGCTGTCAATTAGCTGGACAGATGACATCTCTTGTTTACAGCTCACACAGCAGTACGTCCGCGAGTTTAGTCGCGTGAAGGTTTTTGATTAAAAGTTAAACAGAAGTTTCTCAAATACTTAATCTATTAACAAAAATAAATAGAAAAACGAACTATTTACAATGAGAAACTTAAAACTAATAACAATTACGAAAAAAACTAACACATTTGTTCTTCTTGGCCGTTCTTTTAACCAAAAACGTAAAACCCAATTTTGAAAAAACACGTATAAATAGCTTACTAAAATATTAAACAGAAAAAGAAATAAAACGCGAAAAACAGCTATTTATATTACTTAATCAAACCGTATGAAAATCGCAAAATGTCCACTAAAATAACATGCGATATTTCCTTAATTTCCCAAATTAAATGAAAAACAAATCAAACTAAGAAAACCTTCATTCCCGACGATTATACCCGTGACGTAATTATTCTACGGCAGTGGTACTCATGGTATCGATCTAACGACTTTCAAATTATAACTGAAATTTAGTGTTTTTTTTTTTAAAGAGCGTTCTCAAATCTTACACCCTCTCTCCCTCTTTTTAGTTGCTTTTTCGGTCGTACGTCCTGTAACCGACAATTTGATTCCCTTAAGAGTGAGTCCACACGATAAGAAAAATCTGGGCGGCAGCGTAGCGTAATAAGACATATGTCAAATTTCAAGCATTGTGATTTGTTAGATTTAAAAAAAGACAAAGACCGAAGATTTCCCGCCTAAATCCGCCTTTTCCAAGGTCATTACGCCAAATGATGTTGAACTTTTTAGCGGACTGCTTTAAAAATGGTGGAAACTGTTTACTTTCAATATTTTGTATGAAAACATAACCTCTGTTTTTTTTTAAACTTTGTTGTTTTATTTATATATTTTATTTTGCGAGTTTTGAAATATGGATATTTATGAATTGTGTTAAATTGTTTTAATTTATTAAAAATGCTTGTTACCGAAGATCATTACTGCTTAGTCCTCAAAAAAAAAAAGATTTTTGTTCATTTTTTTATTAATTTTATAACAATTGCAATAATACAGGTGTTTGTTATATAAATTAAAGCTTATGAAATAAAGGCCATTATATAACACAATTTCTATTCAACGACAATTTCTGATATCGAGACGCTAATCCACAGACATGCCCTTAGCTATGGTTACCAGATCAAATAATGAGATTCCCTGACAATATCCCTAACGTTTCTGTAAATATCCGGACATTTATCTGAATGTTGTATGTTAAGGCAGTGAGATTTTCATAATTTTTGCAATCAAAGCATCAAATGCCAATATCGAGTGAGTATTCTCATTAATGGGAGCGTAGTGGACTAAGGAGAGACACAGACTGTCTATATTGTTATAAGCTTTGCCTTTCGCTGCCACCAATGTTATAACTTTGCTAGTTCTGCTTTTAGTTTATCACTGGTTTCGATGAATTCAAATAAATCTAATATTACTTTTTTAATATTTTATTATAATGTTCACTAAATCATGAGGTAACAACAGTTTTCGTTCTTACTTACCAATTTAATGTTCCTATTGTAGTTTTTTGATTTTAATTCCTCTCGTCTCAATGTTTATATCCTAGTTATATTCTATTCTGTATCTAAATGATATATTTTACAGTCATAGGCGTACTAACAAATATAACTTATAACTATTTATTTACATGATTACTGAAATGAAAAAGTGTGTATTTATGGGACGATGAAAATATGAACAGAACTAATGGTCTCTGTAAAAAGTAAAGTTTTAGAGTTTTGGAGATTAAGGCATGCTTTTGTTTGAGCCTATTAGAACATAAATTTACTTAAGATATAACTGTTTCTTAAGGGAGTATTAAATATAAGACTATAATTATCTATTAATCCATAAGAGTAACTTAAAAATATATATAGTAATTTAATAATTAATAATTTGTAGTAATAGTTGGTTTACAACAATGTCTTCTGTTAAGGTTCTACTCTAGACACAATTTAACTTAAAGAACATATCATGTGAAGAATGTCATGAAATGGTTATAAAAGTCCAGCAATTGCCAAAAGAAACATCAAGCAATAAAAAGTATGAAACTAAATTTATTAATATACTAAATTAACAATTCACTCATTTTGTTAACGTTTAATCAATTTATTTTTTTCTCACTAGAATGATTAATAAATATTTTTTCATTACTTATATTTTCCTCTTTTAATTTCAAAAAAATACTGCCAATTGCAGTTTTTTCCTCTTTCTTCCTAACAAGGGGCTAAATTTCAGACATGTCAGGAAAATTCCTGTCGTCTGGTAACCCTATCCTTAGCAAATTTTATATAAACCTATTATAAACAATTAAAAAGTAAAAATTAACAATAATGGAAATTTAATAACAGAAATCCAGTTAGTGTTATACGTAATATATTCTTCTAAAAACTACAAACAATTGTAATTATTAAAACGATTGTTAAAATGACACTTTATATTAAAACTCTCGTCTTTGAACTCCTTGGCAATTCTTTACCAGGTAGAAGTGGCAAACTTCGGAAATAAAACTTGCTTTAAAGAGTCTCATATTATCGCACAAGTAATATGACTAATTTCAAAAACACTGTTTACCGACTCGGTATTCGCACTGTTGCTTTCACATGCTGATTTCATCAGCTAAATATCACAATGTTTTTTCAAACCTTGTAATAAGGGTATAGCTGTACACATTTCCATAGCGTGTTTCTTATTTATTGGCCCAACAACAGGTTTTCCAACTCACCAAAAGTAACAGGAAAATATTTTTAAAAAATCAGGATCACTTTCTCGCATTTCTTGAATTAAATCATTAGTATGTCCAAGCCTTTCTCCAATGTTTTTCTCAAAAACAGATCGTGTGGACTCACTCTAAAGCTCGAAGGTTTGGGAGTTTTCGTACTGACGGCATTAGCTGTACTATGCCGGATGCTTGATTCCCGAATTGGCCTCTGAGCATCTTAATCTTAATTTTTATATAAACACAGTTAATAAAACTATTCTATTTCTTTCTATAACTAAAGGAATAAGATAACATACCGTCTGTGGAAAAACCTGAGTGCTGGTATTTAAATCATTCTTTCTTGCAATCAGGAAAAACAGTCGCTATATTAATTTCTTTCACAGGTCAAACGTTATGTTACAGTATAATGAGTTTATTTGATTATTCTTTTGTTTCCTAATAATGGGAAAATCGTTCAATATTTTAATATATTTTAACGGTATTTCATATACCATATGTTAAAAAAGCTACCCTTATCACGTCGGTTTTATTTACATAACCAGGGTAGGATTATCTCGATAGATTTATGGGCAAATCTTAGATAGGGTCTTATTACGTCTTCATAAATTGACTGAGTTTATGTATTTTTAAGAATTAGATTTTCTTGGATAGTGATAAAAATATATACGGGAAATCTATTCACAGAATGATTATTTAATTATTCATTTTAACAGAATATAGTTCACATTGAACAGTGTAAAATAATTAATATTTGTTCCATTATACATAACGCAACTATTATTTTGTCTATTTATCCACTTATACAGGAACAACATGTCAGATTGCGCCATTCGATTTTCCAGTGTTCGTAGCCTCAACAAATCGAACCCTGCCGAGCCTTGCACGATAATTGAAATACATATTGTCTCCGTGCTTTCTAAGAAGTGCAAATTTCACAGATCTCTTTTTGATTCTTTCACATTTATCTATATGAATCCTCTAAAATAGGGAATAGATGCTTATAGATTCTATTACTGAAACCAAGCTTTTTAAAATTACTGTTGACAATAGCGTCGACATGTAAGGCAAATGTGCGTCCCGAATCTAATATACTACACAGAATAGTTCATTAATCACAAAAGGTTGTGAATGAATGAATAAGAGTGGTGATAGTCGATCCTTGATACTTAGGCCTCGTTGCACCCATTACATCCAACCATGGCTGCAGGTCATTCGAGGTCGATCGCCTTTGCGAAGTCAACCAGCCTCGTTACCTGACCTTGCCTAACTACCTTTTAGGATATCATTCTATCCCTGAAATGCCTCTGTCTCAGTTCGTTGAGCGTCGGGCACTCTTTGAGAATATTGTTGACAATTTCATCCTCCTTCAAGCACCATAGGCCTACCGGATGATTCGTGACACTAATCCTATAATGATGGCCTCGCAGGTGACATGTCCCGTCAGTAATCTCATCACGATTTGCAGTTCGTTCATCTTCAGGAAAAAAAACCTCCCTTGTAAGCCTAGCATTATATGTTCCTTGCCACATCTCATTCCAGGGGCTTTCCTCCAGCATTCAATAAATTTTCTCTTTAGCTACAGTTTTAGTTCTCTGTTACCGACAGTAATTGGAATACACTGGGGGCCGTATGTTTCAGCGGCGAGTTCCATCTTTGCCAAACGGTCCACTTCTTCGCTTCCATGGGTACCCGAATAACCCGGGACCCACCCAAACACCAAAAAAGCCGCTGTTCACTAGCCATGAACAACGATTAAACAAACCTTTTTAAATCTACTGGGATCATTAAAGTTGGTAATTAAATCTACCGGTATCATCATAGTTGGTAATATTTCCCTCTCCTTCAACTTCCTTGATTTTAAATTAACAATCAAATTGGTTTTCAGAAAATTTCAAAAACACGTTATTGAAATTGGAACAAATGACAAAAATGAGTATCTAGCAGATGGTGCTGCAGCAACTCAAGATGTTAAATCGTACGTTTTCTATGTAACACTTGATACCAAATCTTATTTGATAAGACTTATCGATACACCGGGAATGGGCGATCCTAGAGGCATCGACCAGGATAATAAGAACTGCGATTATGTTTTGAATTACCTCGGAAGATTAGAAAAAATTCATGCCATTTGTGTTCTATTGAAACCAACTAACTCTCGTTTGGATGTATTTTTAAACTATTGCGTCGTCCAAATTCTTTCCCGTCTGGAAAAATCAGCTACAGAAAATATAGCTTTTCTTTTTACCAATACAAGAGGACAGAATTATACACCAGGAGAAACGTATACCTCTTTAGAGGTACTAGTAAAAAGGATAAAAGATGCAAACAACGTAACACTGCCACTAAGCCATGAAAATGTGTTTTGTTTTGACAATGAAGCATTTAGGTTTTTGGCTTCAATTAAACAAGGAGTTGAGTTTAAGGAAGGTATTTTGGAAGCGAATATCGAAAGCTGGAAATATTCCTATAAAGAAGTTTACAGGTAAGTAAATATTATGCTTACATCCCTAAAGTGCGTTTTGATTGATTGAGTGATATAGAAGCCCTTAAACTGCAGCCTAATGACTTACTGTGTCTCCTGTTATATCTGTTCTGAGATAAGAGGGTGCTTGCCTTAATCAAGTCTAGCAGCCTGTTCAATTGTTTGTAAGAACCACCCAAATTTGTGTGACTTGCCCCGGGGGTTAGCTTTTTTTCCTGATTTTTGTCTGGAACAATTACCACGAGAGAAATGAGTGTTCAAAGCAGGCGATTTTATAAAATTTATAATTTTTACAGCGTCGTTCAAAGTACTGGATAATTCCGCAGGAATGCGTTTACATGCCAGTGATTATCTATTAATACAGCAATGAATCCATTTAGTAATCTCGTTGGTTTTCTTTACCCTCACCACAAGACCAGAAAATGATCATTGATTTTGTTCCCATCCAAACAAAAAGACCAATTTATTTAATTTTTTCAAAATAATCATTGATCATACCGGAAATTGCTGCACCTGTCGTATAGTTTTTCATTGGTTTTGCGAATAATGTATCTTCTTGAATGGAATTCCTTCCAACATAGACAAGTAATACTGGAGTGTTTTCTACATCGGTCGACTTGTTAAACTGAATAGCGAAATATTTCAATTTAATACTTTTTAAAATTTTACTTTTCACATCATCTGCCAAATCATCAATTTTCCGTGACACTGTGTTGTTTGATAGGGGAACGAGGTCAATTTTCTTTGCCGCTTTTTCTTCAAGCATACATTTCGTGATGTCTTTAACACATGGTCAATCAAATTTTCTGCTACATTGTATGCTTGTGTAGATCTTGCAATTCTGTAATTAACTCGAAATTATGCTTACTATCATCATTTAAATTTGTTAGAAAAGAAGGACCAGGCTTATCCTTGTAATCCGAATGTCTTGTTTCAAGATGTCTACGAAGAGATGGTTTTAAACTGCTGTTGGTCAGGATTTCACTATAGATTACACAAAGCGGCCAGGATTTCACTATAGATTACACAAAGCGGTTTAGGTTCTGACCTCCCCGGTGAAATAAAACCTATTTGTAAATTAGACCAGGGCTTATCTGTAAAAGATCGGAGTTTCGTTGATGTAAATGGAACATGGAGATTTTTGCATGAGAGCCTTCAGAATAACCTGAATAAAGATAAATTTGATATGCGTCATTTCAAAAAGTTGGGCAACATTGTTTTTATTAATAAAAATATAAAATTAATGTAAAAAAAAACGTTTCTTTTTTTTTTAATTTTTCTCTCGTGTAACTTTGAAGGTATTCATTTTAGAGGCAAGTTGAAAAGGAAAAAAGTTTCGTAATTAAATTTGCCATAAAATAGGGTTGGTTGGAAATCTCAAAATAATTTCCCTTATTGCAAAATAGCAATAATTTAAAAAAAAAGGTAAAAAAAAAACAGTTTTTAATCAATTTTTTTCGACCATTTAAATTTCTCTGAGGACCGTCATATTAGAGCAAAGAAAACTTTATGCCATGATAAAATAACACGCTAAATTCGTTAGGATCGATTAGATAGTTTTTGCACAATAATTTTGCAATCCGATTTCGTTTACAAAAATTGTCTATTTTTCAACTTTGTCTGAGTCCAAAATATCACGTTAAGGTATTTGAATTTATTTTTGACATATAGTAGGGAACTTTTCTAACGCTTTTTTCAGAATCAAAATCGGATGATTTGGTCGCCCTCAGAAATTGTTTAAAGACATTGTTGATATTTTTGCTTATAAACAAATAGCTTATCTTGATGGATTTTTTTTTTGCAGTACATGGTTTGAAAGTACTTGAAAAGACGTTTCTTCTCTTGAGAAAAAATTTCAAATCCGTGAATTGATTTCCGAGATACAAACTGTCAAAGTTTGCTTTTCAATGTAAAAAAAAACGTTTTTCTGCACTCTGTAAAGTCTGTAATATAATAGTGTTAAGAGTGCTTTATTGAACCCTTTGAACATAATTTAAATTGAATAACTATTTTATTTTTATCTGTATTTTATGTATAAAAAATTTAAAACCAATTTTTTTTTTCAATTTGTTTAAACAATGATTGTTTAAACAAATTTGACAATTAAAGTAAATATATATCGGTATAGTATGCTTAATTATATTAATAAATAAAGATTCGCTTGGAAATTCCAATACTATAGAGTGCAGTATGCTGTAAGTATGATGCATAAATAACGTCATTTGTTTGTAACAAAATGATGCGCATTTTGATATTTGGGCACCATTATTCGCGGTACATCGATTTGAAAAAAATGATCAAAATCGCTCTATTAGAAGTCGAGAAAATGAAAATTTTTTTCAGATATGTATTTTGAATCTTCGACTTCAATTTTAAAATGAAGCTGCCCACCCCTCTTTTTTTCATTTTTCACGCGCGTGGGCGATATTCATTTCATTTTTTATTAAAGTTTCCGATAACATATACATTTAATTATTTGTGTCAAAAAAGAACCAAGTTTTTGGTTCAAGAATCAGGTCCGTATTGTTTATAGATTCACGGTAACAGGCTGTCAACTTTGACAGTTTGTATCTCGAAAACCAATTGACGGATTTGAATTTTTTTTTCATGAAAAGAAGCGCCTTTCCAAGTACTTTCAAACCATGTATCCAATAAAAATCCGCCGAGATAATCTATTTGTTTATAAGCATAAATATCAACAATGTCTTTAAACAATTTCTGAGGGCGTCCAAATCATCCGATTTTGATTCTGAAAAAAGCGTTGGAAAACTTGAGTTCCCTACTATATGCCGAAAATAAATTAACGTAATATTTTGGACTCGGACAACCTTGAAAAATGGTCAATTTTTGTAAACGAAATCGGCTTGCAAAATTATTGTGCAAAAACTATCAATTCGATCGTAACCAATTTTAGCGTGTTATTTTATCATGGCATAAAGTTTTCTTTGCTCTAATATGAAGGTCCTCAGAGAAATTTAAATGGTTGAAAAAAATTGAATAAAAAACTGCTTTTTTACCCTTTTCTTTTTATTATTGCTATTTTGCAATAAGGGAAATATATTTTGAGATTTGCGACCAACTCTATCTTATGGCACTACGAAACATTTTTTCCTCTAAAATGAATATCTTCAAAGTTACACGAGAGAAAAGTTTAAAAAAAGTTTTTTTTCGTTAATTTTATATTTTTATTAATAAAAACAATGTTGCCCAACTTTTTGAAATGACGTATATCAAAATTATCGTTATTTAGATTATTCTGAAGTCTCTCATGCAAAAATTTCCATCTTCCATTTCACATCCATCTAAAAACAGATAAGCCCTGGTCTAATTAGTCACTGTCATATTTCTTTCCTTTTTTCTCACTCTGTTCGCCTATTTTTTCCTTTGCTTTTAGTCTGTCGAGACCGTAGCTCACTACAACAGCCATCCTGTGTTGGTTCCAAATAAGGGACTGAAGGAGAAGAAACAATTTTCGACAGACTTGACAAAATTACCCGTTTTTAACCAACGATCCATCATGTATTTACGTAGTTATAATTATTTACTAAAGTGGTTTACTCTACTAATATTTATGTACACACTATTCATTAACTATTAACTTATTTATCTTTTTGAAATCAGCTAAGGTTTTTAAGCTCATCGTACGATCCATTTCGACTCTACTCTTCCTTTATGCGGTTGCGGCGTTTTTATATCTGCAGACGTTACTCTTTCATGTGCATTTGGGAAGTCTTGGTTCATCGATAGAACTTGCCGACTCGTTCGAGAATGTACTCGCATCGTCAGCGACGTAGCGACTTATCGCATTAAAGATTGTTGCCTGTTGTCATGTTTAATTGAAAATTCCGCCACCGTTACAATATTTTTTTCGTGAATCCCTTTATAAAGCTCGCGAACCCACGAGGGATTTCGAACTACCGCTTAGGAAACGCTAATCTATATCTTTAAGACTTGTAATAAATTTTCTACTGAAATATTAATATTTTATGATGGTGTGCGTTTTTTTACATGCATATTAGTCTTAAGTTCACTTTTTTCCTCTGTAACAGTAAGCCCACTGGAAAATATTCAAAAATTCTGTTCCACTCATGCTAATTCTTCAAAATGCTTCTGAGGAAATTGTTTCTATTCAGTTTATTCAATAGCAGAGTGATTTATTATTTTTTAGGCTTTTAACTTACATCTCGCAGCTTAAACCACACGATCCGAAGAAAACTATAAGCATTAATCATGCCCGAAAAATGGTTCTACAATTGGCGCAACCGTTAGCAGAGATAGTACAGTTAGTCGGAGACAATATTTATCAGTTGGATCAACACACGAACCAACTGTTGATGGAAAATCAGACGTTGGAAGAACTTAAGCAAAATTTGTATATGCCAGTGATTGATATAAGAGTAAAAGAGTTGGCTCAACCGGTTACTGTTTGCACTGCACCGAAGTGCAGTACCACCTATAAGGTGAGTACATGAGTTAAAATATTACACAAGTAGGGTAATTCACAAGCACAGAGAAATATATCTTTTAGCATTTTAGCACGTGAGTCAAATGAAGTGTAGTACCCAATATTTGACAAATTAAAATTCTAATAAAAAATAATATAATTTAACAATAAATAGTTTGCAAGACATTTATCATTGAAATAGAAAAAATTAAAAAAACAAAACTTTATTCAAGTCGTTTAAGATAGCTTGTCGTAACTTGTATTTAATTTGGCAACATTGTGTTTTTACTGTTTGTTTAGCTCCGAGGTATTCTAACCCTACTCTTTCATAACAAAAAATAAAAGTTTACAAAATAGTAAAATGTCGAAACTCGAACATCTTATCGCAAAAACGCTGATAAATTTGTAAAGTCTTAAACGTAATTAATGGCGTCAGAATATAGAAATACAAAAAAAAAACGTAAATCAGAAGAAAGTCTTACTCTACAAGATGAGTATGTTCATACCAGTAACCGAGTGATAGAAATTAAATGTCTTGCTGATGGTTTGTGATGTAAAAATTGCGATTTATCAATATATGTAAGACATATCGTTAAAGCGAAAATTTTTGAGTTACTATGTATTTTTCATTTAAAAGGTATAAAATATAATAGTATACATTTAATTCATACAAGTAGTTATAAAGGAGACATTAACTGTTGGTAAATATTAATTTCATATATATATATATATATATATATATATATATATATATACATATATATGAAGTAAAATACGAACAGTAAATGCAAACTTCTCTCCATCTTATCCTTTCTGTGTTAGAGGTTGCACAGTTAGAACAAATTGTTATAAAACGCAATTTATCCTATTCCACCACCATCGAGATGATGGCCTACCTGTACCACCATACCGAGAAGAAAGTCGAAACTTACCCTCCCCGCCACAGTGATACTGTGCAACCTCTAACACAGAAAGGATAAGATGGAGAGAAGTTTGCATTTACTGTTCGTATTTTACTTCATTCATACGCGGAGCTGCATATAGTTGTACGTTTGCTGAATGCGATTTCAGCACTACAACGGCATAATGTGGATATATCCACTGCTATTGCATCTCATACGGAGGAATCCGTAAAAGCAGCATAAACATATATACGCCATCCGGCGGGAGGTCGGCGAAGCCGCGTTCAGTATTTGTATGCTTCCTTCTGATCTGTCCTTTGCACAGCCAGGTGCATGTCGGTACCCTGATGAGTCTAGTAGAGACGAAACATGTACTTCTGCTGTATCACTGTGGTGGGGAGGGTAAGTTTTGACTTTCTTCTCGGTATGGTGGTACAGGTAGGCCATCATCTCGATGGTGGTGGAATAGGATAAATTGCACTTTATAACAATTTATTCTAACTGTGCAACCTCTAACACAGAAAGGATATGATGGAGAGAAGTTTGCATTTACTGTTCGCATTTTACTTCATCCATATGCGGAGCTGCATATAGTTGTACGTTTGCTGAATGCGATTTCAGCACTACAACGGCATAATGTGGATATATCCACTCTATTGCATCTCAAACGGAGGAATCCGTGAAAGCCGCATAAACATATATACGCCATCCGTATATATATATATATATATATATATATATATATATATATATATATATATATATATATATATATATATTGTGACGGACTTTATAGCATGGTACATTTCATAGTATTACTTTGTGTTGGTAATTTGTAGGGTTTTTTTTGTTTTTTTTATACGACTTCATAATTTATGTTATCGTTGTAAATTTCCTCATGAGACGTCTATAAAAGAAGATCTGGATTTTTTCAAAAATTTCATTTCCTTTCAACATGGACCATCTATGACAGAAGATCTAAAAATTGGAATCTTCTGGTATCGACAAAAAGGGGTATATAAAAGGTACAGATCGCCTTTCGTGGACAGTTTATTTTGAGAAGTCATTGAAGTAAGTTGAATTATTTGACAAGTTGTCTGAATTGTGAGAATAAAAGGTTATAAAAAGATACAATGTGTATAAAGACCGAACGTTCGGAAAAATTCGGGTTTGCTTATGTCTATATATCAAACAATAGTAAGCCACCGCCTAAGACATTGTAATAAAGCTGAACAAGTACAAATTGTGGCTCTATATAACGAATGACGTAGACAGATTTCAGAGGTCAATCTATAGTATTAAATATTTTAGAAAGGTACCAAAAGACTGGAAATTTCGCACAGAGACGCAGTCAAAGGCACAAAAGGTTTGTAACAGCTATTGACTGTTTTTTATACAATTCTACAGGAAATTTCAATATTTGTCAATCAGATTTTATCAAAACACACGTTCAGTGCAATATTAAGAATTGGAAATATATTCTGTTCACGAACGAGATTAGAATTCAATTATGGAAATTCAGTGGACGAAGCTACATTGAAAACTTGCAAACTCATAAAGAGCATTCGGTTTAGAGAGGGTGGCATAATGCTTTGGGGAGGTATTAACTGGGATGTACCGAGCTCTTGAAAGGAAATATACAAATGGTTGGCAATTTTTATATCAAAAAGTCCTACAAGATTTGCGATACGTCGATCACAATGAAGGGAGCGAATTCATATTAATGTACGATAACTCACAACCAGCTGGCATAGTAACTAATTATCTCGATGCGATCCAGATTCAAAAATTATATTGACCATAATATAGCTTAGATCTAAATCCGAGGGAGCACATGTGGGATCAGATAAAATGGCGCATACGCTCAAGAAATCCTATTTTAAATACAATAGAACAACTTCTGTTTGCAACACGATATAAATGGGACGCCATTTAAGAATTCATTCAACTTGTACTGAGTAGCATGGCGAGAAGGATGCAAGTAGAGCTTAAGGAGTGAATACTCGTTACTACGTTCTTATTTTAGTCAATAGAGTAGTATTAACCATCCCAATAACATTTAAGTTCAAAGTAAATATCTTTCATTACAGTAATGTTTTTCACGATTTTTCTTTTATAAAGACTTAAAATTATTAACTTCAAATTTGTAAAAAGAACGGTCACTCCTCCCCAGTAAAAAGTGTTTATACTGACTTAATTCATCCAAGTTTAATATTTCAAAAATAAATATTTGATAATTTTCTCTAGTAATATTCACGGAATCGGTTTTTCCTCAGGGACTCTTCATATGTATCTATTGCAATATTAAGGAGATCCAATCGCTGAATCCAATCTGTACTATCGCGGAACTTTACCATGTCAATTTTTGAGAATTTAATTTTCAGAAATGTAAAAATTTGTACAGTCTTATGGGAAATCAGGATCTTGACACTTTCCTTTGAATTATACTGTCATTTGACATTTTTATCAACATCGGAGGGGCATTTGACAACACGTTCCACGATTCTATATGCAACCAACAGTGATCGGCTGCATCACATCAATGTTGACTCAAAGATTCATATATGCTGAGCTTAACAGTGTATCTGTTAAAATACTGTCAGGTAGGGACTATCCGCAGGTAGGTGTTTTATCACCCTTACTGTGAAGCCTTGTAGTGGACAGCTTGCTAAATGGGCTAAACTAAGCTGGCTTATAGACACAGGCCTTTGACGATGATCTAGTTATCCTGTGCCCTTGTTGCAAAGTCCGGGACCAATGATGCGGACCCTCCGGATCACGAAAAGATGGTGCCGGAATAAATTCGTGCAAGACCGAAGCGGTACTTTCAGAAAAAAGAGGAAAGTGGGAAGACTACCCGCAATTATCGTTTTTAATATAAGGGAACTGTTAAATACCTGAGAGTAATTCTGGACTTACGACTGAGCTAGAAATTTCTTTTTGAGCTTGTAAGCGAACATTTGTGTGCATATGGACACTGATACCGAATGTGATGTACTGGATATACGCCATGGTGAATCGTTCTATGATTACGTATGCCGCTATTGTATGGTGGCCTCGTACAGCCAAGCGCAAAACCGTCTTCAACTTAACAAAGTTCTAAAAATAGGTTGAGATGAGGGATGCCTCCACTAAGTTGCTGGAGGTTCTATTGAATTTCCTTCCTCCCCACTTATTCACAGAAAATGGAGCCCTTAAGGCAGTCCGCCGTCTTAGTTGTGTAGGGCATCTCGGGAACAGGAACTAGCGGGTATTCGGGTAGCTGGGGGAGCGTTGTGGAAAGATGCCCATCGTGCACCCTATGTAAACAGACTACAAGGCGCTGAATCTGCACCCAAACTACTATCTTGAGATACTTTAACCAAACAGAGGGAATTGAGAGGAATGTAAACTCTTCCCAAAAATGGATCCTAGCGGTTTACAGATGAATCTCGATAGAATGAAAGATCCAGAGCTGGAGTGTTCGGAAAAGCATTGTAGTCGGAGAGTTTTACTCTTCGGGTTAGCACGCAACGGTCTTTGAAGTAAAGATTTATGCTATTCTGCAATGTGGTAATCTCTGTGAGAGGAACATAAACAGAAATGGGACTATTAACATACGTTCGGACAGTAGAGCTGCAATACTGGCCCTGGGGTCCATTGTAGTAGCTTCACGACTGTTGTCTGAGTGCTAGGAAATTCTGGACATTCCAACAAAGAACGGCTGCACTTGGGTGAGTCTCGAGTTACTATGGTATATACGGAAATGAGGAAGCGGGCCGTTTGACAAAGATGGAGTCCGCGCCTGAACCGTACGGTCCCCAATCCATTATACTCGCTCCAATTACTGTTGGTAAGAGAACTGAAACTGTTACTGGAAGGCAAATTTATTGAATGTTAGAGGAAAGCTTTTGGAATGAGATGTGTCAAGAAACATATAAGTGGACATAGAGGGGTTCTTTTCCTGAAGAGGAAAGAACTGCGGATCGTGGTACGAGGCTATCTTTATAGGATTGGCATCGTGGATGATCCGGTGTGCAGATGGCACCTGGAGGAGCATTCAACAGACTGAGACAGAGATATTTCTGGAATACATTAATATTATCCGAGGCAGTTCGACAAGGTCAAGTGGCCGAGGCTACTTGAATTTGCAAAGGCGACCAGCCTCGAATGACCTGCAGCCGTGGTGGGATATAAAGGGCCCAACGAGGCCTAAACATCGAGGATCGAGTATCGCCACTCTTATGCATTTTTTCATAACAAATAATTAAAATTATTTTCAAGCAATAGTGATACCAAGCAGTATTCTATAATTTTGTCCATGAATTTATACATATAAATAAAATTGAAGTGTCTGTCAATCTGCATGCGCTAATCTTCTAAACAGTTGAACCAATTTCGATTAAACTTTATGGACGTGAAAAGGAGGTTGTCAGAAATTATATAGGCTACTTTTATTTTGTGTGCCTGTCTGCCAGCTAATCTTCCAAACTGCTGAACTGATTTCAATGAAAATTTACAGACATGAAGAGGAATTTTTCAGGAATGACATAGGTTGCTTTTTTTTTAATTGTTTACTGTTTATAACAGTTGTATTTAAGTTTCACTTCGACGAAGTCGCGGGTGAAAGCTAGTGTATGGTAGAAACCATAGACATAGTAGAGAATGGACCAGGCTAGTCATTCATGAATATGAAATTTATAAGCGCCAACATGTTTGTTGGCCAGGGGTTAGAGGGGTGTCATAGCTCACAATCTATTATACGCCAGCGGCGTAACAATTTTAAAACGAATAAAAATATCAATTAATATTCTATGATGCTTTTATTTGCAGAATTGAAATAAATATTTTTTCATAAGAAATAGTTAATTACTCTATCAATATGTCGTGATACGGAAGTTGTTGTACTTGAACATAAATCAGTATTCAATATAAAAATAATCGTAATATTCATATCATTTATCTTTTACGACATTAATGACTTGAAATAACCTTTTTTTTATCCAAGGCACTAGTTATTATTTAAAACAGAGTACCATGTAAGAATTATCCAAGTCCAAAGTAAAAAATTGCGTAATATTTTGCCGGATTTTAGTTGAGTGGCTAATTTAATGCCCATAATTCTAAAATCGACAAAAACTTTGTTTCTTGAACATTACTGTGATTGAATTTTTTTTTTCGAAATTGTATGGACTCGCTATCTATTTTTATTATTCCTAACAATGTGTCTATGCCGTACAGACACTCGCATATGAAATTTAACGTCAGCCATGAACATCGTAAAAAAGTAGTTTTACCAAAGTTCTAATGTCTCAAATATTGAAGTGCAATACTGAATAAATGTAATGACGTCGCGGAATGTAAATGACTACTTTGACGTTTGGTTAGTATACCAATTATTTGTAAAAATAATAACACTTGTACAAAATTCCTAAAACGAGAAAATGGAGATATTTTTTGTAAGTTAATAAATGAAGAAAATTAAAAATGGAAATATTTGAAAAATATCTATTCGACGGTGTATGTGTTCAGGAGAAAATAGAGTATTTACAACTTCATTTTCAAGAAATAACCTGTTAATAGACTGTTTCAATTTAGGTATTAATCTGAAAGACTTGTTACCGTTAAACCTGTTTCACTGAACAGTCCCCAAACTCCAATCATAAGAAATTTGTATTTAAAGAAATACAATAAAACAAATTAATAAAAATAACTATTAAATTTGTTTGCCCATTAGGTTTTGGCAGTACTATTGTTGAAAATTTTTAATATCTCGAATCGATAATCTGTCATGTGTTTCTAACGGGAAGTATTTCTTGATTTTCACTGTTTCTAGTATCCTAAAATATTTATGACAAAATATACCGATAAGGAAATAAATGTGTGGGATAAAAATAAGTATATGCTATTATTAAATATATTACTTGTTGGTCATATTACAATTATATACATAAAATAGAATAACGTACAATAAAATATACTTTTTTTTCTTACTTACTGACATTATCTAATTTGTGTAAAACAAATCTGAGACTATGTAACTATCGGACATCGAATAAAAATAAATAAAAATTGCCGAAATTGAAGTTTCATGTCTGAACTTTTCACACATGACAGTTATTACGCAAGTCATATATTTATTTATAACGTTTATGAGTCTTTTTTTTTTGCAGATTTTGTAATATCTTGGTTAAATGAAAATTTTACACTTTTACAAGTAACAGGGAAAACAAAAATTAAGGAAAAAATTGTAAAAAATAGGAAAAGCGGTAGTATTTGGTGTAATATTACAAGGGAAATGTTAATGAAAAATAATAGAAAATGGTGGGCTTCTATTATGTTGGTCTCACTTTAAAACACGAACACCATCAAATCGATAATAGAAATCGTTTAGGCCAAAATGTTCACTACAGATACGAAGTGACTTGGGCAAGATTTTATCTTGTAGTCCCAATATATTAATCCAAAGGTCTCGGCGGTTAGAATCACTGGGAAACCTATAAAAAATCACAGAAAACAAAATCTAAAATCTCAAGTTACCCGCCTATGATACCAAACTTAGCCTAAATTATGTCATTACCTGTGAAAAGTTAAATTTGGAAATAAATAATCCAATTTTCGGCAAACTTGGCAATGATTGACCATTTTGTCACTAATGAATAATTAGTCACTTACAAAAACACTTTTGGAATCACAAAAAATTAAAAAACGATCCAAGACACACAACGTCAACCACAAAAATGTCACATGCCAAAATTTTTATGAATGGACCGGATTCAACCTTGCTGGTACGATAGCGTAAAAGAAATTTGCGAGGTTGCCAGATTTCATAGTTTATCACACTACTTAGAAATCTTGAATTTTCTGAGACTTAAACTGACGCATTATAAAGCATACTATGTTAAAGATATTAGTTTAATATTGTAGCAATAAATTGTTTATAAATATTATATGAAATATATTATCATAATAATATTTTTTTTTTCATAAAAATTGGGTATTAACAAATTATATTGTTTTCCCTTATTTTTTTCCAAAACAGTTGGCAAATTACTACTGATTGTGACCCATTCGTGGCGTTTTGTTTTTGTAAACATTCCATGTCCAGACGTCCATGGTAGAAACCGAGTTTAAAAAATTTACAAGATGAGCTAGTTGGTTAACAATGTAACATTCACAGTTTCTTTCAGTTAAATTTAATATTTAATTGTTCTTACAGGTGGCCGATAAAAACAAATTCCATTACAAACAACGATGTCACAATCCTTGCCATCTGAATAATGTTCCAGCAGAGATTGTTGGTGATCCTAATCTTTTACGATGTTGGGCTATAACCAGGTCTACACAGACGTGTCATCAATGTGGGTGTAGATTTAATACACATATGCATATCTACTATGAGACCGATACCTTCGAAAATAAAATAGTAGATCAAAACGTTCTTAAAAATATAACTAGCAAGGAGGAGGCTACCAGACAAAAGCAGATTATGATTAACAAAATATGTGATCTTAAAGCCGAGTTAGAAAAAGAACATACATACATTATAAAGTGTTCAGCTGCGTTCGCTCACTTTTTACAACACAACGCTATCACTCCGATTAACGATTCCTTAAAGGAATATGTCAAATATTTGATAACAAGGTAAGTGTATATCTAAAAGAAATTAAAAAAGATGATTATATTTTTTCCCTTTCTAGAAAAAAAGGGTATATAGGTACTAAAGGGCTTCAGACCACGTTTTTGGACGAAGCTTTTGCCGTTGTACACATTGTATTTGGTGTACTGATTTATTATTAATTTTTAGCAAGTATGAGTCACACGAGTTTGAGGGCTAAAGCACATGAAAGTTGTTTTATCCACATTTAGATAAAACTTCTTTGCATCAATAGTTCGGTCAAGTTAGCCCTGAAAAGAGAGGTAAGGTTACCAAAATTCGCATAGAGCTGAAAATGTGTACAAATGTTCGGAACACCATTACAAATAAGTTGTTAAAAGTCCCCAACGATCCCATGCCTGGAAAAAAATGATTTCAAAGTCAAAGTGGGGAAAAATGGGTTTTTCGCGTTTTTCAGCGGCACCGATTTAAATTGGAATGTTCAGAAAGTTTCTACGATTGTCCCATTTTATTTTAACCGAAGTTGGATCAGTAAAATCCGAGGTGGCGCGGATAATATGGCGGACAAAAAAATTTATTTTGTTCGATTTGCTCCAAAACTGATATATAGTAGTTTTTGGGGTTGTACAGGGTGAGTCAACGATTGGATGAAGTAAGTTTGTGCCTTTTCGGTGAAATTTACAGAGAAACTATATTTATTGTTTGATACAGTTTATTTTTATGCAGATTTTAAAAATATTTAGGACTCTACAGGGTGAGCCAAAAAACTAGGACAGCATAAAGTTGTATTTTTTTAAATAGAACACCCTATATACGAATCGTATTTTCGATTTAGCTTATAATTTTAAATCTTTTTTATTAAGGGTTTACTATAACAAAACTTTATAGTTTCTGAGATAATTAAGTTTAAAGAAAAAAAGTCACATTTTCAAGCATCAATTCAATCCTAAATAATGTTTTCAATTTTGTGACAAATATATTCAAATTTGGAATTTAGCAAGGCCAAGGACAAGTTAACATAATTTTTACCTAATATTTGCAATAAAAGCTACAGGGTGTTGAACACATCGGCTCAAATTTGAACAAATTTAAATGAATAAATATCTTTTTTTTAAATGGTACACCCTGTATATTTTCATGTTATTTAATAGAGTAATAAAAACCCTAAAAGTTTTGTTCAATATATCCTATACCTATTTATAATAGTTTTTGAGATATTTCAGTTTTTCTTATTTTCCATACTTTTTTACAGAAATAGTCTTCATTATCATAGTAGCCATGTAAAATAATAAAAAGAAACTACAGAAACAAACAGAATGTGGTTAAATATGATGAAATACATTATTCGTTATATTACAACGGCAATAGTTTAATTAAACATAATGTGAAAAAATTAACACAACAATAACGACAAGGCAAATACATATTTACTTTTATACTAAATTGAAACAAAAAAATTACCTATTAAATACTGAGATTAATTATTTCTTTTTAATAAGTGTTCGAATAAACGACCCTCTTGTGCAATGCACAAATTTAGTCTTTTTTGCAGATTTTCTCGGACCCTGGACAAAATTAGTGGCGTTATTGTTCTACAGGTAACCCTAATCCTGTTTCGCATATCTTCCACTATTGTTGGTGTATTAATATACACCTTATTTTTAATATAACCCCATAGGAAGAAATTTAATGGGGTGATGTCGCAAGACCTTGGTGGCCACTCAATGAAACCCCCACGTCCAATCCATTTTTGCGGATATCGTTGGTCCAAAAACGCACGAACTTCACGATGGTAATGCGGAGGCGCACCATCGTGCTGGAACCACATACTGTCGAGCTCATCCCTATCGAGACCTTGAAGCAGTTGGGGTAGTTCTTCTTGTAGAAAGTTCAGGTAACTATGGCCATTTAGTGGTTCATTAAAAAAGTGGGGTCCAATAATTCGATTATGATGAATACCACACCAAACATTTAATGACCAGTGGTTTTGATGTTGCACCTCTCTAATCCAAAATGGGTTTTCTGTGGCATAATAATGCATGTTGCGTCTATTTACGGCACCGTTACTTCTAAAAGTAGCTTCATCACTAAACATTACCTTGCATAATAAATTTGGATTTAATTGAATCTCCGCATTTATTGTACGACAAAAGTTTACACGACTTTCAAAATCCTGTCCATGCAATTCTTGGTGTAATTCCATGTGATATGGATGATACCTATATTTCTTGGTAGTACGATTAGCGGTGGATTGTGATGTTTCACATAATGCTGCTAACTGACGGCTACCAATATAAGGATTTTCCTGAACATTTAACAATACTTGTAGTTCTTTTTCTTCACTAGTTACTGGTTTGTTGACCACTTTACGTTTTGGATAATCAACAGTACCAGAAGAATCAAATCTTTGCATTAAGTTTTGAAAAGTATAGGTATTAGGCTGGCGTCGATCAGGATACTTCATTTTGTAAATTCTTTGAGCAAGAAAGCAGTTTTTTTGAGCCTCTCCTATTGTATAAATCATATCTATTAACTCATTCTTTGGAAAATTCATTTTACAATATAACATGAATGCAAAAAAAAACCAAACTACACTACATAAAAACCAAAAGAAGCGATTGCGGTTATAAATTTGACACACAGAAAAATGTTCTTTTACATTGTTTTTGCCATGGCTACTATGATAATGAAGACTATTTCTGTAAAAAAGTATGGAAAATAAGAAAAACTGAAATATCTCAAAAACTATTATAAATAGGTATAGGATATATTGAACAAAACTTTTAGGGTTTTTATTACTCTATTAAATAACATGAAAATATACAGGGTATACCATTTAAAAAAAAAAGATATTTATTCATTTAAACTTGTTCAAATTTGAGCCGATGTGTTCAACACCCTGTAGCTTTTATTGCAAATATTAGGTAAAAATTATGTTAACTTGTCCTTGGCCTTGCTAAATTCCAAATTTGAATATATTTGTCACAAAATTGAAAACGTTATTTAGGATTGAATTGATGCTTGAAAATGTGACTTTTTTTCTTTAAACTTAATTATCTCAGAAACTATAAAGTTTTGTTATAGTAAACCCTTAATAAAAAAGATTTAAAATTATAAGCTAAATCGAAAATAGGATTCGTATATAGCGTGTTTTATTTAAAAAAAATACAACTTTATGCTGTCCTAGTTTTTTGGCTCACCCTGTAGAGTCCTAAATATTTTTAAAATCTGCGTAAAAATAAACTGTATCAAACAATAAATATAGTTTCTTTGTTAATTTCACCGAAAAGGCACAAACCTACTTCATCCAATCGTTGACTCACCCTGTACATTCATTTGTGAATCTACAAGATGAAACCATCTAACGCGAGCAAGTCCAAATCCTAAAATCTCTTATCATTGCACAAGACAAGTGAGGCCCGCGTCATTTCATACAACCAGGGTGGTTTTAGCTGAACCTCCGCGGCCTCTACGGGATCTCGCATGACTTGGGAAATTTAAACGTCATGATTGTCCAATGAAACTTCTTCTGAAGTTCCAACCACTTCAGTTTTATCAAGTACTTCGACAGAAAAAAAAACCTGGTGGTGGTATTCCACACAAGGAACGAAATAAGATAGAAACAACCAGTGGCACTTTGTCGACAAGCGTACTTTTTACGATCGATACTGAGGTTGAACGTGAACGCAGCGCCGCCTACAGGCAAGATTGTCGAGAACTATATGAAAGAAAAACGTACGAAAGCGACATGCAACGTGCTTTATACGCGGTCGTAGGTGGTACTGGTTGACTGGCGTTGGCTCCGCTCCCGTTTGGAGCGCCGTTGGTGGTGTCAGTCTAAGGTGCCGGTAAAATGGTCTCACTTGTGGGGAGTTATATAGGAGGAGGAAAGATTAAGTGCATCGTCTCTCCTATTTAGAGGGCCGTTATTTTCGATTTCGATAGATTCGCGAATCAATCTTGTCTTGTAATGTTCTATGTTAGGGATTTGCTGGCAGTTGTCAAAATCAATTTTGTGTCCAGTTGATATTGAAAAAGGGCCAATGTTATATGTTTGTTTCTTATGCTGAGTTTATGTTTTTCTTGTCTTGCCGATATTCTTCTGTTGGTCCGGTCTGCACGTATCACATGCGATCTTATATATGCCTTGATTTTCTAGATGTGTGTAGTTTGTAAGCTGTATATATGCCTTCGAAACAATCTGCCGATTCTATGTATTGTGCCTTTTATGTAAGGAAGTATGGTGATTTGTCTATTTTTGGCAGATGGCTTTATTTATTGCGTTGGTTTTTGTTGCAATTTTATTGCTTTACTGCGTCACTCTCCACACGTGGCAGCATGAGGCCAGCAAGGTATTTTTTTAGTTTTTGAGTGGGAGCGTTGTAAGCGCTAACGATGGGTCTTGAAGGAGCATTTTACTTGTGGATCTTTGGAAGTTCGTAAAGCCCTGGCATCTGCTGGATTTTTTCCATAATATGAGTTTTCTTTTGATATCCAGTTCTATGTGTAAGTAGATGACTGGTCTAATTTGTTTTTTCAAGATATATGGTGGGATTCCTTGACACAGGTTTATAAGCTGGTTTTTCCAAGATATTTTCATTTTTGTGATATAGTTTTCGGTATCCATGATGATGGTTGTATTGTCTTTATCTGCTGGTAACATTAGCATGCTGTCATTTTTGTTCAAGTATTTTAAGGCTGTAGATTCTGCTTTGGTTAGATTTTATTTCGGGGGATTCGATGTTCTGAGAATTCTTGACACATTTTGCCGTATTTGCTCAGCCTCGTGGTTGTCTTTAAAAGAAAGAGTAGACTCGATTTGTGCATTTATTTCCTCCCTAGGAATATTTTTTGGGACTATTTCATAGTTGAAACCTTTACTTAAGACTGTTGTTTCGGTTTCAGACAGTTGGTGTTTGGATGGATATATTGTAAACTATTTTTTTTGTCTTGGTTGTTGCTTGTCTTTTTGCTTTTGTGTTTTTTTTTTGGGTTTCTGTTCGTCAATAGCTTATACGGTTCCATAAGATAGGATGCATTAAGATAATTAGAGACAGGTGAAGTTGGTAGAGTGCGTGTTCCGTTGCGTTGTCTCCTTGTGGGTTGTCCCACAAAATATTTTGATAAGTGCCAGCAAATCACTAACATAGAAAATTACAAGATTGATTCGCGAATCCATCGACACCGACAAAAAGGGCACTTTGAATAAAAGAGACCATTGTACCATCACGACTCCTACATGGTACCAACAAAAGCGCTTGAAAAGGGGGCGGAGCCAACGCTAGAACACTCTGTATATTTTAACATCTTTGGATTTCTGAGACAATTCTAAATCAGAATATGACATTTTAAAAACTTTTTACGTCTACTTCATTTTTTTAGAGCCACTTTTAAAATTGCATCTAGGTGGCCATGATCGGACGCAAACTAATCTAACGGCCTTAGGTGATGTCAAAAAAATACAATCGCAAAGTTTTAGTGACTAGTATGAAAGACAGGAATTGGATTAAAAATTTAACAAAATTAACAAAAAACTAACAAAATAAACTAATAACTTAGACGACGCACTTAAAATATTTGAAAGTACAGTAGCTGAATTTGTTAAAAAGTTTAGTGTAGTAAATGTTCAAAGTGCATTCCTTCTTTTTCACGACACATTTCAGCTCGTTCAATTGTTTCTCTCAACACGTTTTGTAGCATTTGGGGCGTTATACTTCTAAATGCCCGTAAAATTATTTCTTCTAATATTTCAAGAATAGCTGGGGCTACTCCATAGTAAACCCTTTCTTTAACATATCTCCAGACAAAGAAATCGAGCACAGTAAGATCCGGTGAGCGGGCTGGCCACCGTACCGGACCATTGGTTGCAATAATTCGATTATTAAAATGCTCTATTAAATAATTAAGAACTTCTATAGTATTGTGAGGCGGTGCTCCATCTTGTTGAAAGTAAATTCGCCGTAAAACTGCTAAAGGTATATCAATGAGATGATTTTCGATTTCATTTTGAAGAAACCTAAGTATCTAACCCCTGTTAACTGACCTTGAAACAATATTGACCCAATTATTCTGTTTCCAACGATACCAGCCCAGACATTGACGCCAAATCTTTCTTGAAAATTGCCCTCTCTCATTACATGTTGATTTTGTTGGGCCCAGTACCGAGTATTTTGCTTATTGAACATACATTATTTGCAAATCGGGATTCGTCGGAAAATAGGATAAAATCGATAAAATTTGGGTTAACTGTATGATTTTGAAGCAGCCAATCACAAAACACTACCCGTCTATCGCCATCCTCAGTATACAAATGTTGATGTAACTGATATTTAAATGCTCGATATCCATGCTTTTTCAGTATTTTTCTTGCTGATTCATAACTTATCTGCAGTTCTTGACTAATTTTTCTTAACGAAACTGTTTTATCAACCTCAACCATAGCAAGTACGTTAATCTTAGTCTATTCATTTATGATAAACCTCTGTTTCGCCTCTTGATTTCCTATTTGCCTAAAACGAGTCTCGACATATGGAAAATACTGATGTGCTAGATGTTGCCGATTCGGATATCTATGAGTATACAACTCGGCAGCATTCCTTGAATTTCTATGACACTCTCCAAATATTAATAACATATCCACTTTTTCACTTTGAGTATACATTATTTTAACGAAAATTTAAACTAAACTTAACAAAAATTAAGAAACTTTTACGTCTGTTCTTAGAGCGTATGTCACTGTCATTATCTATTTAAGTGAGTGCTTTGTTTTCCAAAGAAGACTTGATAAAAACAGTTGCAAATTATTATGCATCATGGCTGTCCATGGCGCACTTGTCATAAGTAAATAAGTTATCCACTATTTTGCTTAATAATATTTAATTTCTGTTCTTATGTCTAATCCAATCGCAAATAAATTAGTACCGTTAGATTCGTCAAAGAATGCTTTTTTCGAAAAGTAGTTGTCAAAAAGGGGTCGCCATTTGAAAATTAATAGTTAGAAATGAAAACGTAATTTTGTCAACTTGTCTTATTCCTGTCTTTCATACTAGTAACTAAAACTTTGCGATTGTATTTTTTTCACATCACCTAAGGCCCTTAGATTAGTTTGCGTCCGCTCATGGCCACCTAGATGCAATTTTAAAAGTGGCTCTAAAAAATGAAGTAGACGTAAAAAGTTTTTAAAATGTCACATTCTGATCTAGAATTGTCTCAGAAATCCAAAAATGTTAAAATATACAGGGTGTTCCATTTAAAAATTCAAAACCGGGGCCATTTTCGGTGAAACCGGAAGTGGCCGGAAAGTGGAAAATATGCGAAAACTCTCCCCTTCACATACCATTTACCTGTACCAATTCTCATTTTGATACACATAATACTCTAGAAATTATGACTTGTCTAATAGATTCGTTGACACCCGGTATATATATATATATATATATATATATATATATATATATATATATATATATATATATATATATATATATATATATATACATACATACATACATACATACATACATATATATATACATATATAATGTTCTACGATCCGCGATACACCTATTATACCTCCTAAGGCTCCTTCTTACCCTCTCCTAATAAAAATCATGAGTTCATCACTGAACAAAATATATATTTTTAGGGAAGAAAGTCTTCCACAGGCAAACCAAGAAAATCTTGCCTATCTAAAACGCCTTTTGGCTGAATATGATCAAGAAAAAAGCGTCCTTGAAACAGCTTTAAAACATGATACATCGGGAAGTAGCCTTGTTGACACTTCTCCAAATGCCATTGAGGCAAAAGTCAGAGATTTATTCACTCTGATACATTTTGGCCAGAAAATTAAACAGCTCTACGATTTACATCAAATCGGAGGACTAAGAGAGCACAAGCAAAGTGAGTTTGTGGTGAAGGAGCAATATAAACTTGGTGTATTTGGTAAAGTAAGGTCTTCCGTAAAGTCTGCGGTGAAATCTGCGGTGAATTCTACGGTATCTTACTTTAGATCTGGCAAACCAAAAGAATTTAACCGTGAAGAATTTGAACGAGCAAGCGTTTTGGAATACGAAAGAGCTTTGGAATTTGTTAGAACTTACCAACAACACAATCAGCTGCAAAGACAAGAACGGCTTCCAGAAATGCAACAAAATGCAGGAAATAACTCTTTTCGGGAATGGGGAACATCCTCTTATAGTTGGGGCGAAAATGAATCCTTTCCACCCTCGGGGCGACAACAACGTCAATATGCATTAGCAAACGAGATGGAAGATTTTGATACAACTTCTCAGTTCCGTGGGGAAGATGGAGGTTATCAAGCTGCTAGTAATTATAGAAGATCACATTTTGGGAATAATTCTCACTACTTGGGAGACAATAAAACGTACAGCGATCACAAAGGCGTACATTCGAAAATAAAACATTTTGAAAATACGTTTTATGATTCAGAAGACTATAAACAAGTTGAGAATCGTCAGTCGCTTATAAATCGAAATAAGGATAGTCTAGAGAAAATTGGGAAGGAAGCTTTGGAGCGACAACAGAAATCTAATAGTGTTTCTAAATTGCAAGTTGGCAAAATATTAAACCCGTTTAAAACTGCTAATAAACAAAACAAGAATGGTGAAACTGCTGATCCTGATGAAACAAAAAATGATGGAAATCATGAAGGTAAAAGAAACAATAAAAAAAAGAATAAGAAAAACAAAAAGAAATAAAATTGTCTTATTGTATTTTTTTTTGTTAGTAATAACGTGCTAAAACTATTATCTTCATTGATAAGTTTATTTGTAAAATTATTTAGATCGATAAAATTTTAGTTTATAATCATAATAATTATATTGTTCCAGGTTGTCCGGAAACTCCGTTTTTATACTATGAAGGGGGATTCTACATATGAAAAAAATTTATATGAACATAGGTTCGCAAAGTCGTCGTAAGGGAACTATAGCCGTTTAAAGGTGACCCTCGAACACAGGTTTTTATTTAATATCTAAGTCACTGATGGGTTTTCTAGTATTGGAACTAACATCAATAGATGTCATTTTTTGGCGTTAAAAGTGAGCGTCAAATGTAGTTAGGGACATTCCGGCAGAGGAGCGATTTGGTTTATTTTTCTCTATTTTTTTACATATAACTTTTTTAAAATTCCGCAAAACTATTTATATAAATAAAATTTTTATAAGAAAATTTAACTGACTTCTAAAAACAATATACATTTTTATATGAAATTAAAATTATTGAAGTCGGCGCCAAATTAATACTTAACAAAATGTGATACATATAAAAAATGAGAAATACTTCATTTCTTACCGTAGGTTATCCGTATCTCGTATTATTTGTTATTTATATTATTTGTTCCATTTAGTAATTATTTGGCGCCAACTTAAAAAAATTTCAATTTCAAATAAAAATTCGTGTTATTTGTCGCTTTTTAGCGCCCTTTTAGAAGTGCGTTCAATTCTTTTATACAAATTTTGGGATTTTTATTTTTGGATTGAGTGGAGTTTCTAAGGTGGCAAAAAAGTACCCATTTTATCCAAAATTGTAGACCATAGTAAATTGAACAACAAAAAATGCTTTGATTCTGACAATTTTTCAAATACCAGTTTTGAATGAAATGGTACCAAATAAATATTTAGTCTGTTATAGCAAATCCGCTATCTTTAATTTTAAGAAATTAATTTTCGATTCGTAACCTATATCCAATTTCTACATATTTTATCTGCCATATTAAATTGTAAAAAATTAATTTCATATTCGTAACTACGATTCCGAAAATTACCTAATACCAATTTAAAAAAAATGTGAATAACGTAAAACTTTCAACCAACCATATTAAATCTGCTATATTCGATTTCAAAAAAAAAAACTCTTAATCTAATCTACACCCGCGAAAACACTCCGGTACCAATTTTGAATAATCCGAAAATATAAAATTTTTAGACAGCACCAATATTTACACTCTCAGAAACCGCCCAGTATCAGTTTTGAATAAAATCGAGAGATATTAAATTCTTAGTCCGCCATATTGGATCTGCTATATTGAATTTTTTGAAAATAATTTTAAATTCGTAATTTACACTCTCAGAAATCCCCCTGTACCAACTTTGGATAAAATCGAGATGTGTAAAATTGTTAGTCCGCCATATTGAATTTTTTAAAAATAATTTTAGATTTGTTGTATACGACTCCGGAAACTCTCCCATTCCAATTTAGGATAAAATTGGACGAATTAGTTCTTTTGTCTACCAGTTTCTGCCAAAATAATATGGAACCACAGCAGCCACTTTCTGAACATAAGGGTTAGGTTACAATTTTTCAAAAAACAAAAAAAATTATTCATTTTTTTTAATAGAAAGAAAAGAGATATCATTTTATAATTTCGCACATATATTTATTCATACTTTAAGGATAAAAAAATATTTTTTTTTAGATTTTTTTTTATAGGTTTTTTTTACTCGTAACAATTTAAAAAAAAAACATCAAAAAATGACGATGGACGCGATTCCAGGTGACTAAATCGTCTGAAATCAAAATACCAAATTAATCTTTGTTCAAGTGCCCATGGTCGGTACCGGAATGATTTTTTTTTCATCAAAAAATAAAATGGCGGCCATTTGAAAAAAAAATCCATTTTTTATACCTCCAATCTGCTACGCCTGGGCCATTCCTTCCTCTTTTTCATACTGCTCCTGAATCTGAAATTGTGCATCTCTCCGAGCTGTTCTGGCCTCTTTGGAAGAGTCAGTACTGCGACGGTTCGCTACTTTGATATGTTACCGAACTGAGCCTACAGCATGTCTATAGGCTGCGTTCCCTATACTAATGCCCATTACTTGCATTATTTTCAATACACTTCTAAACCCTTCATTGAAAATGCATGTAGCAGTGTTAGCGGCAATTTCCATGATAATTTTGCCAGCGAAAGTGTGCTTAGGGATCAAATTCCAAACACAATTGTTCAAACTTTCGTTGTTGTTTTGTGTGTTACTCCCCAAGCACCTTTCTAATAAATCATCGGAAGTTAAATTTTCGTATATTGGCTTCAATATTTCCTGGGCTTCTTGATCAAGAGGTGGAGCATCCTTGTACTTTTTTAATTCAGTTTCACTAGCTGCCTCAGCTTTGCGATAAGTACATGACAGTTGGCACCTGCAGGACAATAAGTATTCTGTGGCTTTTGGTCAGTTGAAATCTTGTGATAATATGCTGGTCAAATTTCATTTCGCATATTTTCTCACGAATCGGAACTACGTCTTACTGCAAAACCATAATAAGTCGATAAATTTTTGATTAATTTAATAGTTAATTTCGAAGTTTTTTCAGTATCTTTTTGGTTTGGATTCCTGATTGATTTGGCATTGTTCTTTGTGTTCATGAAAAAAGTAATCAAACTAAACTATCTTGTTTTCTGGCCCACATAGAACATTGCTTACAAAATTTTCTTTTGACAATAATGTCAAGTACTTTACCAGAGTATTTTCCTATCAATGTAACAATGCCTAACATAGAAGTAAATCCACGCTTAGCCCAAGAGTCATCACCTGAAACTGTCAATAAATTTTCGACATTGCCAGCAGTTTTGTTTAGTGCTTTTTCCTCATTTGCAGCTTTATTTAGGATATTCTTCACAACAGTATCAACGGCAATTTTTATATTATCGACACAGCTGTAGTAAGTCGGTTCAGAAAAAGAAAATTGCAAATCCATTAGTCTAATGAAATTCTTAATACCAGATAAACCTACATCTAGTAGTCTCATTACAAATACTAATCGTCGGTTTATTTCATATGCTTTGTTTATTTTTGGAGATGAATAATACTGCACTTCATCGGACTCGCATATTGCACACAGGATAAAACCTAGGCCTCTTTCGTCTTTTTTGCAAATTTTACGCCCTTGTTACACTTCTCACACTTCAATATACTTTGCAACGAGGTAAAAAAACTAAATTGAATAATACAATAATTTATAATTGGATCGACAGAAATATCAAGATCTCCAGTTTGTTTTAACTTTTTTGCCGAGGCACTTGTAAAGTCCGTACTTTTTTCACCAGTATTTGGATTTCCACGGAACTGTCTTTTTTTAATTCGTAAAGGCCGTTTATTGCCGTATTTTGATGACTTTCTGTCCATATTTCAATTTATAGTAAACGATCGGTTCTCTCTGAATTTCGAAGATAAACTAGCGCGTTGCGAAATTCACGAACAAAATATTTACTTTCAAAAAGGCTATTGAAATTAATCCCAACGGTTTTCTTAGTCTCCCCTTTATTTCAATACAATATAGGGCTATTCTTTTGAGTAATTATCATTTTCACTTCTATCACTTGAAGTAATCATGATCACTTCGACCTAATGACAAGTAAATGCATAATCAAAAGAACATGAAGTTATCAGTTACACTTTTTTCACTTTGATCAATTGATAATTACTCAAAAGAATATAGCCTGTAGGGCTATTCTTTTGAGTCATTATCGCTTTCACTTCTATCACTTGAAGTAATCATGATCACTTCAGCTCAATGACAAGTAAATGCATATTCAAAAGAACATGAAGTTATCAGTTACACTTTTTTCACTTTGATCAATTGATAATTACTCAAAAGAATATAGCCTATAGGGCTATTCTTTTGAGTCATTATCACTTTCACTTCTATCACTTGAAGTAATCATGATCACTTCAGCTCAATGACAAGTAAATGCATATTCAAAAGAACATGAAGTTATCAGTTACACTTTTTTCACTTTGATCAATTGATAATTACTCAAAAAAATATAGCCTATAGGGCTATTCTTTGGAGTCATTATCGCTTTCACTTCTATCATTTGAAGTAATCATGATCACTTCAGCTCAATGACAAGTAAATGCATATTCAAAAGAACATGAAGTTATCAGTTATACTTTTTTCACTTTGATCAATTAATAATTACTTAAAAGAATATAGCCTATATAAGTATAAAATCAAAGCATTTGTTTCAAAGTAGGCGGGGAGTCGAGAATACCGAAGCACAGAGGAGCATCGAAAAATGCTGTCTCACGGCATCTCGCTACACACGCTTAAAAATACTTTTAAAATTAAAATATTATTCTAAAATTTTTTAAAACGTATTCTTGATGAGATTTACTAACGAAATCTATAATTTTTTTTTGGTTTTTTGAAACATTGTAACCTAAAAGACCCCATAACGCAAATAATTTAATTCAAATAAAAAAGGTCGTATTTAGAACCTCCTTTTTGGAGGTGCGTTAAAAAGATATTTTTTTTTGAAATATCAGTACCCTAACAATTTAGAAGAAACCCCGCTTTAATTAAATCATTGCATAAACTCTGATTTATTTGTGTTTAAACTAAACATCAACGTAGGCTTATGTCGACTAATGTCAAAATAATAAAGAAACGCAAGAGATTAAATGAAAACCCGTGTTCGAGGACTACCTCCCCTATGACCATTTGCAGCCCTATGTTCATACAAACTTTTTACATGTTTTCATATGTAGAATCTCCTCCTTCCCAAGTATACAAACGCAATTTCCGAACACCGTGTATAGTTTTGTAATTTTTATTATCGTTAATAGTCCGGTCAAGTTAGCATCAAAAATAGGGGTAAGGTTACATTAATTCGCACCTTGCTAAAAATTGGCATGAATGTTGGGAACCCTATTATACACAATTTGTCAATTATCCACATCAATCCGAAGTGTGGAAAAAAATTTATTCAAGGTCAAATGTTGCAAAAATCGGTTTTTTGTGTTTTCCAGCTAAACGGTAAGTTTTATAATAAAAATAGGTGAGACAAAAATTATTCATCATGCAATTATCTATAAAAATTGTTCATACACTTTTTTTGCTAAGAATCATCATTTCGGAGATACAGCGATGCAAAATGTTGAAAAAGTTGTATTCTTCATAATATGCACACGTTTCCGCGCCACCCGTGAGGTAGTGTACATGGCGCGTTTTTTTTTACGTGGTTTCTCCGGTAGGCCTATTCCACGATCTATTGTGCTTCTGTTGAGTTAAAAAGCTATTGTATTAAATTGAAAATGGTACTATTGTAAATAACAAGAGCGGTGTAAGTAATGCGTAAATTGAGAAAATTATTCGTCTGATTGATACTCTTCTAATGGAACATAATCCATACTGTCTTGCTCTTCTTCTTCTCCTTCTTCTTCTTCTTCTTTTTCTTCTTCTTCCTGCTGAGTACAAATAAATTGTTCAAAGAGCAATGCATCAGATGTCTCCTCGCCTATATCGTAAGAATCCTCTTCTACTGGCGATTCAACATTGGAGCACGATTGGCCTCGACAACTGATACATGCTAATGAACAAAACAAACCAACTTTTTTACAGCCGCATTTAGCATTACACCCCGTTTTGCAATTGCAAAAAATTGAATTGAGGAGTTTTTCCGGTGCAGGAGGGAGTAAAGTCTGAATTGGTTCCAATATATTGTCAGTTAACTTCCAACCCCAGTCTTCTGGGTTTAGTTTATTACCAAGCCATACTTGAACTTGATAATATACTCGAAATAGATGTTGATGAGCAGAAGCAGAGGTTGGAGGAAGACAAGCTAATTGTACTTGTTTCTTTTTATACGTATTTTTTGCAAAAGATAAGTATCGAAACTTATCTAAGCACGTAATTTTTTTTGGAGCTCCGTAAATTGAAAGAAGAAAGCGAATTCCGTTGGTGATTACAGCTTGTGGAGTAGAGGTACTTTCTTTGAAAACATCAGCACAATCAACTAAATCTTGTCTCTCAAACAATTTTAAAACCGATCTTTTACCTCTCCTGAAAAATGCTGATGTCGTGTCGCAACCAGTTAGTGCATGTAGAAATAAGATATGATTTTGGCATTTTGAAAAAGCAGATAAACTCTTGGATGAATATATTTTTGATTGTTGTTGAGCCTTCCCAGGTTTTAAAAAATAAATAATTTTTTCAGTTGGCGTTCGAGCAGTAAGTAATACCAACAAATCAACATCTTCACCAACAAGAATAGTTGGATTTTGCTACATGATCAGAACGAGTCTGGGCTATATTCAGGATTGTTTCTTTGAATGAAAGTGTTGTTACATGAAAAATTTTACGCCGATACTTCAGTGCTTTTCTGTTTTCTAGCTCTTCATTCAATTCATTGCCACAAAATAAGCAACACTTTTTAAAACAAAAAAATGGTTCACTTACGCGTGCTCTAGTACGAGGTGGACTTATTTTTGATGTACTAGCTTGTTCTTCATCCTGTTTTCTTTTCAATGCAGCGATTGTACCCTTCCGAGTATAGTTTTTTCGACACTGCACATGAACTGTCACAGAAGTCTGGTCTTTCAGGTATTCCGAAAATTCATCACCTCTTTCAATACTTGCATTAATTAATGTCTTTAGGCCACGATCAACAGTAACTGTTTCGCTTTCGGTCAAATGTTTATTACAAATAAAGCACAACTGCGACATTTCTATTACAAACACAAAACTGCACAAATTTTGTTTGAAAATATAAGCAATAACTACGTGTTCTTACTACGAAAGAATGCTTGAGACTAATACTATTCTATCTAGGGAGGCCCTTCAAAAAGGAGCAGGTATACGAGCGTCGCCACGTGGACAATTGAATAGCAGACAGATGTTGCTCAAGGCCGTACGGTCATATAAAATGAGGGACTGGTTTTTTTTTGGAGTTTATATTTTTAAAACTGTATAATATGTATGTATACGCTACGAAAATTAATATTTTTACTTATATTATCGTTCTGTAACGTATATTACGGTAATTGACATGCATATTATGAAGAATACAACTTTTTCAACATTTTGCATCGCTGTATCTCCGAAATGGTGATTCTTAGGAAAAAAAGTGTATAAACAATTTTTGTAGATAATTGCATGATGAATAATTTTTGTCTCACCTATTTTTATTATAAAACTTACCGTTTAGCTGGAAAACTCAAAAAACCGATTTTTGCAACATTTGACCTTGAATAAATTTTTTTCCACACTTCGGATTGATGTAGATAATTGACAAATTGTGTATAATAGGGTTCCCAACATTCATGCCAATTTTTAGCAAGGTGCGAATTAATGTAACCTTCAATGTCTATTTTGACCGGACTATAAATACACCTCAATGTTTGCTTCTAGTTTTTTTTTTTTTGGTGTGGGGAGTTTTAAGGTATCTTAGTTCTGTTTAGGAATTTTACATGACTTTATACTTATTAATCATACTGTGTTTTGAAAATAGATAAAAATGTTAAATTTGCATGTTTTTTTATTTAGTATTATTTTATGTTTGATACTGCGTGGTTTATTTTTCAATCTTAAATCTTTTTTGAATGTTCCTAATAGTATTCAGTTTTACACTTTTTGAACGCATCTAAAAAGTTGCCTGCTTTCCGTAATATCATTAAAGTAAAGGCAAACCGTTTATTCCGTTGTTTCATTCGGGTTTTCTCCCCATACGCATTTCGACCACATCACAGTCTCATCTGTGGAGATGTAGGGAGGAGCGAAATTCGCAAACAATAACTGTTTATTTAATACAACTCCACTGATAGAGCATACGTCTCGAAACTACGGCTCGCAAGTACCACCAATCTGGCCATCTTTAGTTTATTTTAAATACATTGTAAAATTTACAAAGTAATCAGATGTTCTTATTTAATGATCAATTAAGAAACACCATAACTGCCATACATAATGAAACTGAACAATTTAACTGCAATTAATGACATTACATTTATGTTAAACTTACAATAAGTGACATATGGATAATTCACATAATGAAATTAAACATTGACCTTGTTTCTACGCAAAATATCGATCAGAATTATCGGATGGAGACTTTTTAAAATTAAATGCGTTTTCTTACAAACTACAATAAAACAAAGAAATGATATCGAAAATAGAGAGATGCCAGCTGTTCTTCTCTCTTGAAAGATGCAACAACTGTCCATTAATTCAGGTAGGTAGATGAGCCCAGTTATTTTGTAAAAAAATATAAATAAAGTCGACGTGTTTCTTATTTACAGGAGTTAAAAAATATTTAATTTCATCCAATTTTCGTATATTTCTTTCTTTACTTTTTTCTTTTCTTATTGACATTTTAATTAATAAAACTTATACAAAATTGTCCAATAGAAATTATAGGTTAAATATTATCAAAAAAAAGAAAAAATCAAAAGATGTACTGGTCATTTCTATTCGATTTCGTTTTTAATGTGCGAAAATGTTTTCTATCTGATGTATGTTTAAATGTTACACCCGATCGAAATTTTAATCAGAACCATTTATTACATGAATTTCAAGTGGATGTAAGGCCGATATTACACTATTAAAGATCTTTGACAATGATATTTTATCACATTTTAATATACAATTATATAAGAGAAACTTAGCTCTGAACCAACTGAAAAAACCTTATACTATAAGGACAAACGTACTCTGTTCTAACACAGTTAGAGACATAATGTAATATATTACAAATATGTTTAATCCAACCAAGTAAAAAAATCATTAATGACTTACTGATCTTGCATATGTAAAGTTTATAGTTGCCAAATATTACCATGACTTCTGGCAAAGATCATGTTGCCTTCTTTCAAGCCCTGGGAATTCTAGAAATTGGGTTATTTTTAGTACAAGATATCTTCAAGCCGGTAAAATAAATTAAATGAAGTAGAATCCGCCAAGTTTCACAAATACATTTGCCATTTGTTTTTCCGTTAATCTGACATCCTCAGGTCCATCATGGTTGAAAATTACTTCCTCAATACCCATTTTATATATGTATATTTGTGAACAACAACAAATATTTTATAAAAATTACAATATTTTCAAAACAATCATGAATTTTCTTCACTTTTATAACCTAAAAATATCGCATAATGACGGGAATGGCAGTATCGTTCTCTCAAAATCTCGCCGTTCTCTTAGTTCGGACCAGTAGAACAAGTTCTCTCAAGATTTGACAGATGTAACAATCGCTTAAAATTAAGGGTAGCTATTCTGGTTCTTCATAGGAAGTGATCATTCTCTTGAGAGAGTAGGGACAATCCCATCCTACGGTTATTCTCTCGATCGTGTATTACCGTATTCTCGTAGGATGTGATAGGAGATCGGAAACAAAATCTAGTAAGCTATGTTGCCAAGCGTCAATGGTGTATGTAACCATATAAATTGTGCATTTAACCCTAAAAAAGAATGTGAATATGGACATAACCCTACTTATCAAGTAAATGTTCGAATTTAAAATGAATATAATAATTAATATTTTTTACCTATTTAATATTCTTAATGAGAGAAAAGCATTAGAAATGGAGTTTTATAGAGAAAAAAATAAATATATAAAAAAACAAATCGAAATATTTTAGTGATAAAATAGCCGTTTTGCGTGAAATTAGTATCACCTACAAAGATGTAAAGGATATCATGCGAAATAAAATTAACATTTTCATTTTCTAAAATACAAATTTAGTTTATTTTCTATTAGGTTGGGAAAAGAAAGATTTCCCTTGTTTTTGTAAAAATGCTATTTTTTTATACTCCCCATAAATATCAGGGAATGAATATACAAAGTAAAAAAAACAAAATGAAATGTGTAAAAATTTATTTCATCAATAAAATACATTCTGCATACTTGAAATATATATATTCCCATATTAAAAAATTATTATCTATCTATCTTTTGAAAAACATCTAAATTTATTCTTCACGACACCACAACATCTTTCAACGGTACTCCATAATGAACATATATCTATTAAATCTTTCCTCTGGTGTTCTCAGTTGTGAAATATCTTCCAAAGGCTATGACCTTAAAAGAAATCCTGAAAAAATTAAACTTGGTTCACTTTTCTTATTATATTTGAACATATTCTAAATTAATAACAAATTATCGGTTTACTGTACAATTAATTTACCTGAATATCCAATGAGGAAAAATGAATCTGGGGTTCTTCTATAGATCATTTCCATTATATTGGAAATGTTAGATTCATTCCAAATATAAGAATCATGGGTACTACTAAGAAATTTAGCATTTATATTCATGATTTATAAAGTCTCATCGCAAATTCTAGGTCATCTGTTACTGATCTTGTAATTGCAACATGAGTGCTGTCAACGTACCCTAAAATACCAGGGAAATTATGTTTAGTATAAAACCTAAAACATTATAAAAATCTCGTATATTTCAAAATTATATTACATATTACCTATTTAACATCAGTTTTAATTCTTTTTTAAAAAAACAAATTACATTTAAATTTTAAGTTTACAAAATACATGTTACTGCTAGCTGTATATTATTTACAATTTAATAGAAAATTACCCAATTGGACAAGCTCATAATTCATTTAAATTTTGTAGCAATTAGATCCACTCTGAAATAATATCGTCTTTATTTAAAGCATTTGGGTTTTTCTTCTACAATAGTCCAACTGACACTTGGGCGACTCACTCCAGAAATATATTCAACCCAGTTATTTTGTGGTAGCTGCTAGTCGCAAAAAATCCAAGAACCTACAAATATTTATATTTTAATAAAATTATATTAATATGGTTACCTAAATCTAAAAAGGAAAATTAATATTAGCTTAACATTCTCCAAATTTTTTAAGAGTAACTATGGCAGGTAATATATTACAAATATGTATAATCCAACCAAGTAAAAAAATCATTAATGACTTGCTACTCTCGCATATGCTAACTTTATAGTTACCAAATATTACCATGACTTCTGGCAAAGATGATGTTGCCTCCTTTCAAGCCCTGAGAATTCTATAAATTGGGTTATTTTTAGTACAAGATATCTTCTTTGATCTTTACCAAGCCAGTAAAATAAATTAAATGAAGTAGAGTCCGCCAAGTTCCACAAATATTTATATAATAGATACTTATCTAAACAGCTTCGTGAATTCTGAATCATTTAAATCTCCAAATCGACGCAACCGTGGTAGAAATCGACGATTATAATTTGCCATTTGCTTTTCCGTTAATCTGACATCCTCAGGTCCATCGTGGTTCAAAATTACTTCCCCAAAACCCATTTTATATATGTATATTTGCGAGCAAAAATATTTTATAAAATTTACAATATTTTCAAAACAATCATGAATTTTCTTGAACTTTTATAACCTAAAAATACCGCATAATGACGGGAATGACAGTATCGTTCTCTCAAGATCTCGCCGTTCTCTTGGTTCAGACTAGTAGAACAAGTTCTCTCAAGATTTGATGGATGTGACCATCGCTTAAAATCACGAGAATACGGTTTCATACTTTTTCGTGAGAAGCACGCCCACTTTCCATCAAGATGATCGTTCTCTTGAGAACGAGAATAGCTACCCAGATATAGTTGACTTAATAACTGATAGATGGCGCGCGAATCGTTCCTGTTAAAACACTCTTTAATAAATTATTTCTGTAGATCCCCAACCTTCTTCTGTTATTCTCATTATTATCATTTTTATTTTTCTCGTTAATTTTGACTAACTATGTATTTCTGTCTTTCCCCTTAATTTTGACTTTTTATAAATGTAGGTGAAATATGACGGAATGATTCACAATTCGTAGTCGTGTTGCATTGTGTACACCACTTGTTATTGATACTGAGTGTTGGGGTGTTTATGTAACGATTGTAAAGTTATCCAAATAAAATAGGTAAGGTTTTTTTTTTTGAAATTATAACATTACAATTTTACAGTTTTGGAGAGCGACGAATTTTATTATTACTTTTTTTTTATTTTATGAAGTATTGGAGTTGAAAAGCGTTTCTTAAAAAGGTACAGAGGTGGCTGTCGCACCGATTTTGATCGTTTTTAAAGGAGGAGGGAAGGTTGTTTAGTTTTAAGTACAGTAATTGTTTAGATTAAGTAAAATCTAGGAAACTGGCCATTTTTTTTTATTGAAAATTCCTCTACATATCCGCTATTTCGAGTACGTAGAACATGATTCTGACCTGACAGTTTTTCCTTATTTTTTCAGAAAATGCAGAAACAACTACAAGGGCCTTTTTATTATTTAAGAAAATTCCTAACTTTCATACTTACTGTTAATAATGCCAGTTAAAGTGCATTGCATGTAATGTAGTTAGACTATTTTTGCACAAATTTTGGCAATCAAATGAAGAAAAACTAATATTTCTCGACGAAAAAGCAAAAATAAGTTTCAACTTCGTTGACACTTTTGTCACTAGAAAAGCTAAATATTTGTTGCGACATTGCCAGATCTCAAATAGTTTCATATAATAAGTCAAGCAAGTTTTAAACCCTAAAAATACACAAATTAAAAAAATAATTTTCTTTTATTAGTGAACAGGCAAAAATTGAGAATTTTATTTATTTTTGGGATAGAACTATTTCTTTTACATATTTCAAGGTTTTTTTTCTCTAGGTTCTTATTCTTAATATTCCTACGTAAGAATTTATTTGTTGACATATGTAACATAAATGATAACAATAGCATAAGCAAAACAAAACTGGCAGACTATAAGATTTAAATTTCATGGCAATTAAATCGGATTTAAGTCTTAAATCTTTTTAGTGAATCTGGCTGATAAAGTTTGGCCATCTCAGTCCAGGGGCATTCACATTCCTCATGTAGCAGGCAAGCGAGTCTATTTTCCTGAATACGAAGCTCGTGGCAGGGGGGGTGATCGTCCCCATCCCCTGGATTCGCGCCTGTTTCAGTCGTCAACGAATTTAATTTTTTTTCATGTAAAAGAAATCGTAAAATTAATGAATTTTTGGTTATTTCAAGTTGGTTTATGTTGGTTTTGGTTTCGCATATTTTTAGTTAGTTCGGAAAATTGAGCTAACTAGAAGTGAAACTAATCTGTACTAACCTAAATCAACCCGAATTAACCAAAACTAACCTAAATCGATCTAGATATATTAATTAAAAAATGATAATGCCCGGCAGTAAGGCATAGAGACGAGACAATCTCTTTCCGAGAAGCATATTGGAAATTATAATTTTCAACATTCAATTTTCAAAATAATTAAATTTTTTGTGCAAATTGTAACTGCACGTGTTAAATTTCATCCCAAGATATGAAGAACTGCTCAACGCCAGATGTGCGGCAAAATTACAAAAATAAATCTAGTCTCTGCCTCCCTGTATATCTTAAATTGGGGTGAACAATTTTTTAAAAAATGCAGTTAAATATTCCTTATACCAAGAGCGCTGACAAGGGGGTTGTAAAAATCCAAACTCTTAAAACCACATACCGAGGGGCAGCGGATTCTACTTTGACCTCTTTTTTAAAAATTTAAGTACCCTAAACCACACTCAGGGGCACTGAGTTAAACCTTTGCCCTTTTTTTTATAAACCCCTGTACTCTGGCTCCAGATTTTCATGTTATCAAGTACGGCGACCGATCAACGATTTAATTATTCTCCCTCGATGCAGGTAAGCTGCTTTTTAGATTTAGTGATCAACTGGTTATTGTTTCACGATTTACGGATTTTTCTATAAATCTAGATTTTCAAAAAGTGTTCAGATTAATTGAAATTCAAATCTTAGTTTTGCTAATTCTTGCGATTTTGGAGTTTATGACTTTCGATTAAACAAGGGTTGTTTGATACTAATTGATCAATTTATTCAATATAGCCCAGAATATATGATTTTTCACTTCAATTCATAAAAAAATTTTCCAATCAATTTTCACCAGGGCCAGGAGGGAGCAAGTGTACCCCTTTGCACCCCCTCTTGTCGTCTTTGCTTATACCTAATATTTTTTATTATCTCCAATCGTTTGCGAAATATGATTCCAAAATTAAGAAATCAACTTTTTTAATTACTTACCCAAATAGCACACTTCAGTCCACTGGATATCCATCGTTTATCCAAAGCTGGACATACTGGGTATCCATGGGATGTCCACAATTTGTCCACCAACATCCGATGGATATCCACCAGACTATACGTTTGTCCCACTCATGGACGTCTTTTTGGATTACATATATTGTCCAAGTATGGATCATTTTTTGATATTAATAGGACTAATTTTGGATGTCCATATATTGTACATTCTTGACCCGATTGTGGACATATTATCCGATAGTATTGTGCTTTTTGGATAAATAGGTCATAATCTATGGTTCCCTCTTCTTGACGTTCCGGTAACGTGAATGGTAGATATTTTCAGAATTTGCTTAGGGTCCGAGAGCTTACAGTACCTAATTAATCTGCACTTCTGAAGACACAGACCACTCATGTCATCAAAACGTCGATAACAAGTAACCATAGATGGCCCTATTAGTCCCAAAAATTAAACAGATATAAATTACATTAGCGAACCAGGTAACAGGAACTGGATCCACATATTACACTTATTGATTACAATTGTCAAGTTTTTAATACAATACTATATAAGAATATAAAATTTTATAATTAGTCGAATTGCAAGTGCTACAAAATATAGCTTCAATTGATTTAAATTGTTCAAGCTGTAGAAGGTAATAGGTACAATTTCAATTGGGTAATAGAAAATATACCAATTATTTAAATAAAGACTTTTTATTGTTACAATAATTATTTTTTTCTAGATTTATTTCTGTCGTTTAATCTCTTCTGCCATTGTCTAATCTCGTCTTCGGCTGTTTTTTATCGGCCCCCCATTCTTCTACCGCAGCTGAAAATTAATAAGGTTTAACATTAAACGATGCAGTATTTTATGGTTTTGTAGGAATTTAAATCTCTCTCTCTCTCTCTCTCTCTCTCTCTCTATATATATATATATATATATATATATATATATATATATATATATATATATATATATATATATATATATATATAAAACCAAATGCATCGTTATTGCTTAGAGTGCTTAAACCAACAGGTCAGAAAAAAAATTTTAACACACTTTCTGTCTGGGTATTATCAGAACAAGAGGATCTAGAGTTCAACGTGTGAAATCTGACACCTAATTTGTTCTTATTATTTACGAGTATGACAAATAAAACAGAGAGATTTTTTTCATCAAATTTTTATATTTAAGTGGTAACTTACCTACAAATAGTGAACATAAGTTCTTTAAAGGGCACTTTACTGTTCCATCATATGTATAATTCTTGGAAAGGCTATCTGTCATTGTTACAATAAAATATCTTTTAATAAGTTAATAGGTATAATTTCCTCCAATTTTCGCTAATTGTAAAACCTAAAATTATATTACTTTATTGAGATAATTAAACGTTAATTCCACATATGCTAACCTAAGAATATTTTTGACTTTAAGAATCAAAGTAAATATATATATATATATATATATATATATATATATATATATATATATATATATATATATATAAAATAATCCTGTAAATTAAGTTTTTTTTTTATCAGTAGACTCATACACATAAAGAAGCATTACTCGAATAAGTTTCAGCTTTTATTTCAGGAGAAGTGTAATAAACTTACTGCATCTTTGAAGTTTAAATTGTCCTGAAGATCTTATGTGACTTGAGGCAGCTGATTATTTTCTTAAGTAAAAGGATAGTTGAACTCCTGCAGAAAATTCTTTGTAGATACTTGTTTTTTCCCTATTTAAGATTACCTGAATATCCTCTCTAATTTGGTACAAATTGGCTTTCACATAGGAATTTTATTTGGACCAATCTGTGGAAAATTCATCTAAAAAATAATTAAAATAAATTAAATTATAAGTCTAAACCTAGAGTCGAACTGTCAAAACTTTATTATATATTTTTAAACAATTATACTGCACAAAAATACACATCAATGTAAACTTTTACTAGCGTTTAATCCAAAATAGTCATAAAAAAATTAATATAATTATTCAAATTTGCTATAGCTTTTATTCCATTATAAATTTTGATAACATTTATTAATGCCAGCAATCTTATTAGACTGATTACTCAATAATGACTTTGTCAGAGAGAATTTTCTCTAAAATTTACAATTTTATTATTACACAAATTTACAACTCTATCTGTGCTCCATTTTAACCAAGAAGATACAAAATTCATTGGCCTATCAAAATATCTGCACTTATTTGTAGTAATTCCCATTTAAATAAGTGATTGTATGAAAAAGTATAGCTAGAAAAGCTATATTTTAACATACGTGTTTTGATACTGAATATTTTGTTCACTTTCAAATTTGTGCGAGTTTGATACTAAATTATCAGCTTTTCGTCGGCCATGTCTGTAGTTTCGTTCGGTAATTTTTGGTATAATTAAAAAAAAACTATACTTACCTTTAACGGTGGCATCTTCTTCAAATAAAAAGCACACTTGATTTTAGCTCAACTAAAACTCCAAAGGTCTTTTTTAGCTCGACGTCAACACAATAATGGGCACAAAATATCTGAAGGGATATTTTGTGATCATGTAGGGCCGGCGGGTTAAGAAATGACAATTCTACAGGCCGATATTACAGTATCCGATTTTACCGACAACCCGAAATGTAATTAATGGACGTCTGATGGACTTACACTGGACATCCAGATATGGACGTCCATATAGATTACAGGTCATCACATCTAATGGACATCCATAAACGGTCCATGGACATACAGGACATTATATGTACCTATTCTGGATATCCAATGGAAATCTTGTGCTATCTGGGTATAAATAATATATCAAAAATATGGTCGCTCAACAAACGCACTTTGAAGATTCCAAGACTTTAAAAAAATACCCGTACCTGGACCTCATTCTATCTTTTTTTACTGGCCGCGGAGTCATCATTGTCCAGCCTGCATTACCTCGCTAGCGGGCCTATTATGAGATTTGTACTTAGAATATCTAATATTTTGGTTTGAATTAAGATAATATAGGAAGAATAAAAAAGAAAAGAAATAACAATTTCTGCGGAACCTAACGTAAAACGTGTCCGGCTTGATTTTAAAAAAGTAGAATATGTGAAAAAGACTTCATCAAAGAATTTGTCCAGGGTTTTAACTAATAATAGCAGAGATTGTGTAACACATTGATCTTATTCTTTTTAAAAATATTGCAGTAAAATTCCTACTGACATACGCTTTATCAGCAGCAAGCATGAAATTCATACACCGCAAAATTTGTAATATTTTTATGAATAATAAAAATAAATTTTATCTTTAATCGTGAGATTAACATCAATCTACTTGTTTGTTATATGTTAATAATGTAGAGTTGATGTTGGTTTTAGTTTTTCCTTATTTTATTTAAAACAATAAAATGGCGCATTGTAATTAAATGGTGATATAAGTTCGACTTTATTTATGTGAATCATGGACATGGCCGAGATAAAAAAATGATTCATTTGGGTTTGGCTATAAAATTCATCATACACTTCCAGTAATGTCGAAAAAAATAAATAAATTTTGCATTTGTTGAGAAGTTGAAGGATTTTTTGGACTCTATAACAAGTAGCCTTTTGTTCTCGATAAAATAATAAAACTTGTTCCTCATTGAATCGGATAATAAGCTGTTATTATCGATTTAGTCTGAAAAGTTTACCATATTGGATAATTAGGTTGTTTTTAATAATACCTAAATTTCCCATCACATAGTTTATATTATAATAAAGCATAATTGGTGGGGAATATAGAGTTTCGGCTTTGTCAAGACGAACACTAAGGACCTTAAAAGTCAAATTTGTAAAAGATAAATTTTCTTGTAATTGTCTTCATGTGGACCAGATTACGGTATACTTAAGTATAACGTCTTGTGTCAGTGGAAGGGAATATTGATGTCCTTTTTGCTTTTATTTTAAATGGTTTAATGGAAAGCACAGAATGCCTTATTTTTTTTTAACTTGCGTATTCTGAACTGCATTCTGTACATTTCTCACCGTTTTGGTGTGTCTCACGATAAGTTGAAGACTTTAGCTAAACGAACAATTTTGGTTTAGGTTTATACCGAATTATTTGTATATGTTGATACGTAAAGAAATAAGTAATTATGACTTACAAGCCAAACGGCTTCCCACTCCCTCCAGGGATTATTCACTCATACCAGGCATGCAAAGACACCAAAAGTATGAAGCTCTGTGGGGACCCTTTCCATGTTATCGGGTCCTAGGTGGCGTGGTCTTCTGCACTTCCTACAAACTTTCGGACGGTTCGCGCGGTTGCAAGGAGAACCGCTTTCTGAATGGGTTTATACAGATGTTCACTAAGGCCCAGTTCCTTGATGTTCTGCAGGAGGTTCTTTGGTATCACTCCAGTTGTTGACAGTATTATAGGAATCGTGTGGACGCTGTTCATTGCCCACTGTCTGCGGATTTGCACCTCCAGATCTCTGTATTTGGCGATCTTCCCGTTGTACTTTGACCTTAGGTTATTGTTGTTCGGCACAGCGATGTCGATTAGTGTAGTTCGCCTGGAAATTTTATCTGTTAGTATAATGTCTGGCCTATTATGAGCAACTGTTTGATCTGTTAGGACCGTTCGATCCCAGTATAACTTGAACTCGTTGTTTTCAAGAATAGGCTCTGGATTATATTTGTAGTAAGGCACCTTTCCTACCTGCAATAGTTTTAACTTATCCGCTAACTCTTGGTGTAGTATCTTAGCGACTGAATCGTGTCTTTCCTTATACTCGGTTGCGGCAAACGCTTGGCATCCTCCAGTTACGTGCTGGATCGTCTCTGATGTTCGACAGCCATATCTACATTGGTCATTTTCTATTGAGGGATCTTTGATAATGAATTTCCGATAGTTCTTCGTCGGAATAACCTGGTCTTGGATAGCTAACAAGAAGCCCTCCATTTCCGAAAACATCTGTCCTGAAATCAACCAGTAGTTCGACGCTAAGTTGTCGACATTGTCCTGGTTGACTTCATTTGGATGCCGTCCATGAAGTGGCTTCCGTAGCCAGGTTTGTAACTTCTCTTGGTCTGTTCGATGGTGAGAAGCAATATCCCGTTCCCTCAGCTGTAGCGGCGTTGAATCGTCTGCCTCGCATATTGCTCGATGTAGTGTGGAAGAGTCCGCTAACCTATGGAAATAAGAACGTAAGTTTATTATTTGTTGATCGAGCTGCTTACCAATATCGACCAATCCTCTTCCTCCTTGGTGTCTTGGAAGCATTGTACGTTCAATAGCACTCCGAGGGTGGTGTTTGTGTGCTTTTGTTAGGAGTGTTCTTATTTTTCTTTGCAGGCCTTCAATGTCCGTCCTGCTCCATTTTACTATTCCAAGAGAGCAGCTAAGCGCAGAGCATGCGTACGTGTTGAGCGCCTTAAACAAATTTCTACTATTTAGACTAGTTCGTAACACCCGTCTTACCCTCCTGACAAATTCGGTTGTCAATTCGGCCTTCATAGTGCGATGGTCAATTCGTTTAGCTTGTTTCATACCTAGGTATTTGTATGTTTGTTCTGCTTCCATTGCAGCAATGGTTTCACCGTTCTGCATCTCAAATGCACCCGGTTGTATCTTTCCTTGAACGATGTTCAAAATACGACACTTGTCAAGTCCAAACTGCATTCCGATATCCCCGGAGAACTCCTCGACAATTTTGAGCATTTGCTCCAGCTGGTTTTTGGTAGCAGCCATCAGTTTAAGATCATCCATGTATAGAAGATGATTCAATCTTGCTACCTCTTCGTTGTTTTTTCTAATACTAAAGCCGTATCTGGTGGAGTTCAAACGGCGTGACAGAGGGTTCATTGCAAGGCAGAACCACAATGGGCTCAGTGAATCGCCCTGAAATATTCCTCTTCGTATTGGGATTGTATTAGTTTCGATGGTATCGCTGGATGGAACTTGCAGTTGGATCCTAGTTCTCCAGGTTGACATGATGCGTTCTAAAAAGGAAACAAAATGATTATCGACCCTATACATTCTCAGTATAGTTTTGAGCCATTCATGTGGTACTGAGTCGAAGGCCTTCTTATAATCCACATAGGCAGCAAAGAGGTTTCTTTTATTATTTTTTATTATATTATATAATTTATTATTATTTATTACCGATCTTATATGAATAATATAAAGAATTCTAAACAGATTAATGTCAATGAAATTATGTCAAATTCTCTTTAACAAACTCTAACGTTCTATTGGCTCGACCAATTATTTTCTCATAGTTTTTAGTAAATGTACATTAATTGCCTATACACATACCCAGGAGAAATTCCATTCATATCATAGTGATAAATTTAGTTCCTTAGACACATTTTATTTTCAGTATATTATCTATTTATTTAAGTTAAGGCATTTTAAGGCAACTTAAGATCGAAAGCTTTTTATGTCACAAGTTGACCTGGTTCCAAATAGGACAATTAGGATATAATTCACGTAATGCCGTTGAAATTGATTGCCTTAGTTCACAAACTTCTAGCATTCTGATAAAATGTATATTTTTTTGAGTTTGTCGTATAATTAAGCCTTGCGTAAAATTCATTTTTCGTTCAGGTTGCCTACGTGGTTGACACACTTTAATTTCAGTTCCAGCGGGCCATAGGCCGCAGTCAAAAACCCCTTCTTTCCATAGTGTTCTCACAGTCTTGCTTTTTATAGAAACTGCACAACAGCTGGAAATAAATAAGATATTCCTGGTGTTTATTTGAGACACTTGCACCTCTGTAGGGGTAAATTTAAAGCACGATAAACAGCGCAAAGCGGTGAAAAATCACAGATATTCTTATACTTCATTTCTTTTTCATTTAAATCTCACATTTTGAGTAAGACATGATAAAGTCCATCGACTCAACCAGATGTGACTGACTATATTAGCCTAAAACAACGGACTCCAGTGAATACTACAGATGAAAGAATTTTTTTTTTTTTTTGTATTTGATTTTTGCGACGAAGTTGTTATATTTTTTTGATCAGTGCTAATTTGGATCAAATTTCAGTAGACAAAGATATGAAACTTTATCAAGGTGTTACTAAACTTTAGATTAGATTAATTAGTCAGTCATTTTTGGTCAATTAATTTAACTAGAGATAAAAGAAAATACACTGCAAAATCGGAGATATCTAAACTCTATTAACACGATATTATTACAGACTAGCGACCCGCCCCGGCTTCGCACGGGTGCAATGCTGATACTAAATACACTACAGAAAAACTGTGACTATTTATTTTATTTTTACAACAATTATTACATCGGCCTCCGACGCGCTATTTATAGGCACGCTGCCGCCACCCCGGTCGGCCAGTACCGCCGCAAGCGCTACTTCCCGCAATTTTAAATCTGTAATATCTTCGAAAATATTCATTTAAATCTTGTGCTGTAAAGGACCATATAGATCTATATTAAATCAACAATGTATTTAAGCTATTTAATTGGATAAGGATTAATGCTGTATTGATTAAAATCGCTTCAAAATTTGCCATTATTTGTCGTAAAAAGTAAATGACAAAAAAATGTTATTGTGGGATATCCATGAGAGATAGACATATACCATCGCGGAGTTTTCTGTAGACCTTTTCAATGTGTACAAATAATTAGTACATTATTTTGATAAATCTCGTAGGGTTCAGCCTGCGTTTGCAATGTAAGCGGAAAAAAATATGATAATTAACGACATCACATTAAAAACCTCAAAAATAACAGTATTTCTCCACTATTTAATGGATGTTATTATACATATAAACCTTCCTGTTGAATCACTCTATCTATTGAAAAAAACCGCATCAAAATCCGGTGCGTAGTTTTAAAGATTTAAGCATACAAAGGGACATAGGGACAGAGAAAGCGACTTTGTTTTATACTATGTAGTGATTCTGTACCAGAGTTACAATTAAAAAAAATATATAAACAACGGTGTTTTTTCTCTGTTTAATCTTGCATTATTTAATTTTATTTTTTGATTTGTAGAATATGAGTGACCAAAAATCCTCAGATGATGTAAAAACTACTATAGATTGGCAATGTACAGCATTCTCCAATGTAATATTGGCAAAAGAAGAAGAGGTACCATCGGATCCTTCATCCTCAAAGCCATTCAATAAAAACGAACAAAAAATTTATGGCGATAATGCTGCATCAAAGCAAATCACATTATTGGATTCAGATAAGGCACAAACAAAGATAGTTGTTAATAATTCTTCACGGAATCCCCCACCAGAAACTAATAATGATGAACCTTTATCAGATAATACTCTTCCATGGGAAAATAATATAGATGACGTCCAAATGAAAGATCCTCCAACTGAAATTAACATTTTGCTTCTGGGAGAGTCGGGAGTTGGAAAGTCGACTTTTATTAACTCCTTTGCGAATTATATGAAGCATGAAAATTTCGAAGCGGTACACGAAAGCAATTTGAGTGTGCTAATACCAGCGAGGTTTACTATTTTTGACAAGTGAGTACGAAAAAATATAAAACTTATTTCAGGGAAATTTGGGGACACTTATACCAGTATGCTTTGACTAAACACTCTAACCTTTTCCCTGACCAATACAGCGGAAAGCATGAAATAAATTTTTATGCATAGTGTTTCATTTACGTTTCATTTTTCTAATAATGGTTTCCATATATTTATAGAATTTATATCAACTAATGTCAGTAAAAAGCAATACAAAACTGTAAAGTTTAACACGTCATTGATGTAAAGTAATTAACAGTATTTTACAGTGCACCCACGGATGTGCTACCGCACTCTATTAAGCTTTAATATTTATTGTTTTTCGTGGAATTTCAAAAGCAGTGATCAAAACCATAATAATGTTTACAGAGTATTGAAAATATTCGAAAATGAAGAAATAATCTTAAAATACTGTTATTTGTAATTTTAATTTATTTTTATGTGCAAATTGTGAAAGTAATAACATTGCTTTTATCAATTGATTAATATAAAAGGTCAAAACATGTATTTACAATCAAATTTTTTTTTTCGCTTTAAAGAATTTTAAATTTTTGCGAATTTTTTTTTATTCTCAATTTTACAGCTTAAAGTTTTTTCGGTCTAGAAAATTTTGTCTTTATAATGATTATATTATCTGTTATTTTACAAAGGAGCTAGCGGTAAACCTACGCTACGCCACTACATCAGTACTATACAAGGAAGTTGACTTAGCCTCTCCAACTTTCTTGGTACTAAAGGGTGTTTTTTTTATAGAGGTATAGAACTTTAAGTTGGTAACACTTTTTTAACTGGTGGCCATTTTGTCAGCTGTCAAGTGATTTATGTTTAGTTTGGTTTGGCTTTTCAACATGAATAGACTGATGCCTGAACAACGCTTCCAAATTGTGCAAATTTATTTTGAAAATCATGGTTCTGTTCGAAATACGTATCGCGCACTACGTCCATTTTACGGTCAACATAATCGTCCATCAGAGCAATTAATTCGATTAACTATGGAACGTTTTCGCACCACGTTTACTCTAAATGATAATACGCATCCACAGAGACGTCGTACAGTGCATACAGAAGAAGTCATTGCTGCTGTAGAGAGTAGCGTAGAGGAAGACCCGAATCAGTCTATCCGCCATCGTACACAGGAATTGGATATGTGTCCATTCACTTTATGGAAGATTTTGCGGAAAGATCTTGGTTTGCGTGCTTACAAAATCCAACTCGTGCAAGAATTGAAGCCACACGATCACCTAGCAAGGCGTAGATTCGGTGAATGGGCCCAAAACAAGATTGCCATTGATCCCGATTTTCATAAGCGAATTTTGTTTAACGATGAAGCTCACTTTTGTTTGAATGGATACGTCAATAAACAAAACTGCCGTATTTGGAGTGATGATAATCCTCAAGTGTATGTTGAGACACCGTTACATCCAGAAAAACTGACTGTTTGGTGTGCTTTATGGGCTGGTGGAATCATTGGTCCGTACTTCTTTAAAAACGATGCTGGTCAGAACGTTACAGTCAATGGTTACCGCTATAAAGCCATGATTACTGACTTTTTCGTTCATCAATTGAACAATCATGATGTGCAGGAGCTATGGTTTCAACAAGACGGCGCAACATGTCACACAGCTCGTGCCACAATTGATTTATTGAAGGAAACGTTTGGTAACCGCATAGTTTCACGTTTCGGACCCGTGAATTGGCCTCCAAGATCGTGCGACTTAACGCCGCTAGACTATTTTCTGTGGGGATATGTGAAGTCGCTAGTCTACGCCGATAAGCCCGAAACGATTGCTCACTTGGAGGACAACATTCGCCGCGTTATTGCCGATATACGACCACAAATGTTAGAAAAAGTCATCGAAAATTGGACCTCCAGATTAGACTACGTCCGAGCCAGCCGTGGCGGCGGTCATATGCCAGAAGTCATATTTAAATTATAATGCCAGAAGGTTATCTTTCGAATAAAGTAAATTTTATGTCAATTTAAAAAATTTATCTTTGTTTTATTCCATTTAAAAGTTCTATACCTCTATAAAAAACACCCTTTATATCCGATAATCATTTCAAAACTTTTAAGAGGTTAACGATTTGAAATACGTATTGGGATTGTTCTTTAAAATCAGTTGTTCTTAGTTTAAAAGTACAATAACCTAAGAAAGCGACCCTAAATAAATCGAAGAAATTTTACACTACGCAATGACAGTTTCAACGGTTGCATGCAAACGAGACTTTGCGCATTTAGTTTATTTTGGTAATATTTCCCTCTTCTTTAACTTCTGTAATCTTAATTTCACAGTAAAATTTGTTTTTAGACATTTTCAAAGACATGTTATCGAAATTGGAGCAAACGATGAAAATGAATATTTGGCAGATGGCGCTGCAGCAACTCAAGATGTTAAAACATACGTTTTCTACATAACACTCGACACTAAATCTTATTTGATAAGGCTTATCGATACGCCGGGGATGGGCGATCCCAGAGGCATCGATCAGGATAATAAGAATTGTGATTATGTGCTGAATTACCTCGGAAGATTAGAAAAAATCCACGCTATTTGTCTTCTGTTAAAACCGGTTAATTCTCGTTTGGATGTATTTTTAAACTATTGCGTCAGCCAGATTCTTTCCCGTTTGGAAAAGTCTGCTACAGAAAATATAGCTTTTCTTTTTACCAATACAAGAGGGCAGAATTATACACCTGGAGAAACGTACACCTCCTTAGAGGTACTAGTAAAAAAGATAAAAAGTACAAACAACGTATCACTGCCGCTGAGCCATAAAAATGTGTTTTGTTTTGACAATGAAGCATTTAGATTTTTAGCCGCAATTAAAGAAGAAGTTGAATTTAGGGAAGGTATTTTGGAAGCAAATATTGAAAGCTGGAAATATTCCTATAAAGAAGTTTACAGGTGAGTAAAAATTTATCATGCGATATACTATCATATTCATTTGTTGTGAAACTAAAGTTAATTTGTTAGATTCAGTATGTTTAATAAAGTAATTTAACCATGTTCTATTAGGTACCTTAACAATAACTTGATGTTTGAAGTCTCTTAATTTCATTGTCAAAAGTTATCACTTTTAAATGAGCTTTCACAGCTTTTGCTGTTGTTTACTTGTAACCAGTATAACAATAAAATATTTTAATGTACTTATGGACAATATTGTCGATTAAATAATTTTCAAGATATAGTGATAAAGAATACTGTATAGAAACTAGACCTTTATCGTGAAAAAATGTAACCTGCGATTTTATTGTGTATATTTCATCCTAAATATGATATCTCGACGTTAACATTGGGAACCCTCTGCTAATAAAATGGTGGACCAAAAATGGTCACTTTTTCGGTTTTTCCAGCTTATCTCGAAAAGTAGAGGTTATATTAAAAAAAGTTTTAAACAAAAGTTGTAGATAATTGCATTACATATATGTATGTGAAGTTATAGGTAGTGTCACTAATTATCGAGTTATCATTTTTTCTTATTTAAAATAAAACCATATTTACTACAAACTATTACCACCGAAAGGCACCCAGAATCTATCCGACTATAATATACGAGATCACGGGTATAAGTACTGAATGTGTTGCCCCTCCACAGGTGCAGGGGCTGCATGCGCTTACCGCTTTGTGCGCAGCGGAGTTATTTCAGAGCAAATGTGGTTTTCATAATATTCAAATTATATTAAATAACAATAAGTTGTTTATTATTGTGAGCACGTAGCGCCTGTAGCACGACCACCCGCTCACTACTTGTACCTGCGCGATTTTGAAAATCATCGGAAAGATTATTGGCTCCTTTCGGCGGTCATGCAACGGAAAAATTTTCAGGTGAAGTACAATATCTTAATCGAATTAAAAAAAAATGTTTTTCATCGTAAGATGAATTTTTTTCCAGAGATCTGAAATGAGATCTAAATCTAATGAGAACAAATATTTTAAGTTAACTAGGGAAAAAGCTATAGCAATTTTTGTGGTCCAAAAATTTTTTTTTCTAAAATTTCTCTGCCCCAAATTAAAAATAATTTTTTTAAATAGAGTTCTTAAAAATATACGTCATTTCTAGCAATTTGCTGTAAGAATGGTTGCCGTATCTTAATTAGGAGAGCGAAAAATTAAGGTCGAACTTTCGACTTTTAAGTCGATTTTCTCAGAAAATATTAATCACACAGTTTCCGGGTGTAGCATATTTTTTTAAATAAGTGATATCTCATTACACCGTGAATTTTGAGACAATAGTTTCAAAATAAATATGGTTTTACTTAAAACAAAGAAAAATGTAATTTTTTGCGAGAAAAAAAATATATTTCGGTAACTAGTGGCGCCACCTATGACTTCATTTGTTCGAATCGATAGGTAATTCAATTATCTACAACTTTTATTTGAAACTTTTTTTATACAACCTTTTTTTTGACATAAAAACCGTAAAAACTAACCATTTTTGGTCCGCCATTTTGTTTGCACAGAGTTGCCAATGTTAACGTCAATATATGTTTTTTCAGACGCCAAAATATACACTTTCCAATAATAAAATCGCAAGTTACATTTTTTTCTAAAAAAGGTTTTTTTTTGTCTAATTCCTATGGACTAGAAAAACATGGTAAAATTATAGTTGTGTCCATGAGTGCATATTATAATGTGCAAGTACACGTTTCAACATACTTAGCCTTTTTTCTTGTAATTGTTGGACACAGCAGTACTTACCAGGTGCACAGGTTTGACTCTTCGATCCATCAATACAATATCAGGCCAATTATTCGTCACCTATCTATCGGTGAAAATAGCTCTGTCATAGTAAAGTTTAAAAAGCTAACACATGATGGCCTTGGATTTTATAATATTACGTATAGGTTCTGATTAATCCACGCCTGACTGTATCTATGCAGATAGTCGATGTTTTCCAAATACGTGTAGTCAGATCCCAAACAGCACAAATACGTCTAAAAGACGTCCATAAAACGTTTGAGTTCAACATTCAGGACGTCTTATGGATGCCCATTAAAGACGAATGACGTCCATGGGACGTTGTATAGACGTCTTATGTTACAAAAGGTAACGTCTTTAAGACATCTGCTTACAACGTCTTATGGACGTTCTTTCCCAACATATTATGTACATTAAAAAGGGTCCCTTTAATTTTTTTGTTTATCTTGTTTACAAAGTCAAACCGTAATTATTCAAAAATCCAAGAAATAACTTTAATTAAGAAAAAATCAAGAGCAAAATATACACTACCATTTTAAATAACTACAAGTTCCACATGAATAATTTGCTTTAAAAAATATCTTCAACATAATCTCTTTATACAAAAAAAAAATACATAACTTAAGCATAATGTAAACTTTTTCAAATTTGAAATTTAAGAAGTGAGGTAGAAGAGCAAATATTTTCAGAACTACTACTGTTCGAACTATAAGTGAACCTATCAAATTTAAGCCTTAGTTTATCCCTTCGATATAATAACTCTAAAAGGTAGACTATCAACAAAATAAAAGTTTATTGAAATAAAAAGTACATAAATCTTTAAATAGTTTTAAAAACAAGAATTTTTATTTAGTCGAATAACAAATCTGGTCTGATGCCCTTTTCAGCCATGTTTGGATCGAAATTTCCTCATTCTTCCGACTTTTTGCCAGTCCTGTTGTCTCTGTAGATCCTAATAACAAACTGATTTTAATTTTATAGGATAAAGTTTATCATTTGTGGGAGTAAATTTTTTGATATTTTTGCGAATTTTTATAATTGTCCTCTACTATAGAATCGTGACTTATGCTATTTCAAGGTTAATATGTATAATGAAAAACAGAATTTACTCATAATAAGTCTCGCCAAGTTGGAATCGTAGAACTTTCTCTTTCCTTTTCGTATTAATCAACTGTACATGGTAATTTTACAAGCTCGCTTTACAAAGTCATAGATGCTCCCTACTCCCAGTTTTGAAATTTCTAAAAACTTAAACAAAATTACTTCTTGTAATTAACAAAACTCTATTTTCTATGTTCTTTAAACGTAAACCAATCATCAGGAACAAAATAAATCTTACAGGTTTCATTAGTGGAGCACTCCATAAACAAACATTTCGCCTTCCACTTCATTAGTAATATTTCTTGTAATATTTAGGACCGGGTCTGGATGAGCTGTGTAAGCCTTTTTTGCACGGATAATATTTTTGAAGATTTCATTGCATACTTCTAATAACATAGAGTTATTATAAAAATATAAGCAGTAAAGCATTCGGGAATTTCCTGTAACACAACCTATAAATAAAGTTACTGTTTTTCCTAAGTACATATGATTCTCGATCTTACCTTAAGTATTACATAAACACGAATAAAAAAGATTTTCAGAGGCACATAGATAAAATCAGTTGATTTTATAAAATTCTTTCAAAAGCTAAATTTTCACAGTCGGCACCCCAACAACATTAAAAATGAATAACGACATGACGAAACACAAATACAAAACTGAAAAATGACAGTTGACAGAAACAAAAGGCGGGTTTTTTAAAGTTATAGTATCGCTGGCATCATATTTCTGTGTCATTGTTATCGGTACATCAAACAGTCTGTGACAAAAAGCACCAAAGTATTGATAAAAAAAGATCACGCAAAAGTTCTATTAACCAAGGTCATATTGAGGCTACTAAAAATTTGTCGTTCAATCAAAAATTTTAACCTCAACTTGTATTCAGCTGAGCTCTGTGCGGCGTTGCAAACTTATTACCCAACTGCAACAAAATTTATAGAGAAGGAAATGCTTTTTAGTTTTTATCAACTAAATTATACACAACTGTATTTATTTTCATATAAAATGTAGTATGTAGACTTTTAAAAGATATCTTAAAGACGTTGTATATAGACGTCTTATGGACGTCTTTAAAACAACGTCTATAAGACGCCTTATTTATGTCTTAAGAAGTTCAGACATAATCTGGATATAAAAATGACGTCTATGAGACGTCTAGTGCTGTGTGGGGTGTTACTTACTGAATAATTCCAGACTTCTGATGACATTTTCTACACTTAACTGATTGGATAACGGGATCCTTCAAGATAAATTTTTTGTAGTTATTGTTATTAGTAACTGAATCCTGGTTAGTAATCATAAATCCCTTTATCCGTGAAAGGAGCACCTCGAACTTTAATTATCCTTTAGGTGCTTCCGTATTTTTGTGGGACTGTTGTATGTCATTATGGCGTCGATTATGCAAAACTTTTTGTTTCTAATGATTTTGCTGTTCAGCGTTAGACAATGATATTTGTATATATTCGTTCATGAGATATAATGGCGTGAAAAGATTAGAATTTTCAGTTTTGCGGGGGATTTCTCCGAACATAGGTAATTAATTAGAATGTAAGTTGATAATATATGTCAATACTCTTCCTCACTCAAATCAAGGAAGGGTAGATCTCAACCAGGTTTAAAATCGACCATGGAGAACAGATGATGTCGAGAAACTGTCCCTAACATGTAGTCAGACGTTTTCTCATTTATAGTTCATATGCCTTTTTTTTATAGCTGGTGACCTCCATAGGCTCCTTTAGGGCATGAACCAAAAATTTTTTAGTCACCGTCTATAAGAGGCAACTTACACCCTGGGTCTATTATTATCCGGACCTAGGCGAAATTATTATATTATCGGTCGACTTCGTCAACCGATATTCACACTCCCTCCAGGGACTATTGACTAATTCCAGGTATACAAAGACACCAAAAGTATGAAGCTCTGTGGGAACCCTTTCCATATTATTGGGTCCTAGGTGGTCTTCTGTACTTCCTACAAACTTTCGGACGGTTCACGCGATTGCCAGGAGAACTGCTTTCTGAATCGGTTTATACAGATGCTCACTAAGGCCCAGTCCCTTAATGTTCTGCAGGAGGTTCTTTGGTATCACTCCAGTTGTTGATAGTGTTACGGGAATCGCGTGGACGCTGTTCATTGCCCACTGTCTGCGGATTTGCACTTCCAAATCTCTGTAGTTGCATTTTGGCCTTAGGTTGTTGTTAGATACAGCAATGTCGATTAGTGTAGTTCGCCTAGAAATTTTATCGGTTAGTTTAATCTCTGGCCTATTATGAGCAAATGGCTGATCCGTTACAACGGTTCGGTCCCAATATAACTTGAACTCGTTTTCAAAAATAGATTCTGGATTGTATTTGTAGTAAGGCTTTTCCTATCTGCAATAGTTATAACTTATCTGCTAACTCTTGGTGGAGTATCTTAGCGGTTGAGTTGTGTCTTAACTTATACTCGGTTGCGGCAAACGCTTGGCATCTTCCAATTATGTGCTAGATTGTCTTTGATTTTCGACAGCCATATCTGCATTGGTCATTTTCTATTGAGGGACCTCTGGTGACGAACTTCCGATAGTTCTTCGTCGGAATAACCCGATCTTGGATAGCTAACAAGAAGCCCTCTGTTTCTGGGAACACCTGTCCTGAAATCAACCAGTATCCTATTCCCTCAACTGTAGCGGCGTTGCATCGTCTGCCTTGCATGCTGCTCGATGTAGCGTGGAAGAATCCGCTAACCTGTAGAAATATGAACGTAAGTTTATTTAATGGTCGAGCTGCTTACTAATATCCACCAATCCTATTTCTCCTTGATGTCTTGAAAGCATTATACGTTCAATAGCACTCCGAAGGTGATGGTTTTGTAATTTTTTTAGGAGTGTTCTTATTTTTCTTTGCAGGTTTTGGATGTCTATCCTGCTCCATTTTACAATTCCAAAAGAGTAACTAAGTGCAGAGCAAGCGTACGTGTTGAGCGCCTTAAACAGATTTCTACTATTTAGGGCAGGTCGTAATACCCGCTTTACCCTCCTGACAAATTCGGTTGTCAATTCGGCTTTCATAGTGCGATGGCCAGTTCTTTTCGCCTGGTTCATACCTAGGTATTTGTATGTTTGTTCTGCTTCCAATGCAGCTATAGTTTCACCGTTCTGCATTTCAACTGCCTCTGGTTGTATCTTACCTTTAACGATGTTCAAAATATGGCACTTGTCCAAGTCCAAATTGCATTCTGATATCCCCGGAGAACTCCTCTACAATTTTGAGCATTTGTCCCAGTTGGTTTCTGGTAGCAGCCATCAGTTTAAGATCATCCATGTACAGAAGATGATTCAAACGGCCTGATAATGGGTTCATTACCAGGCAGAACCACAATGGGCTAAGTGAATCGCCCTGGAATATTCCCCTTCGTATCGGAATGGTGTTAGTTTCGATGGTGTCGCTGGATGGCACTTGCAATTGGATCCTAGTTCTCCAGGTTGACATGATGCGTTCTAAAAAGGACACAAAATTATTATCGACTCTATACATTCTCAATTGAATTTCGAGCTGGTACTGAGTCGAAGGCCTTCTTATAATCCACGTAGGTAGCAAAGAGATTTCTTCGGTTGGTACAGGCTTGGTTACATATAACAGAGTCAACAATCAATTGTTCCTTGCATCCCATTGCTCCCCTCGTGCATCCATTCTGTTGAGTTGCAATTATGTTATTTTGCTCACAATGTGTATAGATGCGCTGGGTCAAGTAGGAGGTGATCACCTTATACAATGTGGGTAAGCAGGTGATTGGCCTATACTTAGCTGGGTCATGTTATGGTGTTATTATTATTATTATTATTTTTAGGCTTCTATCCTACATTGTTCAACTTAAACCACACGATCCGAAAAAAACTATAAGCATTAATCATGCCCGGAAAATGGTTCTACAATTGGCGCAACCGTTAGCAGAGATAGTACAGTTAGTCGGAGACAATATTTATCAGTTGGATCAACACAAAAACCAACTGTCGATGGAAAATCAGACGTTGGACGAACTTAAGCAGAAATTGCATATGCCAGTGGTTGATATAGTTGTGAAAGAGTTATCTCAACCAGTTACTGTTTGTACTGCTCCTCAGTGTAGCACTGTATACAAGGTAATTATATAAGGAGAAATATTACACGAGTAATGTAATTGGCAAGTTCAGGGAAATACATTATTTGACTGTGTTTGACTGTTTAGTTAAAATTTTAATGAATTTTTACATTTGAGGCGACTTTATAGATTTTCATACTTCTCGAAAAAATAAATTTTGAAAAATAAAGTTATTTAAACACTTTTTACTAGGAAGAACCGTTTATTTTTTAAATGTTTGATGATTATGATGTAGACTAATTTTTCCTGAGACGTCTTGCGATATTTTCAATATTAGTCCACGGGAAATAGACTTTCGTCAGTAACAAAAATGTAACATCGATTTTTTTGCTAGAATGTGCTCATTTCGGCATCCTATAAAGCATATTTTTGAGTTTATCTCGAAAAGTGAAAGTTGTAGCCAAAAATGTTTCAAACAAAAGTTGTAGAGAATTAAAAAAACCTATCATTCATATAATATTAAGTTATAGGTGGCGCCATTAGTTATCGAGATATTTTTTTTCGACAAAATTTACGATTTTTGTTTTTTTAAAGAAAAAGACATTTATTAACAAATTACCGATTTAAAATTTAACATAAATATAGGTATTACCATTCTAAAAAAGTATGTCAAACCCAGAATCTGTGAGTTTTTAATTTTCCGAGAAACTCGATGTCAAAGTTGAAAATTCAACCTCAATTTTCTGCTTTCCTAATTAAGATACAATGCTCAATTTTAATGGAAATTGTTTGTATTGTTTTATATTTTGAAGATCTAATAAAAAAAAAGTTTTTTTCAGTCATGGACCGAGAAATTTTACAAAAACCAATTTTTGCACCAAAAAAATTGCGATAATTTTTCACCGGATGGAGATAAAATTTCTTTAATGCATGCATTGGATTTAGATGTATCAATTCCATTCTCAAAAAAAAATTAATTTTGGATGAGAAAAAAGTTTTTTTTTTAAAAAATTCATAATGGCGTGACAAATGAATATTAAGGGCTCAAATTTGCAGAAGTTGCTTTTTAATACTTATACTTTGCTTGTGAATTTTTTTGATCCAAGAAATACACTCCCATATGATTTGTGAACCTTCGAAAATTGGGCCGAATCTAATCAAATATAGCTGCTGCAGCCCGCTGTCGGCGGGTTCAGGCGCATTATTCATTGATGCTTCAAGGAAACTTATGCATCACAAGTAATATTTATAATATTGATGTTGTTTGATTAATTTATATGATAATAACAATTTGTTTAGTCATATTAATTATTAATTTGTTTATTAACAAAATTTTTACAAAAAATTATAGAGAAATCATATAAATATTCAATTATATATTACATATTCTACTATTTTTTTCCTTTATATTTTTATTATCTTAATTAACAAATTTTTTACAAAAAATTATAAAGACAATCATAATGATATTAATTTGTTCTAATACAAAGTTATAAAATTAAAGAGCATAGTTTTGTTAATAAACTATTAATGTATTATTAAATATTTATATGATTTGCTTATAGAAATTTTCATAAAAATTTTGTTAATAAACTATTAGGTAATAATAATATATAGGAAAAGAACAGTATAATATGTAATATATAATTGAATATTTGAATGATTTTCTCTATGATTTTTTGTAAAAATTTTGTTAATACACTGTTAGATAATAATAATATAACGGAAAAAAACAGTAAATATGTAATACATAATTGAATATTGGTATGATTTTCTCTATAATTTTTTGTAAAAATTTTGTTAATAATTAAATTAATAATTAATATGACTAAATAAATTGTTACTATCATACAAATTAATAAAAGAACATCAATATTATAAATATTAGTTGTAATGCATAAGTTTTCTTGAAGCGCCAATGAATAATGCGCCTGAACTATGGCAACCCGCCGACAGTGACCTGCGGCAGCTATTGTCCATTAGATTCGGCCCAATTTTCGAAGGTTCACAGATCATAGGGAAGTGTATTTCTTGGATCAAAAAAATTCACAGGTAAAGTACAAGTATTAAAAAGCATCTTCTGCAAATTTGAGCCCTTAATATTCATTTGCCACGCCGTTATGAATTAAAAAAAAAACTTTATTTCATCCAAAATGAAAATTTTTTTTTGAGATCGGAAATGATATACTAATCTAAATCAAATGTACGCATTAAAAAAATTTTATCTTCATCTTCGCTATAACTTTTACTTTCCGAGATAAACTCAAAAAACCGAAAATTGTGACAATTTTTGGTCCGCCATTTTTTTTGCACAGGTCTTTCAGAGTTACCATCGACATTATAGGATGCCGAAATGAACACATTCCAGCAAAAAAAACCAATGTTATATTTTTGTTAACAAAACAGCTCTTTTTTGATCTAATTTCCATGGAGTATATAAGAAGGGCCAGTATGAGAATCTCGGTGGCAGTAAGAGATACCGATTTGGTTAAATGAGGAGAAAGTGCGTAATTTAGGAACCAACAATATACAGATCAGAAATTTCTGATAGACTTTTAGTATTTGAGTTATTTAAAAAAAATGGGATTTTAAATTCTATTTTTTCTTGCGTTAGTTTTAAAATTGGGGCAAAGCTGATGAAACTTTTGATGGACTTTAAGCTGTCGCTTTCGATTTTTTACTTTATGTTTTGTCTTCGAGCAACCATCAACTTCAATTGTGATAGAATTTGATCGTGGATTCCTGCAAACGAAATATTTTGGTAACGTATGGCCGTTTTACGGTTTACTATAGTCCTATATTAGTAGCTATTGTATAAATCTATAAATAAAACGCATTATGGCAAAGGCATTCTGGAAGTCTGGTTGATTTTGTAGTTTTAGTGCAAAAGAACTACATCGATACCACAAACACAACTTCAAGGTTTGTTACGGTTTTAATTTTCCTATCTAAGTTCCTATCTAATTTAGTAATTTTTACGCTTACCTCCTTCATCATTTATGTGTTTTGTTTTTTTTTTTTGGTTTGGGAACAGGTTTGCAAATGAAAGAAAATGTTGGCAGTATATCTTGTTTATTAGAATTAGGTTCACAATTATAATATAATCCATAGTAACTGTTCGATAGTCCTTGTTGTTATTTTGTTGAGTTCCTAAGGCTTCTCTCCTTTGTACCTAAAATATAGAACTACATTAGTCTTGTACAGAGTGGCTCGGTATAGAATATTTAGTCAGAAATTATTAATTTAAATTGTCTTTTACGGTTATTGTTACCTTCATCGAGAGATCTCAAGTGAGCAGATAATCATTTGGCTGCAGGATCGACAGATTTCTGAGTGGAAGCTCTCTGGACTCTGTTGGATCTTCTATGTCTTCTAGGCAGTTTAAGTTTCCCATTTTGTCAGTTATCATAACTATTACAGATTCTATTAAGCTAAAAACGGAAAACTACTTTAGTGTCAAATGTAAATAAAGTTTAAGGTTAGAATCTACTCGACTTTACTTGTTTAGTTTCACTTCAACAAAGCCTTTTTACTGATATAAATTCTTGAACGTACCACAATTGTCTTAGTTAATTGCTAATAAAAATTTCTTGTCATAATTTTAAAATTTCATATTTCCATTTTTTTTTATTGTTTTGAAGCTTGTCAGTTGTCAGTCAATATACAGATCCCTGTTTCTTTTCCCGCCGTTTCCGTGGACCTTTTTCTGGGGGGACATGAAAAAAATCTTCGAGTGATAGGACTTCCCTTGCAGGTCACTTGGCAATTTTGCTAGTTTTTAATTGAAAGTTTCGGGGCCCTGACCAAATTTATAGTAACTGTGTTGTTAACAGCTGTATGCTGATTTGGTTTGGTCAATTCGGGGGACAAACCCGACATCAAGTTTTGCTTTTTTTTTTCTGTTCCCTTTTTCTTTTTTTCCTTTCATTGCCCTCATTTGGAACCCTCATCGGGGCCTTCTGGCTGACTTCTCAACGGTACCTGCCTTGGCTGCTGTACATACCAGACCACTCGGGCCATTCTTGCGAATACCTCTACAGCATCCGCCTTACATGCTACATACCACCACACCGAGTGATCCAGCCTCAACATCAGCACATCAAGAAGCCGCCGTTAATCAGGTTTTATGTGTCTGTGTCGTTTTCAGGGTATCATAGACTTTAATGCCTTCAGCATCACCTGTAAAATTTAAAGCCGTTGTATTTTTCTTTTCATTTTGAATATAAAATTAATGAATAATTAGTGTACTTACCTTGGTAAGATCTATTGTGTTTCCTCATATGGTACAATTAATCAAATCTTGCAACCATATGCATGCAGTTGATATCTTTCACATATATGTGTTAACTCAGGTAAACAGGCCTATTTACGCGGGTAAAGTGCACTTAATACTATCATTATTATGTATATATAGTTGCCATTTATAGTAAATCGCTCTCGTATAATTAGTAATCTAGCCAAAACACTGAGTAAATTAAAATTTCTCATTTTGTTAGATTAATTTAGTTCTGAATTGTCAAAAAAAAAAACAGCTGACTGTCCGAAGTTCTTCCTTCAAAACAGAGAAGCGCTGGGCCACTCTCGGTGGTTACGTTTACACCAACGCACGTAATATAGATGCTTGTTTTTTTAAATCTTTTGGGTATTTTTCTTATAATTTAATTAAATTTCCTGTTTTTTTGTTAGATCGGTCTCTGCCTTGACCTTTAGGGCACATAAAACAGGTGGCGCATATACCCACACCACTCTCCGTTCCCTTGGAGGCTAGCCGGGGGGAGCCCTAAAAGGTAGAGACCAATTACAGAGCCACCTGACAAGTTACATAAACGCATCTCTTTCTTTTGGTTTTTTTTAAAATTTTTTTTTATAACCATTTTTTTTGGGTGATTTAGATTAATTTTATTATATTATTTTTTTTTACAGGTTCAGGAAAAGCTGCCAATTGGTCAGATCAGGCTCTCTTATTTTAGAGCGACCACGAGATTAATTATGTGAAGGTTTTATTAAATTAAATGAAACGAGCTTCTCCAAACACATCTATTTCTTTCGTCTTCTTCTTTCTAACACAGTTAAGAATGCTAGTAGGCTATTGCCTGTTCATTGCCATCACGTCTTCTCCGGAAGATGAGGTCCAGCATTCTAGCCATCGTTTTGGTGGTCTTCCCCGTGATCTTTTTCCTACTGAGTTTTTCATTTTTGCGCTTTTAACGAGTCTACCGTCCTCCATTCTCCCTATATGTTTGTTCCAGAATTTTCGCCTTGATCTAATCCATCTTTCTATGTCCTGTATCCCGCATTGTTGTCTGATATCTTCATTCCGTATTCTGTCGTGTAGAGTTTTGCCTTGTATACTTCTTAATGTTTTCATTTCGACTGTTCTCACTATTTGCAGAGTGCTGCCTGCATCTGGTCTTATTTCTGCCGCGTATGTTATGATGGGTCTTGGAGCCGTTTTATATATCTTAGTTTTGCTTTGGGTATTAAGGTATTTGTTCTTCCAAACAATTTGTTTTAGGCATCCCGAAATTCTAGCCGTTTTCATTGTTTGCTCTCTTACTTCGTTAAAAAGGTTTCCATGGCTCGTTATTTTTGCTCCCAGATATTTGAAGTGATTTACGTGTTCGACAATTTTGGAGTCGATTTCCAACTTGCACCGTATTGGTTCTTTGGATGTTACTAAGCATTTGGTCTTCTCGGTGTTGATGAGCATATTTAATTCTTTCGCTTTAGTGTTAAAACAGTGCAGTAGTCTTTGGAGATTATCTTCAGAGTCTGCAATAAGAACAGCATCATCCTCATAGCAGACGGTATGGAAGAATGTGTTTCCTATTTTGTATCTAGCTGTTCTGGGGAGATTTTCTATTATTTTATCCATTATTAGATTAAATATGAATGGGCTGAGCGAATCGCCCTGTCTAATTCCTGTGTTTACATATATGTCTTCCGTTGTTATATGTCCTACTCTGATTTTTGTTCTGCGCTGGATGTTAATATCGTATATTAGGTTAATTAGCCTATGGTTTAGACCTTTTGTTCTCATTATTTCTAAGACGTCCTTTAGCGTACTCTGTCAAAAGCCTTGGTCATATCGACGAAGCACCTGTACGCAGGTTTCTTGAATCCTAGGGATTTTTCAGTTATTTGTTTGTCAATGAATATTGCGTCAATAGTGGATCTGTTCTTTCTGAAACCTTGTTGTTCTTCTCGTATACTTATGATTTTGGTGATTTCTTCCAGTATAGTTTTTGTGAATGCTTTGAGAATGCTATCAAGCAGTGTTATTCCTCGATAGTTTTCTGGGTGCGTTTTCTGTCCTTTTTTAAAAATGGGTATTGTTACTTTATTTTTCCATTCATTCAGTATTTTTTGTTTTTCTATGATATTCTTGAATAGGGTTAATATTTCATTCCATAGCTTTTTCCCTCCGTATCTCATTAGTGATCTCGTCTGGTCCAGGGCTTTTTCTATTCTTAAGGGACTTTAAGGTATCTTCTATCTTGTCATTTGTTAGTTTTATGGTATCGTCCTCCTCATATTCATTTTGTATCTGTTCCATGTTCTCCTCTTATATAGATTTTTAAAGTATGTTTCCCACTGCTCTAAAGTAATTTTATTAGTTCTCACGGTATCTTTGTCTTCAAGCTTGTTTCTTTTTAACATATTTTTCTCTGAATTCCGTACATGTCTCTCTCCATCCCTTTTGTGAACCTTTTCCGATGGTTTTCTTTTAGTTCTCTTATTCTTGCGTTTACCTCGTTCCGTTCTTTCAGGTAGTTGTTGCAGTTTTCAGGTGTTTTATATCGTATATATTGAATGTATGCATTTTTCTTTTGTTTAGCTAGTTCCTTTACTTTCAGTGTAAACCAAGGTGTTCTATTGATTGTATTGACATTTATCTGTCTCTTTCCTACTGCTTCCATGGCGGCGTCCAATATGTTATTTCTTATTGTTTTCCATTGTTGGTCTGCCATTTGCAGTATTTTTTGGTTTAATCGGTCTTCGTATAGGTATTGTATACTTTTGTCTTCTAGCGATTCCACGTTGAATTTGCTAATCATTTGCGGTTTAGGTTTTGAGGCCTTAGGCATTTTTAGTCTCATTTTGCAAAGGACCATCTTATGATCGCTTCCACAAAATATTTTCAGCAGTTCTCATCTATTTGACAAAAATTCACATCTATTTGACAAAAAGAAATAAGAACAAAATTATTTACAATGAGAAACTTAAAACTAACTCGATAAAACAATTCCAAAGTAACTAAAACAAATGCTTTTGTCGGACGCTGTTTTAATAAACCCTATTCTGAAAATAATACGTTTCAATAGCTTTTTAAAAGATTAATCAAAAAAAATAATAATAATAAAACATGATGATGCGGCTAATTTAAAATATGCCGTTTTTAATTAATTTTGCAGCATTCACAGTTTTCTTCAGTTAATTTCAATATTTCATTGTTGTTTTTAGGTGGCTGATAAAAACAAATACCATTACAAACAGCGATGTCACAATCCATGCTATTTGAATAATGTTCCTGCGGAGATTGTTGGTGATCCTAATCTTTTAAATTGTGCGGCTATAGAGAGTTCTACACAGACATGTCTAGAATGTGGCTGTAAATTTAATACACATATGCATATCTACTATGAGACTGATACCTGCGAAAATAAAATAGTAGATGAAAACGTTCTTAAAAATATAACTAGCAAGGAGGATGCTACCAAAGAACAACAAATTATGATTGACAAAATAAGTGCTCATAAGGCCGAGTTGGAAAAAGAACACAAATACATTATTAAGTGTTCAGCTGCGTTCGCGCACTTTTTACAACACAATGCTATCACTCCGATTAACGATTCCTTAAAGGAATATGTCAAATATCTGATAACAAGGTAAGTTTGTATCTAAAAGAAAACATAAAAGATTATGGTTTTCCCTCTTCCTAGAAAGAGAGGTATCTAAAGGCTTCAGCGGCATATTAAAGAAATTAATAATAAATACTTTGGAATTTTTTGCCCCAGTGTTATCACCCGAGTTTTTTACCGACTTCTAAAAGAAGGACGTTCTCAATTCGACGACTATGTATTTTTTTTATGTATGTATGTACAGGGTGAATCAACGATTGGATGAAGTAAGTTTGTGCCTTTTCGGTGAAATTTACAAAGAAACTATATTTATTGTTTGATACAGTTTATTTTTACGCAGATTTTAAAAATATTTAGGACTCTACAGGGTGAGCCAAAAAACTAGGACAGCATAAAGTTATATTTTTTTAAATAGAACACCCTATATACGAATCGTATTTTCGATTTAGCTTATAATTTTAAATCTTTTTTATTAAGGGTTCACTATAATAAAACTTTATAGTTTCTGAGATAATTAAGTTTAAAGAAAAAAAGTCACATTTTCAAGCATCAATTCAATCCTAAATAACGTTTTCAATTTTGTGACAAATATATTCAAATTTGGAATTTAGCAAGGCCAAGGAAAAGTTAACATAATTTTTACCTAATATTTGCAATAAAAGCTACAGGGTGTTGAACACATCAGCTCAAATTTAAACAAGTTTAAATGAATAAATATCTTTTTTTTAAATAGTACACCCTGTATATTTTCATGTTATTTAATAGAGTAATAAAAACCCTAAAAGTTTTGTTCAATATATCCTATACCTATTTATAATAGTTTTTGAGATATTTCAGTTTTTCTTATTTTCCATACTTTTTTACAGAAAGAGTCTTCATTATCATAGTAGCCATGGCAAAAATAATGTAAAAGAACATTTTTTTGTGTGTCAAATTTATAACCGCAATCGCTTCTTTTGGTTTTTATGTAGGGTAGTTTGGTTTTTTTTGCATTCATCTTATATTGTAAAATGAATTTTCCAAAGAATGAGTTAATAGATATGATTTATACAATAGGAGAGGCTCAAAAAAATTGCCTTCTTGCTCAAAGAATTTACAAAATGAAGTATCCTGATCGACGCCAGCCTAATACCCATACTTTTCAAAACTTAATGCAAAGATTTGATTCTTCTGGTACTGTTGATTATCCAAAACGTAAAGTGGTCAACAAACCAGTAACTAATGAAGAAAAAGAACTTACAAGTATTGTTAAATGTTCAGGAAAATCCTTATATTGGTAGCCGTCAGTTAGCAGCATTATGTGAAACATCACAATCCACCGCTAATCGTACTACCAAGAAATATAGGTATCATCCATATCACATGGAATTACACCAAGAATTGCATGGACAGGATTTTGAAAGTCGTGTAAACTTTTGTCGTACAATAAATGCGGAGATTCAATTAAATCCAAATTTATTATGCAAGGTAATGTTTAGTGATGAAGCTAGTTTTAGAAGTAACGGTGCCGTAAATAGACGCAACATGCATTATTATGCCACAGAAAACCCATTTTGGATTAGAGAGGTGCAATATCAAAACCACTGGTCATTAAATGTTTGGTGTGGTATTCATCATAATCGAATTATTGGACCCCACTTTTTTAATGAACCACTAAATGGCCATAATTACCTGAACTTTCTACAAGAAGAACTACTCCAACTGCTTCAAGGTCTCGATAGGGATGAGCTCGACAGTATGTGGTTCTTTCACGATGGTGCGCCTCCGAATTACCATCGTGAAGTTCGTGCGTTTTTGGACCAACGATATCCGCAAAAATGGATTGGACGTGGGGGTTTCATTGAGTGGCCACCAAGGTCTTGCGACATCACCCCATTAAATTTCTTCCTATGGGGTTATATTAAAAATAAGGTGTATGTTAATCCACCAACAACAGTGGAAGATATACGAAACAGGATTAGGGATACCTGTAGAACAATAACGCCACTAATTTTGTCCAGGGTCCGAGAAAATCTGCAAAAAAGACTAAATTTGTGCATTGCACAAGAGGGTCGTTTATTCGAACACTTATTAAAAAGAAATAATTAATCTCAGTATTTAATAGGTAATTTTTTTGTTTCAATTTAGTATAAAAGTAAATATGTATTTACCTTGTCGTTATTGTTGTGGTAATTTTTTCACATTATGTTTAATTAAACTATTGCCGTTGTAATATAACGAATAATGTATTTCATCATATTTAACCACATTCTGTAGCTTTTATTGCAAATATTAGGTAAAAATTATGTTAACTTGTCCTTGGCCTTGCTAAATTCCAAATTTGAATATATTTGTCACAAAATTGAAAACGTTATTTAGGATTGAATTGATGCTTGAAAATGTGACTTTTTTTCTTTAAACTTAATTATCTCAGAAACTGTAAAGTTTTGTTATAGTAAACCCTTAATAAAAAAGATTTAAAATTATAAGCTAAATCGAAAATACGATTCGTATATAGGGTGTTCTATTTAAAAAAATACAACTTTATGCTGTCCTAGTTTTTTGGCTCACCCTGTAGAGTCCTAAATATTTTTAAAACCTGCGTAAAAACAAACTGTATCAAACAATAAATATAGTTTCTTTGTAAATTTCACTGAAAAGGCACAAACTTACTTCATCCAATCGTTGACTCACCCTGTACACCGATTACTCCGGAGCGGCGGCACCGATTTTAATGAAATTTTTTTATGTTCAGGAAGTTGCTGCAGTGGTCCCATATTTTTTGGACGAAATTGGTATTAAAATCCAAGATGTCGCTGACAATATGGCGGCCCAAAAAAATTAATTTTGTCCGATTTTTTCCAAAATTAGTATGGGGATATTTTCGGGGTCGTACATAACGGATCTGAAATTATTTAAAAAAAATTCAATATGGCTGATCCAATATGGCGGCCAAAAAATTTAATTTTGTCCGATTTTGTCCAAAATGGGTATGGGGGCATTTTTGGAGTCGCGCATAACGAAACTAAAATATTTTTAAAAAATTGAATATGGCGAACGAAAAAATCAATTTGGTTCGATTTTCTCCAAAATTGGTATGGGGGAGTTTTTAGGGTCGCACATAACAAATCTGAAATTATTTTTAAAAAATTCAATATGGCGTGTCCAATATGGCGGATAAAAAATTAATTTTGTCCGATTTTTTTCAAAAATGATACGAGGGAGTTTTTGGGATCGCACATTACGAATCTTACATTATTAAAAAAAAATTAAAGATGGCGGATCCAAGATGGCGGATTAAAGATTGTACAACTCTCGATTTTGTCTAAAATCAGTATTGGGGGATTTTTGTTAATGGTAATTACGAATTTAAAAGATTTTTTGGAAAACTCAATCTGGCGAATTCAATATGGCGTCCTAAAAATTTTATATATTTCGATTTTCTCCAAAACTGATATAGGAGACTCTTGAGGGTGTAAATTATGAATTTAATAGTATTTTCTCAGGATTCAATATGGCGGACTAAAAATTTTACATTTTTCGATTTTGTTCAAATGTGGAATTGAATCGTTTTTGAAGATGAACATGACGAATATAAAATTATTTTAAGAAAATCTAATATGTCAGATGCAACAACAACAAACGGTATAGAAATGTTACATTTCCGGATTTCATCCAAAATTTTTACTAGGGGGCTTTTGGTAAAAGTTTTTGTAGTTTGTGTGTATGGTGACTTAAATTTGGTGAATACGATTTAGATGGCAAATATTTATGTTAGTCTTGATTACAGCAGCTTTTCGAATGATCTTATCGGAAGCCTTTGATAAATTTTTATAGTAGATATTTTCAGTGCTTTTGATTATTTTCTAATCTAGAGGAGAATGTTGGTCTGTCAAACTAATCCGACATATTTCAGTATATTTAAGAAATATCGTTTATTTTCACTATAATATTGTTCGCTTCTTAGCGGTTTATTAAGTAGTTCAATTCTGATGTAATTATTTTATTTATCAGTTTTAAATTTTCAACTCGTCACAAGCCAAATGTATAGTGTATTTCGCAACGTTTCCAATATCGCAAAAAACTACCTATTCTAGCCAAAGTTATAGTAAATCTGCACTAAACAATACAGCAAAAATTTTTTATTTCTGAGAATTCTACAAATATTTGTTTTGAATGAAATTGAAACAAATAAAAATTTAGTTCATCACAGTAAATCAGCTATCTCGAATTTTAAGAAAATAATTTTAGATTCGTAATTTTCAAAGATACAAATACCCATTTTGAAAAAATTTAATCCAGTATATTAAATTTGAAGAAATTGATTTTATATCCATAAAAAAACACCAATTTTGGAAGAATCAGGAAAATGTAAATTTTAAGAAAATAATCTGACGGTTGTAACCTACGTTCTCAAAAACTTCCAATATTTGGTTTCTCATATTCTACCTGCCAGAACGTTCTAGAACCTTATCGAAAATTAATCTTTTTTCTTACCTGATAACAAATTCAACAGTGAAATCCATTTCTCTCTATCTCTTCTAATTTACAATATAATTGTCTAGAAACCCAGTGATAATCCTCATTTCTGACACTGTTAGGATTTTCTCTCTTTATAATCGCTCACGGGATCTAAATAAAATACAACATTTTTCCTAATAAATAACAATTCTTTAATTACTACTTCTTAACACCTTCACTGTTCAAATACAACTAAACTAAAACTCATATCCTATCCCTATTTACATGGTATAGAACCTACTAGAATATACGAGAATACAAGTCTAGAAATAACAAGGAATATGACTACCTAATAAATGATTCACTGATATAATATTTTTCGCATCAAAATAATATTTCTACAAGGGCCTATCAAAAAATTCTACTTGTACTTTGTAACAATACTAATAAAATGCAATTCCATTCAAACTGAATCTAGTAGCATCGGGAAAAGGATTAAAACAGTAGTTGGAGCTCGAAGAGAGACTAATCGTTCTCACTAAGCTTTTAATTTAATCATAATAACAAGTTTAAAATAAATATCCTTTATTTTTATAATATTCAGCATTTATAAAAATCAAAATTTTAGTAAGAAATAAAGAAATTTTTCTGCCGTATTTAAATAGTTTGTTATATATGTAATTTTCCTTTCAGGCAGAGAATATGAAAAATATATGTACAGGGTGAGTCAACGATTGGATGAAGTAGGTTTGTGCCTTTTCGGTGAAATTTACAAAGAAACTATATTTATTGTTTGATACAGTTTATTTTTACGCAGATTTTAAAAATATTTAGGACTCTACAGGGTGAGCCAAAAAACTAGGACAGCATAAAGTTGTATTTTTTTAAATAGAACACCCTATATACGAATCGTATTTTCGATTTAGCTTATAATTTTAAATCTTTTTTATTAAGAGTTTACTATAACAAAACTTTATAGTTTCTGAGATAATTAAGTTTAAAGAAAAAAAGTCACATTTTCAAGCATCAATTCAATCCTAAATAACGTTTTCAATTTTGTGACAAATATATTCAAATTTGGAATTTAGCAAGGCCAAGGGCAAGTTAACATAATTTTTACCTAATATTTGCAATAAAAGCTACAGGGTGTTGAACACATCGACTCAAATTTGAACAAGTTTAAATGAATAAATATCTTTTTTTTTTAAATGGTACACCCTGTATATTTTCATGTTATTTAATAGAGTAATAAAAACCCTAAAAGTCTTGTTCAATATATCCTATACCTATTTAGAATAGTTTTTGAGATATTTCAGTTTTTCTTATTTTCCATACTTTTTTACAGAAATAGCCTTCATTATCATAGTAGCCATGGCAAAAACAATGTAAAAGAACATTTTTCTGTGTGTCAAATTTATAACCGAAATCGCTTCTTTTGGTTTTTATGTAGTGTAGTTTGCTTTTTTTTGCATTCATCTTATATTGTAAAATGAATTTTCCAAAGAATGAGTTAATAGATATGATTTATACAATAGGAGAGGCTCAAAAAAATTGCCTTCTTGCTCAAAGAATTTACAAAATGAAGTATCCTGATCGACGCCAGCCTAATACCCATACTTTTCAAAACTTAATGCAAAGATTTGATTCTTCTGGTACTGTTGATTATCAAAAACGTAAAGTGGTCAACAAACCAGTAACTAATGAAGAAAAAGAACTACAAGTATTGTTAAATGTTCAGGAAAATCCTTATATTTCATCATATTTAACCACATTCTGTTTGTTTCTGTAGTTTCTTTTTATTATTTTACATGGCTACTATGATAATGAAGACTATTTCTGTAAAAAAGTATGGAAAATAAGAAAAACTGAAATATCTCAAAAACTATTATAAATAGGTATAGGATATATTGAACAAAACTTTTAGGGTTTTTATTACTCTATTAAATAACATGAAAATATATAGGGTGTACCATTTAAAAAAAAAAGATATTTATTCATTTAAACTTGTTCAAATTTGAGCCGATGTGTTCAACACCCTGTAGCTTTTATTGCAAATATTAGGTAAAAATTATGTTAACTTGCCCTTGGCCTTGCTAAATTCCAAATTTGAATATATTTGTCACAAAATTGAAAACGTTATTTAGGATTGAATTGATGCTTGAAAATGTGACTTTTTTTCTTTAAACTTAATTATCTCAGAAACTATAAAGTTTTGTTATAGTAAACCCTTAATAAAAAAGATTTAAAATTATAAGCTAAATCGAAAATATGATTCGTATATAGGGTGTTCTATTTAAAAAAATACAACTTCATGCTGTCCTAGTTTTTTGGCTTACCCTGTAGAGTCCTAAATATTTTTAAAATCTGCGTAAAAATAAACTGTATCAAACAATAAATATAGTTTCTTTGTTAATCTCACCGAAAAGACACAAACCTACTTCATCCAAACGTTGACTCACCCTGTACAAACAATTTATTTCCTGCAAATATCGCTCTGGCCCTCTCTTCGTACGCGTTTCGATCACCTCATGATCTCGTCAGTGGAACTGTATCGGACCGAGAGCAACATTAGCAGGAAATAACTGATATATGAACCATAAATTTCAAGGTATGTCGGCAGTATATTGCACCTGCCATCTACCAACTTTAATGTCAGAAAATAAACTGTATATATATTTTTCATATTCTCTGCCTGAAAGGAGAATTACATATATAACAAACTATGTAAATACGGCAGAAAGATTTCTTTATTTCTTACTGAAATTTTGGTTTTTTAAAAATTTCACGTTACTCCGATGATTCATAGATGTCGTGCGACTGGCGATGTCTTTCAGTCTGACATCAAAGTTGGTAGATGGCAGGTGCAATATCCTGCCGACATACCTTGAAATTTATGGTTCATATATCAGTTATTTCCTGCTAATGTTGCTCTCGGTCCGATACAGCTCCACTGACGAGATCATGAGGTGATCGAAACGTGTATGGAGAGACGACCAGAGCGATATTTGCAGGAAATAAACTGCTTGTATATATATTTTTCATATTCTCTGCCTGAAAGGAGAATTACATATATAACAAACTATTTAGCATTTATGTTTTGTTCACAATTTTTTTCTCATCAAAACTTGATATTGTTGGTTTCGTATTTGTGAACTAAACTGTTTTTCACAAAATAAAGTGTTGAAAGATACGCTTTTTCAAAAAGGAAGAAAATTTATAATTCACTAATTTTATCCATAAGTGTATATTGCGTGACTAATACAACATCTCTTTTATTTAACCAATTAGTAACTAAAATAAGACAAGTTCGTAATCAAGATAAGTTACATATTACCTTTCGATATATAAAAGTAACAGCTATTATTTCTACTGATGTTCGTACCACGACTACGTTTCCTAAAACTACCCCTTTCCCTCTTCCCACGAACATCGATTCAGGACTTAACGAAATTTAAATTTTTAGGGAAGAAAGTCTTGGTCCACAGGCTGACAGAGGAAATCTCGACTATTTAAAACGCCTCTTGGCCGAATATGAACAAGAAAAAAGCGTCCTTGAAACAGCTTTAAAACATGATACATCGGAAAGTAGCATTGTTGACACTTCCCCGAATGCCATTGAGACAAAAATCAAAGATTTATTCACTTTGCCACATTTTGGCAAGAAAATTAAACAGCTCTACGATTTACATCAAACCGGAGGACTAAGAGAGCACAAGCAAAGTGAGTTTGTGGTGAAGGAACGATACACGCTCGGTTTATTGGGTAAAGTAAAGTCTTCTGTAAAGACTGCGGCATCCTACCTTGGATTTGGGAAGTCCCAAAAATTGAACCGTGCAGAATTGGAACGAAGAAGGGCTTTGGAATATGACAAGGGTTATCATTACCAACAACCCAATCCGCTACAAATACAAGAATGGCATCCAAGAATGTCACCGCATTTTCAATTTAACGGATTGGACGGAAACCCATATGTCGCTTCGTCAAATGGTCCTTTTTGGGGACGTGAACCTTCTTCCTATAATTGTGAACCAAGTGAATTCTTTCCACCCTGGGAGAGACAACGACGTCAATACGAGTTAAATAGCGGGATGGAAGATTTTCGGAATACCTTTAAATATGGTGAAAAAAATGATCTCCAGGCTGCTACTGATTATGGAAAAAAACATTATGGAAATACTTCTGGTTACTTAGAAGATAGTACGTATAATGATCAGAAAGGTGCTTTGGAGCGACAACAAAAAGCTAATAGTGCTTACCAAGTTGTCAGAATGGCAAAACCGTTTCCCAAGCAATAAACAAAACAAGAATGTTGAAACACCTAACCCTGATGATACCAAAAATGGTGGAAATAATACAAACTAAGTCTAAAAACTCGAATTTCCGAGGAATATAAATAAAACAATAAAATAGAATAAGAAAAGCCAAATAGGCATTTTGTAATTGTAATTTTTTTTTCTGTTAATACTAACATGCCAAAACTATTATAGTCAAAGTACTGAATAAACTTTGAAAAGACATGTACATTAGTGTCAGGTCTGAGTAGTTCTGGTTTATATAAGGCCCGTCATTTTATATAAAATTATTCCATCTAATAATATTAAATAGATAGTGTAAAATAATAAAGTATAGAAAAAAACAATTTTTATTTTGTATTTATTTACACACAAAATTAGTAATAAGTTCAAAAGCCTTACAGTAAAATAATAATTTCGGTGACTGGGCTACCCAGTGTCGTAATTAGCAATGCCTCTGGTGGTAAGTAAGGACATGTAGCTAGCGATCTATTTTCGACCACCGTAGTAAATGTATGGATGTTTCGTTCCGATACCGGTGGTGGACTCATCAGTGGGATCCACCGGTATCTTTCCCAGACATCCTTGTACTTTCCACAAACTTGAACCTCTATTTAAGTCCAGTTTTGCCGGAAAGCTGTGGTGAGATGTTATGTTCCACAACATGCCCCCCTAAGGCATTTGCTTTCCGGCTTAAACTGCCGGACAGTCCAAGCCGTTAGAAAGCACAGGCCTGAAAAGGAAGTGGAACGGACATCCTCGGTGATCTTCCAATGGCCGGGTCGGGCCAAATCAAAGCCAATGACGGTTAAGACCCTCGTCTGACGCCGTCCCTGCTCGGGCGCCATGTCACAATTAGCAATGCCCCTGGTGGTAAGGACATGTAGCTAGCGATCTATTTTCGACCACCGTAGTAAATGTATGGATGTTTCGTCCCGATACCGGTGGTGGACTCATCAGTGGGTATCTTTCCCAGACATCCTTGTACTTTCCACAAACTTGAACCTCTATCTAAGTCCAGTTTTGCCGGAAAGCCGTGGTGAGATGTTGTGTTCCACAACACGAGATAGCAAATTTTGCTTAAAACGTGCTTAAGAAGCACCTATAAACAGTAAAGATGTGCTTTTCAAGTACCACCAAAAGTAGCTAAACGACTGTTTAGTAACGTTTAGTGAGAATAGTCTAAGAGATAGGACTGAAATTTTGCCATCATCCATAATATGGTACTTCTCTATGATAATACGTTGACTTAATACTGGTTCCCGCACAAAAGAGTACCTTAATGGACATAGGGTGTAGCTATAAGGGGTGAAATCCCAGATAGCACAATATTTCCATTGGATATCCAGAATAGGTACATATAATGTCCTGTATGTCCATGGACCGTTTATGGATGTCCATTAGATGTGATGACCTGTAATCTATATGGACGTCCATCTCTGGATGTCCAGTGTAAGTCCATCAGACGTCCATTAATTAAATTTCGGGTTGTCGGTAAAATCGGATACTGTTATATCAGCCTGTAGAATTGTCATTTCTTAACCCGCCGGCCCGCCATGATCACATCCATTATTGTGTTGACGTCGAGCTAAAAAAGACCTTTGGAGTTTTAGTTGAGCTAAAATCAAGTGTGCTTTTTATTTGAAGAAGATGCCACCGTTAAAGGTAAGTATAGTTATTTTTAATTTAATGTTTTTAATTATACCAAAAATTACCGAACGAAACTACAGACATGCCCGACGAAAAGCTGATAATTTAGTATCAAACTCGCACAAATTTAAAAGTGAACAAAATATTCAGTATCAAATCACGTATGTTAAAATATAGCTTTTGTAGCTATACTTTTTCATACAATCACTTATTTAAATGGAAATTACTACAAATAAGTGCAAATATTTTGATAGGCCAATGAATTTTGTATCTTGTTGGTTAAAATGGAGCACAGATAGAGTTGTAAATTTGTGTAATAATAAAATTGTAAATTTTAGAGAAAATTCTCTCTGACAACGTCATTATTGAGTAATCAGTCTAATAAGATTGCTGGCATTAATAAATGTTATCAAAATTTATAATGGAATAAAAGCTATAGCAAATTTGAATAATTATATTAATTTTTTTATGACTATTTTGGATTAAACGCTAGTAAAAGTTTACATTGATGTGTATTTTTGTGCAGTATAATTGTTAAAGAATATATAATAAAGTTTTGACAGTTCGACTCTAGGTTTAGACTTAAAATTTAATTTATTTTAATTATTTTTTAGATGAATTTTCCACAGATTGGTCCAAATAAAATTCCTATGTGAAAGCCAATTTGTACCAAATTAGAGAGGATATTCAGGTAATCTTAAATAGGGAAAAAAGAACAAGTATCTACAAAGAATTTTCTGCAGGAGTTCAACTATCCTTTTACTTAAGAAAATAATCAGCTGCCTCAAGTCACATAAGATCTTCAGGACAATTTAAATTTTAAAGATGCAGTAAGTTTATTACACTTCTCCTGAAATAAAAGCTGAAACTTATTCGAGTAATGCTTCTTTATGTGTATGAGTCTATTGATAAAAAAAAAAACTTAATTTACAGGATTATTTTATATATTTTTTTTTACTTTGATTCTTAAAGTCAAAAATATTCTTAGGCTAGCATATGTGGATTTAACGTTTAATTATCTCAATGAAGTAATATAATTTTAGGTTTTACAATTAGCAAAAATTGGAGGAAATTATACCTATTAACTTATTAAAAGATATTTTATTGTAACAATGACAGATAGCCTTTCCAAGAATTATACATATGATGGAACAGTAAAGTGCCCTTTAAAGAACTTATGTTCACTATTTGTAGGTAAGTTACCACTTAAATATAAAAATTTGATGAAAAAAATCTCTCTGTTTTATTTGTCATACTCGTAAATAATAAGAACAAATTGGGTGTCAGATTTCACACGTTGAACTCTAGATCCTCTTGTTCTGATAATACCCAGACAAAAAGTGTGTTAAAATTTTTTTTCTGGTCTATTGGTTTAAGCACTCTAAGCAATAACGATGCATTTGGTTATATATATATATATATATATATATATATATATATATATATATATATATATATATATATATATATATATATATATATAAAATACTGCATCATTTACCGTTAAACCTTATTAATTTTCAGCTGCGGTAGAAGAATGGGGGGCCGATAAAAAACAGCCGAAAACGAGATTAGACACTGGCTGAAGAGAATAAACGACAGAAATAAATCTAGAAAAAAATAATCATTGTAACCATAAAAAGTCTTTATTTAAATAATTGGTATATTTTCTATTACCCAATTGAAATTGTACCTATTACTATGGAACCAGATAATTTATTCATAGCGATCCTTCTACAGCTTGAACAATTTAAATCAATTGAAGCTATATTTTGTAGCACTTGCAATTCGACTAATTATAAAATTTTATATTCTTATATAGTATTGTATTAAAAACTTGATAATTGTAATCAATAAGTGTAATTTGTGGATCCAGTTCCTGTTACCTGGTTCACTAATGTAATTTATATCTGTTTAATTTTTGGGATTAATAGGGCCATCTATGGTTACTTGTTATCGACGTTTTGACGACATGAGTGGTCTGTGTCTTCAGAAGTGCAGTTTAATTAGGTACTGTAAGCTCTCGGACCCTAAGCAAATTCTGAAAATATCTACCATTCACGTTAGCGGAACGTCGAGAAGAGGGAACAATAGATTATGACCTATTTATCCCAAAAGCAGAATACCATCGGATAATATGTCCACAATCGGGTCAAGAATGTACAATATATGGACATCTAAAATTAGTCCTATTAATATCCAAAAATGATCCATACTTGGACAATATATAGAATCCAAAAAGACGTCCATGAGTGGGACAAACGTATAGTCCAGTGGATATCCATAGGATGTTGGTGGACAAATTCTGGACATCCCATGGATACCCAATATGTCCAGCTTTGGATAAACGATGGATATCCAGTGGATTGAAGTGTGCTATTTGGGTATAAGGGGTGAAAGTGGTTAATTTTTTGGAAAATCGCCGACGTCGATAATACGCTTGAAAATTTGCCCAATATAAATAAGGTCTTGATATAATTAAATGGAATTCCAAAGGGCGGCGTAGGTGGATACAAAAGGGGTGGCGGACAGAGGTAAATGGGGTAAAAATCGTTATTTCTATCATGTAATATTGGATCCTTAAGGAGTCTAAATTCAAAAGAACGGACAGCCAAGTGGATACAGAGAGTTGGAAAACGGGATCTAATATATCACTTACCTGAAACCAGTGGCTTAAATAACGACCCTACGTTGCGCGGGGGGGGGGGGGGGGTACAGCCAATTCAGGGGCGCCCTTAAGTCCCTTGATGAAAATTAATGAATATGGAGGATGCAAAATAGTAGGGCGCCTTCAAAAATCTGCGGGGGGCACACACTCTTAATTACGCCACTGTCTGGAGCGCTTATTTCGTATATGAACTCGCGTATCTGAATAACCACTCGATCAATTTTGAGTTGCAACGTCACGTTTTTCTTGTTTTTATATAATGATGCAGAATCCATTGAAAATTTGGCGATATATCAATGAAAATCGATTTTATCGCAAATTTTTTTATATTTTTCATTTGTTAAAATTAGGAAATGCGTTTATTTTGCGAACCACTGTCTTAATTTTGACTTCACACATATAAATTTTCTTGTTTTTTAAATGACAATGTATTTATTTTTGTAGTCTAATGAAAAATTTCAATTTTATAGAAATTTTTCGATATTTTAATACTTTAAAAATTGTATCAGTATCGCGAGATCCTAATTTTTGTGTTCAATTATTTAAAATAATGATAATACAGGAAAAAAACAAAAAAAAAAATAATAAAGACGATTCGATTTGTATTTAAACCAAAACAGCAGGTATTCTATTGCGCAGACCTGGGCCAGTGAGCAGTATTTGTACGGATGTGCTTCAAAATCAGACTATTGTTTCCTTCGTTTTGGAGTCTACTGTTTTAAATAGGTTAAAGCAACAACACATCTGGGGCCCTATCCTCGAACTGGGAAACGTGAAGTGAACGGTGAAAAGGTGGCGAACGCGTACTCTTGAAATGTTCATCACTCATATCCCTCGTTCGCCCGGTGGAAGGCAAGCGAACGGTGAAACATGCGCAAATGAAATGTCAGCAGTTAAATGACATATTTAACGCACGGATTTCAAAAAATAAAATAGTATGAAAAATTTTTATTTTATTTTTGGTTCTTCAAAATAACTTGTCATTAAAAAAAATAATATGTTGACGAACCGTTTTATTTTTTGAATAAACAGTTGAAACGTTAATTAGGTAGAACCCCGATATTTTTAATATTTTCAAATTTATTAATAATATATCCTTAGAAAGTTGAATATGTCTCGCAAATATTAAGTAAATTTGAGATTACAGACATATAAAATTATTACAGGAGATTCTGTTCATAACTCAATTGTATGAGCGTGCTATTTAAAAATGTTTTTCTAGGGCCAGTTCTGCTTATGGATTTAATATAAATACTTGTGTCCATAACAGCCGAGTATCTTAGTTTTAAACAGTTAAATCTAACATAATTCTTTTCATGATGTAACTTATAATAAATTTAAGAAATCACAATTTGTATGCTATCTGAAACTTTTATTTAAATAAGTAACAAATTATATATTTAAATTATGTTAACTACAGCACTAAACTTAATTAGACTGTGTTAAACACTATACACTACAATTAAATAAATATTATGATTATAATTTATCGGGACATATAAATATGACCCCTACCCAAATAGCACACTCCAGTCCACTGAATATCCATCGTTTATCCAAAGCTGGACATACTGGGTATCCATGGGATGTCCAGAATTTGTCCACCAACTTCCTATGGATATCCACTAAACAATACGTTTCTCCCACTCATGGACGTCTTTTTGGATTCCATATATTGTCCAGGTATGGATCATTTTTGGATATTAATAGGACTAATTTTGGATGTCCATATAATGTATATTCTTGACCCGATTGTGGACATATTATCCGATGGTATTGTGCTTTTTGGATTAATAGGTCATAATCTATTGTTCCCTCTTCTTGACGTTCCGCTAACATGAATGGTAGATATTTTCAGAATTTGCTTAGGGTCCGAGAGCTTACAGTACCTAATTAATCTGCACTTCTGAAGACCAGACCACTCATGTCATCAAAACGTCGATAACAAGTAACCATAGATGGCCCTATTAGTCCCAAAAATTAAACAGATATAAATTACATTAGCGAACCAGGTAACAGGAACTGGATCCACATATTACACTTATTGATTACAATTGTCGAGTTTTTAATACAATACTATATAAGAATATAAAATTTTATAATTAGTCGAATTGCAAGTGCTACAAAATATAGCTTCAATTGATTTAAATTATTCAAGCTGTAAAAGGATCGCTATGAATAAGTTGTCTGGTTCCATAGTAATAGGTACAATTTCAATTGGGTAATAAAAAATATACCAATTATTTAAATAAAGACTTTTTATTGTTACAATGATTATTTTTTTCTAGATTTATTTCTGTCGTTTATTCTCTTCAGTCATTGTCTAATCTCGTCTTCGGCTGTTTTTTATCGGCCCCCCATTCTTCTACCGCAGCTGAAAATTAATAAGGTTTAACGTTAAATGATGCAGTATTATATGGTTTTGTAGGAATTTAAATATCTTTTTCTCTCTCTCTCTCGTTATTGCTTAGACTGCTTAAAACAACAGACCAGAAAAATTTTTTTAACACACTTTTTGTCTGGGTATTATCAGAACAAGAGGATCTAGAGTTCAACGTGTGAAATCTGACACCCAATTTGTTCTTATTATTTACGAGTATGACAAATAAAACAGAGAGATTTTTTTCATCAAATTTTTATATTTAAGTGGTAACTTACCTACAAATAGTGAACATAAATTCTTTAAAGGGCACTTTACTGTTCCACCATATGTATAATTCTTGGAAAGGCTATCTGCCATTGTTACAATAAAATATCTTTTAATAAATTAATAGGTATAATTTCCTCCAATTTTCGCTAATTGTAAAACCTAAAATTATATTACTTTATTGAGGTAATTAAACGTTAATTCCACATATGCTAACCTAAGAATATTTTTGACTTTAAGAATCAAAGTAAAAAAATATATATAAAATAATCCTGTAAATTAAGTTTTTTTTTTATCAATAGACTCATACACATAAAGAAGCATTACTCGAATAAGTTTCAGCTTTTATTTCAGGAGAAGTGTAATTAACTTACTGCATCTTTAAAGTTTAAATTATCCTGAAGATCTTATGTGACTTGAGGCAGCTGATTATTTTCTTAAGTAAAAGGATAGTTGAACTCCTGCAGAAAATTCTTTGTAAATACTTGTTGTTTTTTCCCTATTTAAGATTACCTGAATATCCTCTCTAATTTGGTACAAATTGGCTTTCACATAGAAATTTTATTTGGACCAATCTGTGGAAAATTCATCTAAAAAATAATTAAAATAAATTAAATTATAAGTCTAAACCTAGAGTCGAACTGTCAAAACTTTATTATATATTTTTTAACAATTATACTGCACAAAAATACACATCAATGTAAACTTTTACTAGCGTTTAATCCAAAATAGTCATAAAAAAATTAATATAATTATTCAAATTTGCTATAGCTTTTATTCCATTATAAATTTCGATAACATTTATTAATGCCAGCAATCTTATTAGACTGATTACTCAATAATGACTTTATCAGAGAGAATTTTCTCTAAAATTTACAATTTTATTATTACACAAATTTACAACTCTTTCTGTGCTCCATTTTAACCAACAAGATATAAAATGCATTGGCCTATCAAAATATATGCACTTATTTGTAGTAATTTCCATTTAAATAAGTGATTGTACGAAAAAGTATAGCTACAAAAGCTATATTTTAACATACATGTTTTGATACTGAATATTTTGTTCACTTTCAAATTTGTGCGAGTTTGATACTAAATTATCAGCTTTTCGTCGGCATGTCTGTAGTTTCGTTCGGTAATTTTTGGTATAATTAAAAAAATTAAATTAAAAATAACCGTACTTACCTTTAACGGTGGCATCTTCTTCAAATAAAAAGCACACTTGATTTTAGCTCAACTAGAACTCTAAAGGTCTTTTTTAGCTCGACGTCAACACAATAATGGGCGTGTGATCATGGCGGGCCGGCGGGTTAAGAAATGACAATTCTACAGGCCGATATTACAGTATCCGATTTTACCGATAACCCGAAATTTAATTAATGGACGTCTGATGGACTTACACTGGACATCCAGATATGGACGTCCATATAGATTACAGGTCATCACATCTAATGGACATCCATAAACGGTCCATGGACATACAGGACATTATATGTACCTATTCTGGATATCCAATGGACATCTTGTGCTATCTGGGCAGAGACCAACGAATGTCCTTCAACATAACAACCTTATTTATGGTACATTTGATCTTCAAGCCTCTACAAATCTTTATAAAATAAAAAAAATACATTAAAAGTTGAATGTGAGATCCGCCAGTATCTAATGGACGTCTTCTGTCTGGCCTTTGATTTTGGTCCCTGGTCATAAACAGTTTCTCTATCATTGTTCAAGTTTCAGGTTTTCTATCAAATTTAGTTGTCAGGACAAAACATCTTGCAGTAAGAGGCTAGACATTTTGTGAATTCATACAATAAATAACTGATTGAATAGTTTCCGTAGTGGATTGGAATGATGGCTTTTAGTCATACTACGTAGAGTTGTAATTTCCACCGTTTCAAGGTTTATCAGTGATGGCTTTCTGCAATTACTGTCAGTATATTACTTTGTATATATGATTGCTGTTTTTCTTGATATACCTTTTTCTTTATATGTTAGAATCTTAAAATACTTGGCTCTTTGTATGCATTTTTGTTTAACAGTTCTAGAGTAACAACAACAGCACTATTTTTTTTTTACTTTTGACGATTAATTTAACGTACCAAAACTAGTTTTTGTCTAAAATGGCAACCAAACATACTACGGACATTTTCGGTCTGACAGCTTAATTCAATCTGTCATCCATTTTATTTTTTCAAATTCTCGTGTTTTAGCACGTTCATATCTGGCGATATTGCCTCTTCAAGAATACGGCTTTTATTGTCAAAAAGTTCACATCGCCATTCCCATCGCCATTCACATCACCTTTCACATCACATTTTCGAGGATAGGGGCCCAGATTAGATTAAGAAGCCAATATTATTTGTTTGGAATTCAATATGGCGAAGCAATTCAACATTTTACGTTATTCATATGTTTTTAAATTTAACATTAGGTGGTTTTCGGGGTCATAGGTTACGAATCTAAAATTACTTTTTTTTAGCTTAATATGACAGATACAATACGGAGGGCTAAAAATTTTACTTTTTTCCGAACTTAACCAAAATTGATATTGCAGATATTTTGAGTCGTATACAAACTCAATATGCGAACTAAAATACAGGGTGATTCAAAAATCGATCACGAAACTTAAGGAGGTGATTCTACTTGACAAAATAAGGGTAGAGCTTCATATAATTTTTTTTCAAAATGTCATTCGTTTTCGAGTTACAAGCCGTCCAAGTTCAAGTTTTTATTTTTTGTTTTTTGAATTACTCGCTTACAGGAAAACCGATTTGACTAATATTTGAAAGATAGGCTAAGTCTTCTGCGCTTCATCATTTTAGTAACAATTCACATTGATTGTTTGCCGCTAGAGGGCACTTTACCTACATTGAAAATTGTTTTTTTGTCATAATTTTTTAGTGTTGACAGCTACAGTAGTTTTTGGTATAATTTCTGAAAGACTGATGCCAGGCCTTTAAAAAAGGTGCTCTTTATTTACATCGCTAAACCCAACGGTTTAGACGTAAATCACCCTTAAAAATTAAGTGGTAAATTTACTTTTCTCATTTCATTACCACCAGCTACCAGGTAAATAGCTATCAAAGTATACTAGAGCTGTCAGTTTAACATCAAATAAATTCGCTTTTTAAACTATTTAATTTATAATCTTAAAATAACTAATAATGGCTAATCACCAATATTCAAATATCGAATATTGTGATATCCATTTTTGTTATGGAAAAGCAAATGGTAATGCAGAGTTGGCAAGAAGATATTATATGGAGAGTTATCCGGAAAGAAATATCCCTCATGCTCAAACATTTTCCAGTGTGCACAGGAGGCTTGCGGAATGTGGTTCCTTTAAAAGTTATAATGGAAATAGGGGAAGACCTAGAACTGCTAGAAACGTGCAACAAGAAGAAAGAGTGCTTGAAATTATTGAAGATAATCCAGGTATTAGTACTAGAAAAATTGGGAATGAAGTGCGGCTCTGTCAGGCTAGTTCATGGAGGATACTAAGAGAAGAACAACTCTACCCGTCTTATTCAAAAAAGGTGCAGGCTCTTTATGACGATGATCGGCCGAGACGGTTGGAAATGTGCAATCAGATCCTAGCTAAGTATGAACACGATAATCGATTAATTGGCGTCATATTATTCACTGACGAAGCTGGTTTCACTCGTGATGGCATAACAAATCTACACAATATCCACACATATGCTTACGAGAACCCAAACAATGTGGTAGAAACGAAACATCAGCGTAGATTTTCACTAAATGTGTGGGCAGGGATAATAGGAGATTACCTTATTGGTCCTCATTTCTTTGATGGCCCATTAACTGGTGACGTATACTTAGATTTTATCCAAAATCGTCTCCCATTGTATCTGGAAGATGTGCCATTGGAAGTAAGGGCCAACATGTGGATCCTCCAAGACGGAGCTCCGCCCCACTTTAGTATACGTGTCCGACAGTATTTGAATGCAACGTATCCTGAGCGATGGATAGGACGAAGTGGACCATTGGCATGGGCAGCGAGGTCACCAGACCTTAATCCTATGGATTTTTTCTTTTGGGGTCATTTGAAACAATTGGTGTACGATATTCCAGTAATCAACGTCGAGGATCTTCGCTTCAGGATAATCGAAAAGTGCCAAATTATTAAAGAAACACCAGGAATTTTTCATCGAGTTAGGCGACATTTTTTGAAGAGTGTTAGGAAATGTATGGAAGAAAATGGGGGACATTTTGAGAATCTTTTTTAGTTTGTTTAGTACTGTTTCATTAATTTTTATCAATTAAATGTATATCGCAATAATCCATAATATGAATATTTACTGATTAGCCATTATTAGTTATTTTAAGATTATAAATTAAATAGTTTAAAAAGCGAATTTATTTGATGTTAAACTGACAGCTCTAGTATACTTTGATAGCTATTTACCTGGTAGCTGGTGGTAATGAAATGAGAAAAGTAAATTTACCACTTAATTTTTAAGGGTGATTTACGTCTAAACCGTTGGGTTTAGCGATGTAAATAAAGAGCACCTTTTTTAAAGGCCTGGCATCAGTCTTTCAGAAATTATACCAAAAACTACTGTAGCTGTCAACACTAAAAAATTATGACAAAAAAACAATTTTCAATGTAGGTAAAGTGCCCTCTAGCGGCAAACAATCAATGTGAATTGTTACTAAAATGATGAAGCGCAGAAGACTTAGCCTATCTTTCAAATATTAGTCAAATCGGTTTTCCTGTAAGCGAGTAATTCAAAAAAAAAATCGCGATCGATTTTTGAATCACCCTGTATATCGGACTAAAAAATTTACATCTAAAATTTTTTAAATATCGGTATTGGGAGGTTTTGGGGCATATATTACTAATCGAAAGTTAATTTAAAATTCATGATAGTGGATTAACACTATTGCAGACTACATATTTGTTTGATACAATTGCATTCAAAACTGGTATTTGAAGATTTCTCAGAACCAAAGAATTTTTAGTTGCTTATTTTGGTATTGTGTACAACTTTCGATAAAATCCTTTTTTTCGACCTCGAAATCATTGTCAGGTATTTTAATTTCGTTTAGTAGTTAGTTCAGATAATATATGGATATCAACAAATTGAAAACTAAAAACTGAAAAATAAAATTTTTATAAAAAATTGAGCCGCCTTTTAAAAATGCGCTAAAAAGCGCAAAAATAACAATATAAATTTTTATATGAAATGGAAACTTTAAAGTCTGCGTCAAATTATTTCTTAATGAAACAACACTAGATATATACAGTCATTTGTTAAGATTTTGGCGCCGACTTCAGAAATTTCAATTTTGTATAAAAATTTATATTGTTATTTTTCGCTTTTTAACGTATTTTTTGAAGTCGGTTCAATTTTTTATAAAAAGTTTATTATTACTTACTGGTTGAACTGTTACAAAAGTAAATATTTTTTCTATAGTTAATTTAACACATGAACATACATTAGGTTGAAATTTTTAGCCAAATAAGTAAACGGTGTATTTCACAGGTAAATGTCATAACTCCCTCATTAGAAGCAATAAGTTCATTTGTGGAATGCGAAGTAGAGTCTTTCCTAAGCCCAATTTCATAATTTTTTGTTAATTATTGATAAAACGGTAAATATATAACGTCATCGACCATTACTTTCAACTATTCTATTAGTTTTGGAAAGAAATCTAAAAAATTATGATAGTTGGTTTATACTTTTAAAAATTGACAACTAACACTAAAAATTTACATTATCAACTTTCACTTGCAAATTAAATGATACACTTTACTTTCATCTGTTTACAGTTCCAACTAAAAATTAGTAATTGTCAATTATTAACGAAGAAGTTGGTCCAGTTCTTAGTTTAATTTTGAAAGTCAGCATAGGTCCTGTCCACGTTCGGACATTATCGGCTGCAGGAAAAATTGACAAATACATCACAACATAAAAAATAATTTTATTAACAAATAAAACTTCGTTGTTGAACTGAATATACTGTTCCTTATAACATAATTGTCTTTATTTAAATAATTGTTTTTATAAATGCACATTTAATCACATTCATAGTTGGTATATCTGGTGGTATAAGCACAGACAATTCCAGTTAAAATGTTTAAAAATATGTCCATGAATAAATTTATGTAATATTTTTGGGAAGGCCAAAATAAAAAATATCCTGGACTGTAAAACACTGGACTAATTTTGAAGAAGTTTCACTTTATCTACAGATGATGATATATTTCTACAAAAAAAAATTCAGTTACTCTGAGTAAACCAAATAAAAAAGTATAATATTTCAACTTTATTTCCAAAAATTAAAAAAGTTAGGCTTAAGCCCTACAATTCTTGTTCAGAACTTATTCTTTTCTTTATTAGTTAAAAAAAAGATTATTTAAACTACAATTATAAACATAAACGCAAAATTAAATATGCTTATTCAGTCATTCAGACCATAGACATAAAAGTATATAGACTGCCGGATCTATGGAAACATTTTGGCTCTCGCGTAGAAAGAAATCGAGCAAAATAGGACAGTAGTACCTGTCTTTCTAATGGAGGACATACGAGAGAGGTATTCAATGACGTTTGGGGTATCGTGCTTACAAGAGCAAAGAAAATATCGAAATTGCCTCCGCCCCCTTCGGATACAAGACAGTATAGTGCACCACTGTCAATATCAATCGACGGGGAGGGGGGGGCGGTGTGTCAGCGATATCCACATCTCTATTTTTTTTTTCTCAAGTTGAAGCTCGGGTGGAGGGGGACGATCGCCCCTATTCGTGATTAGCTCCGCCCATAGAAAGAGAGGTACTATTATCCTATTTTGTTCTGTCTCTTTCTAAGCTAGAGCAAATGCGCTTCTACGGAACTCGCAGTCTATATACTTCTATGTCTATGATTCAGAGTAAAAAGGGGTAAAAATTTGCAAAGCGTGAAAAGCATGAAAATTATGTTTTTTTGAAAAAATTTCGATACTCGTCCCCTATTTCGAGGTCCCAGAACACAATTCTGGCTTTGATTTTTCACTATTTTTCCTCACTTTCCCGGAAAACTAAAAAAAAAAGCGTCACTTCACAAAGCACTTTCTTTTCAGTTAAAAACCGAATTTACGTATTTATTTTCAATGGAACTAGTTAAAAAATATTGTACGTAATATTTTTCAATTATTTTTGCACAAATTTTAGCAAACCAATTTAGAAAAACTTATATTTTCAGTGAAAAATCAAAAACACGTCTCGAAATCGTCATCAACAGTCGGACTATCTAAACTGGCCGCCGAATAACGTAAAAAGGTGCAACGTTGCCAGATGTAAAATTTCTTCATAATATAAACTATAAGATTTGTCCTTCTCAGTCAACAACATAGTTTAATTTTTTTTAATATTCAGAACAGTTTCTAAGTAAAAATAATCTTAACCCTTCAAAATTATTGGTTGGTTTTGGTTAAGATAGGTTGGTTCAGGTTTAGTTTGATTTTGGTTAAATTGGAAAACAGAAACTAACCTGAACTAATCTAAATTAACCTAGATTTAAAGTTTCCTGGTATAAACTTTAAAATTTACCCATTACAGTTAACAACATAGTTTAATGTTTGTAACGTATAAAAAGGGGTAAAATGAATCTTAACCTTCCAAAATTTTTGGTTAGTTCTGGTAAGTACAGGTCAACATTAGTCTTGGTTACTTTAAAAAATTGAAATTAACCTGAACTAACCTAAACTAACCGTATAAAAAGGGGTACAATGAATCTTAACCTTCCAAAATTTTTGGTTAGTTCTGGTAAGTACAGGTTAACATTAGTCTTGGTTACTTTGAAAAACTGAAATTAACCTGAACTAACCTGAACGAACCTAAATTTGTCATTGTCCAGCAGAAACCATGTGGAGGCGGGACAAGCTCTGCCACTCGACACTTTCTGCTAACGAGCATAAGCAACATGATCAATTCATATTATCCGTTTAAAACTACTGGTATTTGGAGGGAAACAAACAAAAGCAACTATAATCCTTAAAACCTTTAATATTTAGAGTCAAAATCGCACATCAAAGCACTGGTATTTGGAGGGAGACAAACAAAAGCAACTATAATCCTTAAAACCTTTATTATTTAGAGTCAAAATCGCACATCGAAGGCATAGATATAAGAGTAATTAATAGTACTTCAATAATCAAAGGAAAGGGAAAAATTCTTTTTGGAACCTTTTCTTTCCAATTCAAACAGAAAGAGAAGAATATTTAAAGAAATCGATTTTGCAATCTGGCAACATCGCCGGCTTCAACAGTACGCCATCTTTAGCGAACTGTGTAAACTATTATTTGTCATTGGCGGCCGTTTTCTTTTGATTTTGTTGTGATTTTTGTCGTGATAATTTTTCGGATTTTTTCGATAAAAAAAGTGCATATTTTTGAATTTTTGTATAATGTAGAAGTTTCTATCACTGTGAAATTCGTTGTTATAACAAAAGTTTAACGATTTAGTGAAAAAAATTGAACCTAAAGTGAAAAGTTATTTTCCCTCTTTTCCGCAAAATTGAGGAAAAATTATGGAAAACCGAGGTCAGAATCGTGTTCTACAACCTCGAAATAGGGGGTATGTATCAAAATGTTTTCAAAAAAACGTCGTTTTCCTATCATTTCACTCTTTACGAATTTTTTCCAAAAATAAAATTAACTCTATGTCACTTTTCGTCAGTTGTTCCATTATTTGCATATAATTTTGGAAGGCTTGTGTGCGAGAAAATTTAATTTTTATCTCGCTATCAATATGCGTTCCAAACTGTTGACTCATCGGACTCTAGGAAATGAGTTTTTTAAAATTTTACATTTACCATCCATTTCGAGGCCGTAGAACACGATTGTGGCCTTAGTCTTCCACAATTTTTCCTTAATTTCCCGGAAACCCATCATTCAGTTCTCATTTAAGGTTCAATTTTTTGCACTCAATCGTTAAAATTTTGTTAGATACATATATCACATACTGATAGAAGTTTCTATATTATGTATAATTTCATAAATTTGTACTTTTTTAATCGAAAAAAATCAGGAAAAACGACCACCGAACTTTAAAAACAAAACATCCATTAGCGACACTACCACTGATCTCTACTATGGATTCCTAATCTTGTCGGCTGCTAAAGCCAAAAAATGGCAAACCATGGGTGAAAAAATGCGTTTCTGCACATCGGGCGGCAGTCATATTTTTGGATGTTGGCCAGATGAGGGCATGCGCATAAGCGACTTCCTGTTATCAATCGGTTGTTTCGTAGTGCCATTTTTACTTTGCAAGTTACATGCGATTTAAACGGATTTATAGCGTTTTAAGTGATTTATTTTATTTGTTCTTGTGTTTTTATTTAATATAATGGAATGTGTACATATTTTATTTGATTTATTTTCCTTTTTCTCTATAGGGTAAAAAATAATGTTGCTTTACAACGTTTTTGGATTTACGTTGTTTTCGTATAACGTTAAATTTCCAAAACATGTAGTATGATATATTTCTGGCACTTTCCAAATGATTACCAACAGATAAACTGAATTTTTAAACAGTCAATTCTTAAAAAAAAATCAAAATTCGCACCAAACCATAGAATAGTTTATTCTATCATATGAAAAAATACATTCATCAACATGTCAAGAAATGGTATAATTTCTCCATCTATTACATTACTTACATAAATAAAAACTAACGATTCATTTCAAAATATATTTATTTGGCAATGCAAGTAAGTATAATTATGAATAAAAACATACTTCCTCATAATGAAGTTGGAATATTTTAAAACATACATATATAACTTACAATAATTATAATGTATTATTATTTGGTTATATACATAAAATACTTGAGTACAAGGTTTATATTGTAGCCATAATCGGCTATTGGCTCTATAATTTCTAAGCTCTGTTTGAATTATTTTTCCAAATTGCCAACGACTTTTTTCCAGTTACTAATTTGCACAATGTCCATATTCTTGCATAACTTCATCTACCTTATATTTAACCGATGTTTCCAACCAGCTCAAATGTTTTTTTTTGTTCTGCAGCCAATCTGATTTGTAATTTTGTATGTCTGAAAATTGAGGACATGACGTTAAAAAGCGTTGTTCATTATTAATACTGGTTTTGGAAGTAAATTCAGATTAGTTATGTCCTTACTCATTTTATGACATTGTCATGAATCATGTTGTCATGGAAAACCTCACTTTAAAATCGTCAAATAAAAAATTCATTAATTTGTTAACAGAAGCAAAATATTACGAAATAAGTTAGACAAATGTGAATTTCTTTTGTTGGTATATTTTTTTTATTCACCCCCTTGTTCACTTATTTTATTTGAAATAACATTTTCATCATTTTGTCGAAAAAATTAACGAGATAAGAAAATATATGTTCCGTTCACCATTACGGCAGAAAAATATTATTATATAAAATTATTTTCAAATCCTGCATATCCGTTAAAAAACCCATTTCGTATCAATATTTTCTTAAAAAATTAAAAAAAAAGACAAGGAAAAGATGGTAATTATTTTTTCATAATTAGAGAATAAATTGCCGAACTTTAAAAATGTTAATTATTCACTCCCACCCCACAACAAGAAAGTTAACGCTCACAGACGGAAACAACAGATTAGAGAAATAGTAAGATACATTTTTTTCACAATTTTACTTTCACAGTATAAGAAATGACTAAACTAACTCCCATCGGTACACTGATCGGATTATTCCCTTCTGCTTCAGATATTATTTGTGCCCATATGATATAACTCCCAGAACAAGAAAATTACATGAGACCGACTTCTTTACTAAAGATTGCAACTTTGATAACTTGCTTCATTTAGACACCATTTATGATTAATTGAACTAACTAAATAGATTTTCGAAGTTCGGTCCTGTCGATGGTCACCTGATCAATTTGTAATGCGCATGCCGACATCTGGTCTAGGATGTTTACATTTTAGGGCTATTCTTTTGAGTCATTATCACTTTCACTTCTATCACTTGAAGGAATCATGATCACTTCAGCCCAATGACAAGTAAATGCATATTCAAGAGAACATGAAGTTATCAGTTTCATTTTGTTCACTTTGATCAATTGATAATTACTCAAAAGAATATAGCCTTTATTGTCGTAAATTTGCCGTTTTTGGGATTAAGCTTTGCGGATCTATAAATATTTTATCTATAGACACTACTCATCTCGAAAGGAAAATCATTTGCGCTCTTATCACAGACAGCATTAATACGATTTCTGTGAAATAAACACTTTTAAAGAAAGGGGATTCCCTACTGTGAAGTCAAGGACAAAAGATACAATTTAAATTTACAAAAATTCCCCAAAATTAAATATTGAAGACTTTTGTTTGATTTGGAAAATTATTTTTTATTGAGTTCAAACTAGTGAAATTGTTTTTTAGATATTTTATTTGTTAGCTAAAATGTTAATACGAATTTTGAATACAATATTTAATTTATTTTGAAAAGTAACGAGGATTGTGACAAAACATATATATTGTGATGGCTCGAGTTATTTATACAAAATTTTTACTTACCTACATGAAAAAATATTTTATTATAATAAGATCTGCCAAAATAGGCTCTACATTTTTTTATATTAAAGATATCATATTTTCATCAATTTTGTCTTTGAAATAAAAATGATTCTATTTTCATGGCATTGTGACTATAAAATTTTATATTTTCTGTAATAAATTTTCTAAGAACTTTTTTTTGTACAGTTAGTATTATTAGTAGTCGTACAGTACAAAAATACTTTATTCTGAAAATGTAATAAAATTTTTATAAAAAAATTGAACCGACTTCTAAAAGTGCGCTAAAAAGTGAAAAATAACCATAAATTTTTATATGAAATTGAACTTTTTGAAGTCGGCGCCAAACTAATACCTGACAAAATGTGATTCGCATAAACAGAATAAAAATACTTTATTTGTAATTGCTTTTTTACCATAATTTGTATATATTAGTCGATATTTATTTCGTGTACAAATAATTTGGCGCCGACTTCAAAAAGTTCAATTTCATATAAAAATTTATGGTTATTTTTCACTTTTTAGCGCACTTTTAGAAGTCGGTTCAATTTTTTTATAAAAATTTTATTTTTCTATTTTTAGTTTTAGAATTCATTATGATATTCATAAATTATTTGAACTAAGTACTAATCGAGATTAGTGTACCTCGCAATGACTCCAAACTGGCAAAAAAGTACCCATTTTATCCAAAGTTGTAAATCACCCTAAAATGAACCACTAAAAATTCTTTAGTTCTTAGAGTTTTCCAAATACCAATCAAATTGGGTCAAATGAATATTTAGTCTGTCATAGAAAATCCACTATCTTAAATTTCAAATTAATTTTAGATTGGTAATATAGGCCCCAAAACCTTCCAATATCGATATTTAAAGAAAATAAATTAATTTTTTATCCACCATATTGGATGGGCCATATTGAATTTTTTACAATAATTTTAGATTCGTCATGTGTGACCCGAAAACTCTCCCGTACCAATTTTGGTGAAAATCGGACAAAATTGATTTTTTCGTCCGCCATATTGAATTTTTAAAAAATTATTTTAGATTCGTCATATACGACTCCGAAAACTCCCCCGTACCAATTTTGAAGAAAATCGGACAAAAACGATTTTTTTGTCGGCCATATTGAATCCGCCAAATTGAATTTTTTTTAAATTATTTTAGATTCGTCATATATGCGACCCCGAAAACTCCCCTGTACCAATTTTGAAGAAAATCGGAGAAAATTCATTTCTTTGTCGGCCATATTGGATCCGCCATATTGAATTTTTTAATAATTATTTTAGATTCGTCATATGCGACTCCGAAAACTCCACCATACCAATTTTGAAGAAAATCGGACAAAATTGATTTTTTCGTCCGCCATATTGAATTTCTTAAAAGTAATATCAGATTCGTTATGTTCAGCCTCGAAAACTTCCCCGTACCAATTTCGGAGAAAATCGGACTAAATTAAATTTTTTTTGTCCGCCATATTGGATCCGCCATTTTGAATTTTTTAAAAATAATTTCAGATTCTTTGGGTACAACCCCGAAAATTCCTCCATACCAATTTTGGAGAAAATTGGACAAAATTAATTTTTTTGGCCGCCATATTGTAAGCGCCATCTTGGATTTTACTGCACCAATTTCATCTAAAAAAAAATATGGGACCACCGCAGCAACTTCCTTTACATGACGTAAAAAATTTCATTCAAATCGGTGCAGCCGTTCCGGAGTAATCCGTGTACATACATAAAAAAAAATACATAGTCGACGAATTGAGAACCTCCTTCTTATAGAAGTCGGTTAAAAAATAGATTTGTTGCCCATCTTTAGTTGAGTTTTACATAGTTGGCTTTCCTTTAAGTACCGTTTTTGATTTTGATTGGTTAGGACTGCTATGTGGTTTATGTTCGCCATACTCAAAAACGATTATACTTCATGATTATTTGTAGCCTGAATGCGCCTAAAGATATTGATTTATACAAATTTGGCAACTCTGAATTAAATGTCATTTCCGTAGATCCCCAAGCTTATTCCGTTATTCTGTTATTCCATCATATCTTGTCTTTCCCCTTAATTTTTTTTCAACTATATATATAAATTTTATGATAACCACTTCATAGTTGTACACCACCGTGTGTACCATTTGTAATTGATACCGAGTGTTAAGAGTGTTGCTTTGTGTAGCGATTTGAAAGGTATTCGCATAAAATAGGTAAAAATTTTTCATAAATTATTATTTAAACGTTTAAACGAAAACAAATTTACTCATATCTGACGATGTCTGACATTCAGAGATACCGTGATGATAAGAGTATAAATACATATATTTTTTTAAACTGTTATTGTATTTTTATTAAACTAGTTTAAATTTTCAATGTATTATTGTATTTTAATTTTAATCTGTAACTAGCTTTGACAACAGTGTACTATTTGGATTTAGATCTGTTATGTACTGTACTGTAAATAAATAAATAAATAAATATAACAACTATATGATTTTGCGAAGGGACCCACTTTATTTTTTTTTATTCTATGGATTGGCGTTCAAAAACGTTACCTAAAAAGTGGCAGATAGGGGAGCCGATTAAAAATTTTTTTAACATTTAGTGTTTCTAGATATGAGCCGGCGGGAGGGTGTTCCGAATGATGGTGATAATTAATGGTCTCTAAGGCTTCAATTTTTTTAGGCATAACTTTTCATTGAACTATTAAAGTGTGAAAAACAGTTTTTTTTTTGAGTTGTAGAAAAAGCTATTGCTTTTTAGAGAAAAAGTTTCAAACAAGAGTTGTGTGTGCCCCTTAGAAATACCTACAAAATGAAAAAAAAAAAAACATAAAAATCGGCCTATTTGTTTATTAGTTATTGCAAAGAAACATGCTAAAATGGCTGTTTTTTCAATTATTAATAAACAATAAAAAACATATTGCGTATACTTCATATTACAGCAAAAGAAGCCTATTGTGATATAAAATAAGTATGCAAAATTTCAAGTAAACATATTCAAATAGTTTATGCATAGTAAATTTGTATATAACTTTTGGGGTATGTATAATTGTTTATTCTCAGCGATCGGGAAAACATACAGCAATCTACGGATATGCAAATGAAATTTCGAGGCTTATACTAGTAATATTAAAAACGAACGAAATGGAGTATTGATTTTAAATTATTGTAATAGATTAACAAAGTTAGCGTCCATTTTTTTGTTATAAACAAACAGAATACCGCTTCGACAAATACCGATATTGAAACGCCGATAACTGGACGTGATAGCTGAGATTTTTGCGTGAATTTAAAAGTGAGAAAAAGTCTCTACGTCCAATAGAAGCCGAGACAGAGTTTTTTTTTATCACTTTGGCGTTGCTTATTCTAATTAAGAAATGATTTTAGCAGGAATTCACAGGCCATTGTTTAAACTGTTGTGTGTGGAACATTACCAGATGTCAAATAGTTTAATGTAACAAATCTTTATTTTAAAAGAAATTTATCCATCTCAGTCAACAACATATTTTAATTTTTTTTTCATGTAAAAACATATGTAAAACTAATCTTAATCAATTCAAATTTTTCGTCAGTTCAGGTTGGTTTAAGTTAATTCAGCTTTAGCTTGGTTTTAGTTGGTCCGAAAAACTGAACTAACTAAAAGTGATACTAACATGTACTAACCTGAACTAAATCGAATAAACTCAAATTAACCTAAACCATCCTAGATATATTAAGTAAAAAATGTTATTGTACGACAGAAACCACGTCTAGGCGGAATAATCTCTGTCAGGGAAAAATATTGGTAACTATTAATGTTCTTTAACTTTAATTTTCAAAATAATTAAATTTTTTGAACAAATTGTAATGATATGTATCAGGTTTCATCCCAAGTTATGAAGAACGCCTGATGTGTAACGAAATTGCATAAATCTAGTATCTAAGTCTTCAAAAATGCAGTAAAATATGCCTTATACTTAATAATTTTTATTTACTCCCTTCATTTGCGACATATAAACTTCCAAGATTAATAAATTAGCTTCTTTAATTTCTTATAAATAATGTATTGAAGAAGAGTAAATATCTACAATGTGATCGCCTAATAAACCTACTTTGACGACTGCTAGTTTTTAAAAGTCTCCGTATCTTTATCTATTTTTTTCTTTTTTGACTGGTCGTCAAGTCATCATTCTCCAGCTTGCATTGCCTCACTGGGGCGTATATTATGGGGCTTATACTTCCAATATCTAAGATTATGGATCGAATGAAGACAATATAGGAAAAATAAAAAAAGAACTTTTGCGGAACTTATCGAAAAACGTGTCCAACATGATTTACAAAAAGTAGAATATGTGAAAAAGTCTTTACCAAAGAATTCGTCCAGCGAATTGAAGTAATAATAGCAGAGATTTTATGACACATTGATCTTATTGTATTTAGAAACATTGCAGTAAAATTCTTACTCGGGAATTACTGACATATGCTTTTTCAGCACCAAGCAGGAAATTAATACGTCACAAGATTTGTAATTTTTCTATGAATAATGAAAAAAAGTTCTATCATTAATCATGCCAATAAGTAACTTCACCTATTAGACATTTTACATCAATCGACTGGTCTGTTATACGTTAATAATTTTGAGCTGATGTTGGTTTTAGTCATATCAGTTCGACTTTATTTATGAGGCTTTTAAACATGGTCGAGATATAAGAATGATTAATTGGAACTCGGTTCAATCGTCATCATCGATTTAGTCTGAAATGTTATGAAATGTTATTTCGGTTGTTTTCAATATAACATGAATATTAATAATTATAATAAGTCGAAAAAAATAGAGTTTGGACTTTGTCAAGAGGAACACTACGTACTTTAAGAATCAGTTCAGTTCAAATTTATAAACTATGTGAAATATACATTTTCTTTAATGAAGTGTCTTAACATGGACCAAACCATACCATATCAAGACATAACGTCCTTTACCAGTAGAAGGGAACATGCCCTGATAGCAAACATTTCGCTTAATCCGAATCAAATCTCTTCTATTTCTGACTTTTATATATTTACTTACATAAAACGCTGATGGGTATGATGTGACAGCAGCTTTGAGTAAGTTCATACGATTGGAAATATTCTATCTTTGATGTTCATCATCTTACTGATGTTTTGCATACGTTTTACATATAAACCTGCCCTATGGTTTCAAAAAATAAATCAGAAAAAATGTACGTAATTCTGCTCTACTTATTTATTCAACTTATTCACATTTACATTCCATCATTAATCTCACATGACTAATATAACGAATTATAAGCACATTAATGTCAATTAAATTATGGAAAACTCTCTAAACAAACCACAACATTCTATTAGCTCGACCAATTATTTTTTCGTAGTGTTCTGTAAATGCATATATACATATACATACCCAAAGAGAAATCCCATTCAGATCATAATGCATGGAAGTTTAGTTCTTTGGACACATTTTATTTTCAGTACATTACCTATTTATTTCAGTTAATTAGTGTTAAAGCAATGTTTAATTAATTAATTGCAGTTCCAGCAGGCCATAGCCCAGGCTCGAAAAGTCCTTTAATAAACGTGTATTTTAATAGTATTATCCATCTTAATATGTTGATGCACAACAGCTGCAGGCAAAGAACATATTTCTGATCTTTATTTGAGTCGCTTGCGCTTCTGAAGTGGTAAACTTAAAGCACGATCAGAAATGTATAAACAGTGCAAAGATCACAGATAATCTTATATTTGATTCCTTTAGATAAAACATGATAAAATCCACCGACACAACCAGATGAGATAATATTCGTTTAAAACAGCTGGGATCAGGCGTTGATTCAAGGGGGGGGGGGGAGTGATCGCCCTACCCTCCCAAGAGTTTCGCATTTCGAAAAAAAAACTCGCTCTGCTGTATAAGGAACAGAAATGTTGCTTACACCCTCTATCGACAACTCTCTTTCGCTTGCCATACTGTACTGCAGGGTTGCCAAATGATTTTATTTTATTTTCCTAGATTTTTGAAAATCTATTCTTAGGCAAGTTCACTGGAATCTCCAATTTACAACATTCTAATTTACGGCACGCTCTATTTTACGATGGAATTCCTATCGATTTTACATTTTTTCTCGCTTCTTTACCCTTACCCACGGATTTCTGAAAATAAATGGATGACAGGTGCTAATGGAGCTGTCAAACGAAAAATGTCCGGAGTATGCTCTGCGCCATTTTGGGTAAAGTGACATTTTGGAACGTCAAATTAACCGTCAAAAGTCAAAAAATAGTGTCATTGTTGTTATTATTGTGAAATAATCTTTGTTTTTCCTTGGATTAAATTTATATTATATAACTTAATAACTAAGTAATATGCATCAAGCTATCAGTCAAATATTTTGGTGTAAATATAGACCACAAAATTATCCTCAATTGGCACTTTGGAACTGTTAAACAAAAAATGTATACAAAGGGCCAAATACCTTAGGAGTCTAATATACAAAGAAAAAGGCATATCAAGAAAAATAACATATATATATATATATATATATATATATATATATATATATATATATACAAAGCAATGTACTGACTTCAATAGGAATACATACCTCCTATATACAGTAATTGCAGGAAGCCAGCACTCATAAAACTTGAAACGGTAGAAACCACTGCTCTATGTAGTATTACTAAAATCCATCGTCCTAGCTATCCACCAATCAATTATTGTATGAATTCACTAAACATCTAGCCGATTATTGCAAGACTTCCTGTCCTGACAAGTAAGTTTGAAAGAAAACCTGAAACTTAACCGGTGATAGAGGAACTGTGTACGACGAGGGGCCGGAACCATAGGCCAGTCCGAAGATCCCCCATTAATGATACTATTCAACCTTTAATATACTTTTTTTATTTTTTGTGAAGATTTGTAGGGGCTTGAAGACCAAACGTGCTATAAATAAGCTTTTTATTCTGAAGGACCTCGTTTGTTGGCTTGTAGGTTCAAATTTATATGTCCTAATAAATTATAATCAATAATATTTATTTAGTTGTAGTGTAGTATAGTGTTTAACACAGTCTAAGGAAGTAAAATATTGCATTTAACATTATTTGAATATAAAACTGAATGTTACTTATTTAAATATCTTACAAATTGTTACTTCTCAAATTTTTTATAAGTTGTGTTGATGAAAACAATTATATTACACTTAACTGTTTCAAAGTAAGATACTCGACCGTTTGGGGATATAGGGACACAAGTGTTTATGTTAAATCCATAATTAGAACTAGCCGTAGAGAAACAATTTTTAAACAGCACGCTCATACTATTGAGATATGAACAGAATTTAGTGTAATAATTTTGTATGTCTATAATCTCAAATTTACTGGAAATATGCGAAACATTCAACTTTCTAAGGAAATTTTAATTAGAAAATACTGAAAATAACGGGGTACTACCTAATTAACATTTCAACTGTTTTTTCAAAAAATAAATCGTTTTGAAGAAACGGCTCGTCAACATATTGCTTTTTTTAAGGACTAGTTATTTTTAACAACCAAAAATATAATAAAAATTTTTAATTTATTTTTACGACCGACCAATAGTATGACAGACGTCCACACAAAACAATCAATTGACACAAATTGGATAAGTTGGGTAAGGTTATAACGTAATACTGTCATTTTATTTCTTTCTACCATTCGTTTCGTTCAACTACTTATGTCGATGAAATTTCGGAAAAGTATGCAAATTGCTTCAAACCTTGTCAGTGGGAGGTAAACGATTACGTTTAGTCGTTATAATTTTTCAGTGGCGACAGCGTATCCACTGTTATTAAAACTTCACCTTACCCAAAATGGCGCATAGCATGGTCCGGACATTTTCTGTTTATTTGACGATCAGTACATATACTTTATAAGTGCGTGCCCTTACCATATTTCACGTATTCGACCCGGTATTTAAAATTAACGAATTAACGCCCTACATGTGACGTCGCCGCAATATGATTGGTTGCTTTTACGCCCGTAAGTGAATTATAGTTTTAATAATTTTTCATTTATTTTTTTTAGTTTATTTATCTACAAATAATATTCCTATACTTTCAAAAATGTAAAAGTGTGTACGTAATATACCCAATCGCTAACTTATTTAAAAAAAAAATAAACTAGCACATTTTTTAAAAGTATGATGGATCTTTGTTCTCTGGATACCAAATTTCTGATTTAAATATCTTAACCATTTCCGGGCTAATACAGAGATTAAAACAATTGCTTGACTTTAACAAACTTTTAGTATGCAAAATCCCATACAATGTGTCCGGCAACGTTGCGTATTTTTTTTACCAAAATTGCATAATACATAAATAACGGTCGGTATTTCATCGGTAGTTTACCGACTAAAAGCCAAAGAGCATGGGAAATAACCGAAATTTCTTAAAACATATACAACTGTATGCAGGCTTTGTAAGCTGTTTTGTATGTCAACGAAGAAACATTATTTATTAGTTTTTATATAATAATTAGAAAAATTGTATCTTATTCAAAAATTCCCTAAAATAGAGATATAATTCCCTTTTCCCTATGTCGCAAAATTCCCTTGATCTAGGGAAATTTCCCTAGGTCTGGCTACCGTTCTGTACTATCTTGATGGCAAATGAGGCGGATGTAATTTCGAGCTTTTCTTTACCTCCTCCCCCCTAGTATAGAGGCTGGATCAGCCCATGACTAAAACTTCAGTAAATGATAAAAGAATATTGTTTTAATATATTTTTTTGCAGTTGCTATATTCTTTTGATTCGTATTATATAGTTGCTAATTTGGATCAAGTTTCGGTGGCCAAAGGTATGAAACTTTACCGAGATATTACAAAACTTTAGATTAACAATTTTTTGTGAATAAATTTAACTGGATATAACAGAAAACTCAAAGTGCAAAATCGGAAAGAACTCAACTCTATTAACATGATATTATTCAGGGTCTGTAAGAAACTTAAAAAAAAACAGTTAAAAATAAATACATAAACGAAGGTGTAAATTTTTTCTGTTTAATTTTGCTTTATTTAATTTTACTTTTTGATTTATAGAATATGAGTAACCAAAAATACTCAGACGTTGATCTCGAAATTACTGTAGAATGGCAATCTACAACACTGGACTTATCCGATAAAACAAAAGTTTTGACAAAAAAAGAAGAGGACGATAAGGCTGCTTCAAAGCCAGTCACATACATAGTAGAAAAAACAATATTTATTAATAATTCTTCGCAGGATCGCCCAATACAAATTAATAGTGGACCTTTACCAGATAATGTTCTTGCAGGGGAGAATAATACAGGCGACGTCCAAATGAGAGATCCTCCAATTGAAATTAACATTTTGCTTCTGGGAGAGTCGGGGGTTGGAAAATCGACTTTTATTAATTCGTTTGCGAATTATATGAAGCATGAAAATTTCGAAGCGGTCCAAGAAAACGATCTAAGAGTACTAATACCTGCGAGGTTTAGTATTTTTGACAAGTGAGTACGAAAAAATATATAATTATATATTTTAAATAGTTGTTTATATGTATTATCCTTTCAAGCAGAGAAAAGGAAAGAGTATATACAAACAGTTTGTTTCCTGCAAATACATACATCTCTGGTTCTCTCTCCATACGTGTTTCGAACACCTTATGATCTCGTCAGAGGCGCTGTATCCAACAAAGAGCAACATTCGCAGAAAATAACTGCCATATAAAGTATAATTCTATCGATATACTCTGGAATTTATATTTTATGTAGCAGTTGTTCTGCGAATGTTGCTCTCGGTTCGTTACAGCTACATTGACGAGACCATAAGGTGAAACGCGTATGGAGAAAAGACCAGAGTTGTATTTGCAGGAAACAAACTCTTTGTATACATTCTTTTTTTTTCTCTGCTTGTAAGAATGGGTGAGTCAACGATTGGATGAAGTAGGTTTGTGCCTTTTCGGTGAAATTAACAAAGAAACTATATTTGTTGTTTGATACAGTTTATTTTTACGCAGATTTTAAAAATATTTAGGACTCTACAGGGTGAGCCAAAAAACTAGGACAGCATAAAGTTGTATTTTTTTTTAAATAGAACACCCTATATACGAATCGTATTTTCGATTTAGCTTATAATTTTAAATCTTTTTCATTAAGGGTTTACTATAACAAAACTTTATAGTTTCTGAGATAATTAAGTTTAAAGAAAAAAGTCACATTTTCAAGCATCAATTCAATCCTAAATAATGTTTTCAATTTTATGACAAATATATTCAAATTTGGAATTTAGCAAGGACAAGTTAACATAATTTTTACCTAATATTTGCAATAAAAGCTACAGGGTGTTGAACACATCGGCTCAAATTTGAACAAGTTTAAATAAATAAATATCTTTTTTTTTAAATGGTACACCCTGTATATTTTCATGTTATTTAATAGAGTAATAAAAACCCTAAAAGTTTTGTTCAATATATCCTATACCTATTTATAATAGTTTTTGAGATATTTCAGTTTTTCTTATTTTCCAAACTTTTTTACAGAAATAGTCTTCATTATCATAGTAGCCATGTAAAATAATAAAAAGGAACTACAGAAACAAACAGAATGTGGTTAAATATGATGAAATACATTATTCGTTATATTAGAACGGCAATAGTTTAATTAAACATAATGTGAAAAAATTAACACAACAATAACGACAAGGCAAATACATATTTACTTTTATACTAAATTGACACAAAAAAATTACCTATTAAATACTGAGATTAATTATTTCTTTTTAATAAGTGTTCGAATAAACGACCCTCTTGTGCAATGCACAAATTTAGTCTTTTTTGCAGATTTTCTCGGACCCTGGACAAAATTAGTGGCGTTATTGTTCTACAGGTATCCCTAATCCTGTTTCGCATATCTTCCACTGTTGTTAGTGGATTAACATACACCTTATTTTTAATATAACCCCATAGGAAGAAATCTAATGGGGTGATGTCGCAAGACCTTGGTGGCCACTCAATGAAACCCCCACGTCCAATCGATTTTTGCGGATATCGTTGGTCCAAAAACGCACGAACTTCACGATGGTAATGCGGAGGCGCACCATCGTGCTGGAACCATATACTGTCGAGCTCATCCCTATCGAGACCTTGAAGCAGTTGGGGTAGTTCTTCTTGTAGAAAGTTCAGGTAACTATGGCCATTTAGTGGTTCATTAAAAAAGTGGGGTCCAATAATTCGATTATGATGAATACCACACCAAACATTTAATGACCAGTGGTTTTGATGTTGCACCTCTCTAATCCAAAATGGGTTTTCTGTGGCATAATAATGCATGTTGCGTCTATTTACGGCACCGTTACTTCTAAAAGTAGCTTCATCACTAAACATTACCTTGCATAATAAATTTGGATTTAATTGAATCGCATTTATTGTACGACAAAAGTTTACACGACTTTCAAAATCCTGTCCATGCAATTCTTGGTGTAATTCCATGTGATATGGATGATACCTATATTTCTTGGTAGTACGATTAGCGGTGGATTGTGATGTTTCACATAATGCTGCTAACTGACGGCTACCAATATAAGGATTTTCCTGAACATTTAACAATACTTGTAGTTATTTTTCTTCATTGGTTACTGGTTTGTTGACCACTTTACGTTTTGGATAATCAACAGTACCAGAAGAATCAAATCTTTGCATTAAGTTTTGAAAAGTATAGGTATTAGGCTGGCGTCGATCAGGATACTTCATTTTGTAAATTCTTTGAGCAAGAAGGCAATTTTTTTGAGCCTCTCCTATTGTATAAATCATATCTATTAACTTATTCTTTGGAAAATTCACTTTACAATATAAGATGAATGCAAAAAAAACCAAACAACACTACATAAAAACCAAAAGAAGCGATTGCGGTTATAAATTTGACACACAGAAAAATGTTCTTTTACATTGTTTATGCCATGGCTACTATGATAATGAAGACTATTTCTGTAAAAAAGTATGGAAAATAAGAAAAACTGAAATATCTCAAAAACTATTATAAATGGGTATAGGATATATTGAACAAAACTTTTAGGGTTTTTATTACTCTATTAAATAACATGAAAATATACAGGGTGTACCATTTAAAAAAAAAGATATTTATTCATTTAAACTTGTTCAAATTTGAGCCGATGTGTTCAACACCCTGTAGCTTTTATTGCAAATATTAGGTAAAAATTATGTTAACTTGTCCTTGGCCTTGCTAAATTCCAAATTTGAATATATTTGTCACAAAATTGAAAACGTTATTTAGGATTGAATTGATGCTTGGAAATGTGACTTTTTTTCTTTAAACTTAATTATCTCAGAAATTATAAAGTTTTGTTATAGTAACCCCTTAATAAAAAAGATTTAAAATTATAAGCTAAATCGAAAATATGATTCGTATATAGGGTGTTCTATTTAAAAAAATATAACTTTATGCTGTCCTAGTTTTTTGGCTCACCCTGTAGAGTCCTAAATATTTTTAAAATCTGCGTAAAAATAAACTGTATCAAACAATAAATATAGTTTCTTTGTTAATTTCACCGAAAAGGCACAAACCTACTTCATCCAATCGTTGACTCACCCTGTACATATAAACAATTATTTAAATACGGCAGGTAGATTTCTTTATATCTTACTGAAATTTTGATTTTTAAAAATTATATATTTTAAGTTTAAGTAAATAAATCTGCACACATAAAATTATGTTTTGACTAAACGCTTTAACATTATCCCCTGATTAATATAGCGGCAAGTATGAAAAAGGTTTTTATGTAATTTCATTCTTCTTATAATGTTTCTCAAACATTTTTAGAATTTATATCATTCAATACATTAATCTTTATTAAAATACCCCACTACAGCACTACAATATAAAGTAACTAACAGCATTTTATATATATATATATATATATATATATATATATATATATATATATATATATATATATATATTAAAAATAAACAAATTCACGGTCTATATATTTGAAAAAGTTATTCTATTCTCCTTACGACCGTTAAGAAAGGGGACAGACAGTATATTCTCTGCGAATTCCACTCTGGTTCTCTCTCCATACTAGTTTCGACCACCTAATGGTCTCATCAGTGGAGCTGTAACGAACCGAGAGTAAAATGCACAGAGAACAAATGTCTACTTAAAATCCCCATATCGTAAAATATCGGCAGGATATTACCTGCAGAACTTGATGCCGGACTGTTATCATAAACAGTACAAACGAACATCTGAATATACCCCGGAGCGGTAGGAAATTTATTAAAAATAAACAAATTCACGGTCTATATATTTGAAAAAGTTATTCTATTCTCCTTACGACCGTTAAGAAAGGGGTATATTCAGATGTTCGTTTGTACTGTTTATGATAACAGTCCGGCATCAAGTTCTGCAGGTAATATCCTGCCGATATTTCACGATATGGGGATTTTAAGTAGACATTTGTTCTCTGTGCATTTTACTCTCGGTTCGTTACAGCTCCACTGATGAGACCATTAGGTGGTCGAAACTAGTATGGAGAGAGAACCAGAGTGGAATTCGCAGAGAATATACTGTCTGTCCCCTTTCTTAACGGTCGTAAGGAGAATAGAATAACTTTTTCAAATATATAGACCGTGAATTTGTTTATTTTTAATAAATTTCCTACCGCTCCGGGGTATATTCAGATGTTCGTTTGTACTGTTTATGATAACAGTCCGGCATTAGTTCTGCAGGTAATATCCTGCCGATATTTTACGATATGGGGATTTTAAGTAGACATTTGTTCTCTGTGCATTTTACTCTCGGTTCGTTACAGCTCCACTGATGAGACCATTAGGTGGTCGAAACTAGTATGGAGAGAGAACCAGAGTGGAATTCGCAGAGAATATACTGTCTGTCCCCTTTCTTAACGGTCGTAAGGAGAATAGAATAACTTTTTCAAATATATAGACCGTGAATTTGTTTATTTTTAATAAATTTCCTACCGCTCCGGGGTATATTCAGATGTTCGTTTGTACTGTTTATGATAACAGTCCGGCATCAAGTTCTGCAGGTAATATCCTGCCGATATTTTACGATATGGGGATTTTAAGTAGACATTTGTTCTCTGTGCATTTTACTCTCGGTTCGTTACAGCTCCACTGATGAGACCATCAGGTGGTCGAAACTAGTATGGAGAGAGAACCAGAGTGGAATTCGCAGAGAATATACTGTCTGTCCCCTTTCTTAACGGTCGTAAGGAGAATAGAATAACTTTTTCATATATATATATATATATATATATATATATATATATATATATATATATATATATATATATATATAACATAGTTCAAACAGGCAGCAAACCCAAGTATCAAAATATATCGTAGTGGAATTAAATGTCTTGACCAAAAGAAATGAGACCAATTGTTCCTTAAACTACTTTATCTGTAGCTTCTTGAGAGTGTCGGGTAACTTGTTAAATATAGTACTATATAAATATTGAATAATTGTTGTATAATCTGCAAATAGTGTGAAATTCCCTTAATATTCAAATAAACTAAATAATTAATATGCAATAAGAATAATTAATATCAAACCCTGTGAAATGCCAGTAGAAATTTCCAATCACTCTTACTCGGACTCCAGCAAGTTGACTTTCTTTGTCTGGAACCAGAAAAATGCCGTTCCCGAAAACCACACACTTCAAGTTTTTCTAACAATTTTCTGTGATTCACACAGTTAAAGGCTTTAGACAGGTCACAGAATACTATCGCGGCCCTTTCACCCTAGTTAGGATTTAAATAAAGTATGTGCAAAGAGATGACATCATTGGTGCTCTTTTTTGACCGAAACTCAAACCGATTTAGGTTTAAAATATTGCATCTAGTTAGAAATATAATCACTGTTAATGATTATTTCTATAATTTTTGAAAATAGTAACTCTGCGTCTCTGTTTTTGTATATATTTTATTAAAGTGAAAAAAGCATATTGTGTATTTATTACTTATAAAGATACGTCTGTCTCTTTAATATATATATATATATATATATATATATATATATATATATATATATATATATATATATATAAGAAGTCCTGACTGGCTGACTGAGTGACCGATCAACGTACAGCCTAAAAGGTTAAAGATATTGACTTGAAATCTTGAAATTTCGCACACACATTCATGATATGGTATAGGTTAACAGTAAGCAAGGACTTTGCGATATCTTTATTAGAAAGGGTGAAAATGATAAAAAATTGTTTTTTTTTTTTTTAATTCTAAACAAAATTAAGTCCTGAATATATGAGAGAAACTTTTTCTACAATCTATAATCCATTTATTTATAAGATAAAACAAATATTTGGCGGGCGAAGCCGCGACGGGTATTTATTATTCTAAACATAATTACAATCTGTAATTCATTGCAAAAAAAATGGCGGACCAAAAATGGTCACGATTTTCGGTTTTTTGGGTTTATCTCGAAAAGTAAAAGTTGTATCGAAAAATGTTTCAAACAAAAGTTGTAGAGAATTAAAAAACCTATCGATTCATATAAGTTATAGGTGGCGCCACTAGTTGTCGAGATATATTTTTTTTGACAAAATTTACGGTTCTTGTTTTCTTTTTTTAAAAAGACATTTATTAAAAAATTACCGATTTAAAATTTAACATAAATATAGGTATTATTCTAAAAAAGTATGTCAAACCCGGAATCTGTGAGTTTTTTATTTTCCGAGAAATTCGATGTCAAAGTTGAAAACTCAACCTCAATTTTCCTCTTTCCTAATTAAGATAAAATGCTCAATTTTAATGGAAATTGTTGGTATAGTTTTAAATTTTGAAGATCTATTAAAAAAAAATCAATCGTGGGCCGAGAAATTTTGCAAAAACCAATTTTTGCACCAAAAAAATTGCGATAACTTTTCACCGGATGTTTTACCTGTGAATTTTTTGGATTCAAGAAATACACTTCCATACGATCTGTGAACCTTCGAAAATTGGTCCGAATCTAATCGAAAATAGCCGCTGCAGGCCTCAGTCGACGGGTTGCCATAGTTCAGGCGCATTATTCATTGACGCTTCAAGGAAACTTATCCATCACAATTAATATTTATAATATTGATGTTGTTTTATTAATTTATATGTTAATAACAATTTGTTTAGTCATATTAATTATTAATTTGTTTTTTTACAAAAAATTATAGAGAAAATCATACAAATATTCAATTATATATTACATATTATACTGTTTTTTTCTTTTATATTATTATTACCTAATAGTTTATTAACAAAATTTTTATGAAAATTTCTATAAGCAAATCATATATATATATATATATATATATATATATATATATATATATATATATATATATATATATATATATATATAATAATAATAATAATAATATATAATACGTTATATAAATATTTAATAATACATTAAAATTACGTGCGAAAATCATACAATAACAATATATAAATTATACATTCTTTTTTTCTATTACTTCTGTGCAATCGGTGTCCATTTCATCATCGCAATTATTACTCTCACTTACATCGCAAATACCATTTTCATCATTATTCTCAATTTCATTGTACATATCATTCTCATCATTACTAACATTTTCATAGTCAAAATCATTCTCACATATATTATTAATTTCCTCTAAATTGTCATCATCGTTTTCTAAATCGCAGGAAATAAAATTTTCAGAGCAATTATCGCACTGTCCATCACAGTGCTCAAACAAATCAGTACATTTTAGAAATTTCTGAAATTTTCGTAAAAATTTTGTGAATAAACTATTAGGTAATAATAATATAAAGGAAAAAAACAGTATATGTAATATATAACTGAATATTTGTATAATTTTCTCTATAATTTTTTGTAAAAATTTTGTTAATAAACTGTTTGATAATAATAATATAAAGGAAAAAAACAGTAGAATATGTAATATATAATTGAATATTTGTATGATTTTCTCAATAATTTTTTGTAAAAATTTTGTTAATAAACAAATTAATAATTAATATGACTAAACAAATTGTTACTATCATATAAATTAATAAAACAACATCAATATTATAAATATTACTAGTGATGCATAAGTTTCCTTGAAGCGCCAATGAATAATGCGCCTGAACTATGGCCTGCCGCAGCTATTTTCGATTAGATTCGGCCCAATTTTCGAAGGTACACAGATCGCATGGAAGTGTATTTCTTGGATCCAAAAAATTCACAGGTAAAGTACAAGTATTAAAAAGCATCTTCTGCAAATTTGAGCCCTTAATATTCATTTGCCACGCCATTATGAATTTAAAAAAAAAAAAACGTTTTTTCATCCAAAATTAAAATTTTTTTTTGAGATGGGAAATGATATATCTAAATCCAATGCACGTATTAAAAAAATTTTATCTCCATCCGGTGAAAAGTTATCGCAATTTTTTGGTGCAAAAACTGGTTTTTGCAAAATTGCTCGGCCCACGATTGAAAAAAAATTGTTTTTTTTTTAATAGATCTTTAAAATATAAAACAATACAAACAATTTCCATTAAAATTGAGCATTGTATCTTAATTAGGAAAGTGGAAAATTGAGGTTGAATTTTCAAATTTGACATAGAATTTTTCGGAAAATAAAAAAATCACATATTCTGGGTTTGACATACTTTTTAGAATGATAATACCTATATTTATGTTACAATTTTAAATCGGTAATTTGTTAATAAATATTTTCTTTTTTTTAAAAAAAAACAAAAACCGTTAATTTTGTCGGAAAAAAATATATCTCGATAACTAGTGGCGCCACCTATAACTTATATTATATGAATCGACAGGCTTTTTAATTTTCTACAACTGATGTTTGAAACATTTTGCGATACAACTTTTACTTTTCCACATAAACTCAAAAAACCGAAAATCGTGACCATTTTTGGTCCGCCATTTTTTTTGCACAGGTCTTTCAGAGTTACCATCGAGATATGTTTTATAGGATGCCGAAATGAACACATTCCTGCAAAAAAAAAACAATGTTACATTTTTGTGGACAAACGGCTCTTTTTTGATCTAATATCCATGGAGTATTATTTATACGATAAAACAAATATTTTGCGGGCGAAGCCGTAACGGGTAAAATGCTAGTCTAGTATTTAACTATTATTTGCTGATTTAAATACATGTCGCCAATTGGCTTGATTTTAGAATATCCGAAAAATTATAGAATTTTTTTTAATTCTCTCTAGACCTTTGTTTGAGTACAGTGGCGTAGCCCGGAGGCACCTTTTCATACGAATTCGGAATCTCTTATCTACAGATATATTCGAAGGGTTGCTAAAGATGTTTTTAAATGAATAACGCACCCTTGTTTTATTTTTATACGGAATCGATCATTTCTTCAGGTATCATTATGGTTTCTTGCACGCAATATTTTGCGCATCTAGCTTATTTTAGTACCATGTCCTTCCCCTCCTTGAACTTCCTTAATCTTAATTTAACAATAAAGTTTGTTTTTAGACAGTTTAAAAAGCATATTATCGAAATTGGAGCAAAAGATAAAAATGAATATTTGGGAGATGGTGCTGCAGCAACTCAAAATGTTAAGTCATACGTTTTCTACATAACACTCGATACAAAATCTTATTTGATAAGACTTATCGATACGCCAGGAATGGGCGATCCTAGAGGCATCGATCAGGATAATAAAAACTGCGATAACGTGTTGAATTACCTCGGACGATTAGAAAAAATTCATGCTATTTGTCTTCTATTGAAACCAACTAACTCTCGTTTGGATGTATTTTTAAACTATTGCGTTACCCAAATTCTTTCCCGCCTGGAAAAGTCAGCTACAGAAAATATAGCTTTTCTTTTTACCAATACAAGAGGACAGAATTATACACCTGGAGAAACGTACACCTCTTTAGAGGTACTGGTAAAAAAGATAAAATATACAAACAACGTATCACTGCCACTGAGCCATAAAAATGTGTTTTGTTTTGACAATGAAGCATTTAGATTTTTGGCTTCAATTAAACAAGGAGTTGAGTTTAAGGAAGGTATTTTGGAAGCAAATATCGAAAGCTGGAAATATTCCTATAAAGAAGTTTACAGGTGAGTAAAGATTTATGGTGATTTGTTGTGAAACTAAAGTTAATTTGTTAGATTCAATATGTTTTTATGCTGTTTAATAAAGTAACTTAACCATGTTCTATCAGGTACCTTACCAATAACTTTATATTTTAAACCTTTCAAAATTTATTACTTTTAAATGAGTTTTCTGGGATCGTGTATCCCAACGTTTGCTTAAAAGTTTAAAAAGAAAAAATCTAATTTTTTGTCCATTTATAGTCGGTACAACAATAAAATAATATTCTAATGCACTTATTTACAATATTATCGATTATGAATGAATGAATAAATGAAAAAGGGGTGCTGATACCAGATCATCGATGCCTAGGCCTCCATTCGGCCCTTTACATCCCATCATATCTGCAGGCCGATCGCCTTTGCGAATCCAAGCAGGCTCGTTAGTTGAACTTGCCTAACTCCTTCCGGTAACAAAATTGTATCGCGGAAATATCTCAGTCCCAGTCCGTTGAGTGCTGGGCACTTTCTGAGGATGGTCAACAGTTTCATCCTCCTCCGAACACCATCTGTACGTCGGGTCGTCTTCGACACCGATTCTATGAAGATGGTCCCTGAGGTGACAATGTCCTGTCAACAATTCCACCAGAATTCGCAGCTCTTTTCTTCCTAAGGAGAGAAGCTCCTTAGTACGCCGTGCACTAGGCCCAGTTATATGTTCCTTAGCACACCTCATTCCAGGAGCTCCTCTACACGATTCAATAAATTTGCTTTCCAGCAACGATTTTAATTCCCTTGTGCCAATAGCCATTGGGACAAGTAACATTGGTTGGGGTCCATACGGTTCAGTCGCTGAACCCAACTTTGCTTCCTCATTCCCGCGTATGCCTAAGTGACCTGGGACCCATACGACTGTGCAGCCTTTCTTTGTCATACCGTTTAGTACATCCTTGCACTCGGACACCAGTCGCGAAGCTACGACACTGGATTTCAGTGCCAATATCGCAGCCTTACTGTCTGAGCATATATTACTCTATTCCTGTCTAAGTCCCTCTCACAGAGACGGCCACACTGTAGAATAGCATAAATTTCCGCTATGAAAATTGTCACACATTGTCCGAGAGGGTAGTACTCCCTGACTCCTGTGCTCCTGCCGAATATTCCGGCTCCAGCTCTTTCATCTTGTCGAGATCCATCAGTATACCACAAGGATCCATTTTTCGGAAGATTTTGTTCTCCCTCCCAATCCTCTCTACTTGGCAGAAATATCTCCAGGAAAGGTTGGGTTTTCAAATCGGCGTCATGTAATCTGTCCATATAGGGAGTGATGGACACCTCTCCACCGCGCTTTCCTACACACCTGAGTAGCCGTCCGTTCCAATTCCAAAATGTCCCAGGCAACTGAGACGACAAACAGTCTTCAGGACCACGTTCTCTATGTAAAAGGGAAGAGGAGGCAAGTTCACCAGAGCCATGGGGAGATAGTCCTCATCGCACTCAATATTCCCACACAAGAAATTCTCTGAACTTTGTCAAGTTGAAGAATGTGTTTGCGCTTTGTTATACTACGCCACCATACAATAGCAGCGTACCTTATCATGGGGCGGATCACCATAGTGTATATCCAAAATAGCACTTTAGGTATCAGTCCCCATGTACACACCCCAAGGCTCGTTTACAAGCCCAGAAATAACATATGGCTTTCTTGGTTCGCGCCTCAATATGATCATTCCAGCTCAGTCGTGAGTCCAGAATTACTCCCAGGCATTTAACTGTCCCCTTAAGTTGAAGAGTCCTTCTCACCAATATAATTGTGGGAAGTCTCCCTATTTTCCTCTTTTTTGTAAAGAGTACCATCTCGGCCTTGTCCGGATTTATTCCGAACACCTCCCTGGGGCACCGCTGTTCCGTGATCAGGAGGGCTCGCATCATTGGCCCCTTCAGGTCCCAGACATGGCGACCAAGGCACAAAATGACTAGGTCATTAGCATAGGCCTGTGTATACAAACCGGCATCATTCAGTTGTCCACCACAAGGCTCCACAGCAAAGGTGATAGCACTCCTCCCTGTGGACAGCCCCTACTTGACAGTGATTTAACAGTTACATTGTTAATCTCAGCTCTTAGTTAACATTGCTCTGATCCATGCGAGTACTGTCGGTTCAGACTCTTTAATTAAACTACATAAAGATGGTTATCCTATCAGACCAGTAGTATCGTTTTTCTCGGCATCTTCTTATAAATTATCCAAAAAAACTAATTGAAAGTCTAAACAAATACACAAACTTCTCGGCAAAATTTTAAATAAAAAATTCATCAGAACTAATTAACAAAATAACCTTCCTAATAACGCCAGATGTCAGTAATTTATTTCCTAGTGTCCCTGTCCAAGAGACAATTTTGCTAGTTGAAAAACTTCTCCCTCTAAAAAATATTAACATAATTAAAACACAAGAAATATTAAAATCATTAAAAACATGTCTGGAACAAAAATACTTTGAATTTAATGGAACTGTATATTCTAGTGAAGAAAGCTTGATAATGGGTAATCCTCTTAGTCCCTTACTAGCCGAAATATTCATAGATTATTTAGAAGATCTCATAAGCAAACACACTATTTTTGAGAAATTTCTTTACTGACATAGATACGCCGATGATGCTTTACTGGTACAGATAGACAACTGACACAGTTTCTCAACTTTACAAATAACATTCATCCCAACATCATATTTACAATAGAAAAAGAAATAGATAACAAAATAAGCTTTCTAGATTTAACAATATCACGGGAAAATAGCATACATGTCTTCTTAATCTTTCATAAACCCACGCATACAGACACAACCATACACAATTCTTCTTGTCACCCAATACGACACAAAATGTCAACGTTCCATAGTATGATTAATATACTTACTTATTGCGGTTCCTTTAAACCAAGTAAATTTTGAAAAAGAATAAACATTATTAAACAAATTGCTGTCAACAATGGATACACCCCACAAATAATAAACAAAATTATGAAAAAAAAAATTATACAAGAAAGCGTTAAATCTGTTATTTCCTGTAATGAAAAATAATACAAAAATATTTTATACTGTTACATATTTTAGTCAAGCAAGTAACTGCATCGCAAAATTTCTATAAAAGTTCAATAATAATGTGGATTTTAAAACCAATAATTCAACTGGTAATATTATAAAAAATAACAAAACAAAAACAAAAAAAGAAAATAAATAAAATAAAATGTAAAGATTGCCCAAAGTTTTATATAAGACAGTCAGGCAGAAGTTTTTCAACAAGAATAAAGGAATACAGTGAACTCTCTCTTGAATGGACAGCACTTGTGTAGCATAAAGTGTTCTTTGAATGGAGGTGTCCGTTGAATGGAGAAAATAAAATAAACTTCAAATATTTAAACATGTATATTACGTATATGTAGTCAATGTTTAAATGTTAGTTAGCAAAAACACAAGTTTTTAATACTAAATATGTATATAACCTATGTATATGTAATTAAAATATGCACATAAATCATTTGTTATTTAAAAAAAAACTTTCAAGGGTGGTTTGCTTAAGGCCATTTAATTTATTTTTAACAATTTGGGTTTCTACTGAACTTACAGCTTGGGAGATTTGTTGTGCAATGTTAGAATTTCCCTGTAATACAAAAAATGTTTCAATGTCTTTTAGTTTTTTGTAGGCTTCATTAATGTCTTTTATATTCGAAGTATTCGTTTCTTCGTCGTCACTTTCACTTTCAGATAATGTTTCAACAACCTGATTCACCTGAAACTCACGTACACACTCTTGAATACTTAAATCGGGATTTTCAGTCAACAAAGTTCCATCAATTTCCGTATAACTTAATAAATCAATGGAAAAGTGTTTGTTTTTTTTCCATAATTCAGAAAGTGGCAGATCGTCCTCGGAATCTTCTTCAGGCTCAACGTTCTCCTGTGTACCGAATCCAGCTTTAAGAAAGCAATTGTTGATAGTTTTCGGTTGTACTTCCTTCCATGCAGTTACCGTCCAAATCAAGGCATTGGTAACGTTAATAGACTTCTCAAGTTCCCCTATAGAATCAGACTCTTCTATCGACGATAGCAGTCTTCGGATCAATAACTTTCTGTAGTAGCTTTTGAAACATTTTATAATCCCCTGATCGAGGGGCTGGCATTCAGATGTAGTATTAGGCGGCAGAAATATCAATTTAACATTACATAATACAAGTTGTGGATGAGACGCAGCATTGTCTAGGAACAAAAGTACTTTTCGATTTTCTCTCTGCATTTTTCTGTCAAATTTATTTAGCCAATCTGTCATGATTTCTCTTGTCATCCATGACTTCTTATTGTAATACCATTCGATAGGTAATTTTTCTACATAGGAGTTCTTGAAACAACGAGGATTCTTGCTTTTTCCAATTACCAGTGGCTTTTCTTTGTTTCCAATCATATTGGTGCAAAACAGAATTGTGAGTCTGTCTTTGGAAGCCTTACCTCCAGTGCATTTTTCTCCTCTCAGAGCATATGTTTTGTTAGGCAAGGCACGAAAAAATAGTCCCGTCTCATCTGCGTTAAAAATATCACGAGGAGAGTATTCTTTCATTATAGTGAGCAGTTTTTTCTTCCAGTCAGCAACCACTGATAAATCTACAGCCGCTGCTTCGCCACATATAGATTTGAAGGAAATATTGTGCCGCTTACAAAACTTCTCGAGCCATCCGCTGGAAGCCTTCATGTCAAAATTTAGTTCCGTTGCAACTTCTAATGCTTTTTCTTGAATAATTTTACCAGAAACAGGAATGTTTTTAGAACGCACTTTACAAAACCAATCGAAAACAATTTGATCTAATGCAGCACCCTCAGTTTTCAAAAATTTCCTTTTCTTTTCGGTGTTTCCGCTCTCAGAAAACTGCTTAATTATATCACTCTTACGTTTTAAAATTTCACTAGCTTGACTTTTTCCAATTCCAAACTTTTCTGCTAACTGTCTAACACTTAACTTATTCGTATCCGCATAATGGATTACATCGACTTTTTCTGCCAAACTTAAAAACTTTCTTTTGTTGGTAGCCATGTTATTCGCGTCACAAAACGTTTATGCAACTAAAATGATATTATCCTTTCCGCAGCAGTTTTAACAATACGTACATAATAAAGTAAAATGTGCTTAATAGAATTCACGTGCACCAATAAAATTCCTTGGAAAACCCTAAAACCCTAATTACCTACCAATATACCTGGCTGCCGCCTATTTTGTGGGTATTTACGCAAATAAAATGTGTCTTTAATAAAATTTAAAATTTAGGCAAATATTGAAAGGAAAATAGTAAAATATTTGTCCGTTAGAATTATTTTTTATAAATAATTTACTGTCCGTGTCCGTTGTTGAGAGCGTCCATTGGAGGGAGGTTTAAAAGTACAGACTGGTATATACGAATGGTTTTTGTCTCAAAAATTGCCCATATAGAAGAGGTGTCCATTGAATAGAGGTGTCCGTTAAGAGAGAGTTCACTGTAGTAGTTTTATTAAAGAAAAAACAGATTCTCATTATTCAAATCACTTAAGAGAATCTAATCATAATTTTGATCAAAATTTCCAAATTTTACATACAGAAAATAAAGGCACTAAATTAAATTTGTTGGAATCCCTAGAAATAAATAAATTTAAAAATACCGATTCTTTATTAAATTGCCAATTAAACCTAAACAACTCTCCTTTATTGAACCTATTTCAATTACCGGTTTATTATTGGAAAACCGAAAATTGGTTTACCCTACCTAGACATAAGAAATTATATCCATTCTCGATAAAGCTACCGTGTAGGGAAACATGTTAAATATCTTTTTAGTCATGTTTCAATTAAAGTGGAATTTTAAGTAAAAATCTAGTTTTACTACGTTATCTTTTATATCTACTTGAGCTCTGTACTTCATGTTAAAGTTGTACTCGCCCAGGATATCCTATTATAATGCGCATCAATATGCCTATTGTTTTGAGGTACAAGCCTACCTACTAACTGATTTGATTGATGACTAATTTATTTTTCGTTTATTTGTCGACATTTTCCTGGTTGAACTCATTTGGTTGTCGTCCATGAAGGAGCTTTTATAGCTAGGCTTGAAGATTTTCTTGGTCTGGCTAGTGATGAGAAGTCAGTTTAGGTTCCTTCAACCTCAGTGGTGTTGAATCGTCTGCTTCGCATATTGCCTAGTGTAGCACAAAATACTCTACCAGCCTGTGACAATAAGAGCATAGTTATTGATCCAAATGCTTACCAATCCTTTTACTCCGTGATATCTTAGTGGCATTATCCGCTCAATAGCACTATGAAGATGATATTTGTGTGCCTTTGTCAGGAATGTTCTGACTTTCCTTTGCGGATTGTCAACGTTCGTCCTGCCCCATTTCACAATTCCAAAAGAGTAACGGAGTGCAGAGCAGTGATGAGTGCTTTAAAGAGATTTTTATTGTTTAGGCTGGTTCGCAGTACCTGCCTCACCAGTCTTATGAACTTGTTGGTTAATTCGGTTTTCATAGTAGGTTGGTCAATTCTTTGTGCCTGTTTCATGTTCAAATAGGTCTGTTGTGCTTACACTGTCGTAATGGTTTGACCGTGCTGCATGTCCCGATCATATCTTTTATCTAGTTGTGTTTAAAATGCGGCATTTATCAAGGCCGAGCAGCATTCCTGTATCCTCGGAGAACTCATTCACAATTTTAAGCATTTATATACCAAAGACTTAGTTAAACGGCTCTCGCGCTCCCAGGCGAATATTCATTTATCCCAGATACACTTAGATATCACAAAGATCCTTGTGGTTGAATCCTTGGGTGATGCCATAGTTCTCTGCATTTCCCATAAACTTCTGGACAGTTCGGGGGCGGTTCCAATAGTACTGATTTTTGCATAGCCTTATACAAGTGTTTGCTAAGGCTCAATCCCTTGATATTACGTAAAAGACTCTTTGGCACTACGCCTGTTGTTTATAATTATTGTTATTATTTTTAGGCTTTTGTCCTATATCGTTCAGCTTAAGCCACACGATCCGAAAAAAACTATAAGCATTAATCATGCCCGAAAGATGGTTCTGCAATTGGCGCAACCTTTAGCAGAGATCGTCCAGTTAATCGGAGACAATATTTACCAGTTGGATCAACACACAAACCAACTGTTGATGGAAAATCAGACGTTGGATGAACTTAAGCAGAAATTGCATATGCCAGTGGTTGATATCATTGTAAAAGCATTATCTCAACCAGTTACTGTTTGTACTGCTCCTCAGTGTAGTATGATATACAAGGTAAATACGTAAGAAAATATATTATACCACGTAATTGATAAGCTTAGGGACATAAATCATTTGAATGTTTAGTTAAATTTTAATAATTGTTTACATTTGAGGTGTCTCTTTAGAAAAACAGATTTTGCGAGCGCTCGTGGACGAAATAATCAAATATTTATAAATTTTCATATTTTCTGAACGAATAAATTTTGAAGAATTATTCGAGTTATTTAAAAAAATGAATCTTCGCATTTTGAACTATATTTTTTTTGGAGTTAGTTTTAAAATTGGGGCAAAACTGATGAAACTTCAAATTTTAAAACCCTTTTTTTATTGTGAATTCAATAATGTCCTACACATGATGGTTAGATTGTAGATTGCGAATGAGTTGTTAAGGCTTTTTCTGGATCTTTGGTACATTACCTTGATCTAATATAAGCCCGGGATATTTATATTATTCATGAAGTCTACTGTTCTTCTGAGGGGTAGGTACTTTGCTTCTTCAGGTATCACAGTGGCGCTTTCTAGGAATTTAAGTCTATTGCATAACATTGCAATGTATTTACAGAGTAAACGTTCTGCTGTTTCGGTTGCCCTCTCTCAGAAACGGGAAATATCACTCTCAGCTTTGCCAATTTTTTGATATGGTACCTCAGAGGGCAGTGTCCTGTGAAGATATTTATTATTACTCGAATATCTCTTTTTGGGAGATTGAGGAGCATTTTTCCGTTCGTTCGCAATGGGTGAATGAATTTTTCCGCTTGTTTGAGACCAGGTGTCTTATTCCACCTTAATTTTATTTGATTTTGTTCCCAGCTTCGGAGCTCCTCTTTTATGTGGTGTTTTGGTAGTTTACGGAAAGGCTCCGACCCAAGAAAAAGAGTTTTTGCCCCTTGTTTTGCGAGTCTGCCTGTTTTCTCGTTTCCCTTGATTTCCTTGTGCCCTGGCACCGACATCAGAGTTGCCCTGTTATTCCTTGCCAATTGCCTTAGAGCTTGCTTGCAGTCCCAAGTCAAATGCGTAGGTGTTAGGCTAGAGAGTTTTTAGTGTTGCTTGGCTATCTGATAATATGTATATGTTGGCTTTTTTAGTGTTTCTATTGAGACACTGGTCAGCGCAGATTTGGATTGTATGCGTTTCTGCTTGGATGATGCTGGGGGTGTCTCCTAGGAATTTGGCAAGCTCAAAACTTGAGCCTGATACTCCCACTACACGCCAACCCCTTCTTTCATCTTGGATTCGTCGCATACAATTGAATTGTTTTTTACTCGAGGTAATCCCTATGCGTTCACTTAGTAACAGTTACTACTCACAGTTCAAGTCAAAAACATAACTAATCGACATATCTGTTTGTTTCGATATGGATTCTGTTGGAATCGAATCCAAAATCTTCATATGTCCAATACAATAAAGTTTCTAGGTTTGAGACTTTCAGTTTGGAGCAGATTGGGGGCATTTGTTGCTGCCGCAGTGGAGAAAGGTTCGGCATTGTCTCTCTTGCTTCAATGGAGCATGATGGTATGACCCCTGTGACTTCAACAGACTAACTTCTGTATTGTTTTGGTAGTTTTCTTAACCGATTTCTAATAAAATTTTTATAAAAAAATTGAACCGACTTCTAAAAGTGCGCTAAAAAGTGAAAAATAATAATAAATTTTTATATGAAATTGAACTTTTTGAAGTCGGCGCCAAACTAATAACTGACAAAATGTGATTTGCATAAACAGATTAGAAATACTTTATTTGTAATTACTTTTTTTCCATAATTTGTATATATTAGTAGTTATTTATTTCGTGTACAAATAATTTGGCGCCGACTTCAAAAAGTTCAATTTCATATAAAAATTTATTATTATTTTTCACTTTTTAGCGCACTTTTAGAAGTCGGTTCAATTTTTTTATAAAAATTTTATTTTTCTATTTTTAGTTTTAGAATTCATTATAATATTCATAAATTATTTGAACTAAGTACTAATCGAGATTAGTGTACCTCGCAATGACTCCAAACTGGCAAAAAAGTATCCATTTTATCCAAAGTTGTAAATCACCCTAAAATGAACCACTAAAAATTCTTTAGTTCTTAGAGTTTTCCAAATACCAATCAAATTAGGTCAAACGAATATTTAGTCTGTCATAGAAAATCTACTATCTTAAATTTCAAATTAGATTGGTAATATAGGCCCCAAAACCTTGCAATATCGATATTTAAAGAAAATAAATTAATTTTTTATCCACCATATTGGATATGCCATATTGAACTTTTTAAAAATAATTTTAGATTCGTCATGTGTGACCCCGAAAACTCTCCCGTACCAATTTTGGTGAAAATCGGACAAAATTGATTTTTTTTGTCCGCCATATTGAGTTTTTAAAAATAATTTCCGATTCTTTATGTGAGACCCCGAAAACTTCCCCATACCAATTTTGGAGAAAATAGGACAAAATTGATTTTTTGTCCGCCATATTGAATCCGTCATATTGATTTTTTTTTAAATTAGTTTAAATTTGTCATATGCGACTCTGAAAACTCCCCCGTACCAATTTTGGAGAAAATCGGACAAAAACGATTTTTTTGTCGGTCATATTAAATCCGCCAAATTGAATTTTTCTAAAATTATTTTAGATTCGTCATATGTGACCTCAAAAACTCCACCGTGCCAATTTTGGAGAAAATCGGACAAAATTATTTTTTTTGTCGGCCATATTGGATCCGCTATATTGAATTTTTTAAAAATTATTTTAGATTCGTTACATGCGACTCCGAAAACTCCCCCGTGCCAATTTTGGAGAAAATCGGACAAAATTGATTTTTTTTTTGTCGGCCATATTGGATCCACCATATTGAAATTTTTAAAAATTATTTTAGATTCGTCATATGCGACTAGGAAAACTCCCCCGTATCAATTTTGGAGAAAATCGAACAAAATTGATTTTTTCGTCGGCCATATTGGATCCGCCATATTGAATTTTATAAAAAATTATTTTAGATTCGTCATATGCGACCCCGTAAACTCCCCCTTACCAATTTTGGTAAAAATCTGACAAAATTGATTTTTTTGTCCGCCATATTGATTTTTTAAAAAATAATATCAGATTCGTTATGTGCAACCTCGAAAACTCCCCCATACCAATTTTGGAGAAAATCGGACTAAATTAAAAAAAATTGTCCGCCATATTGGATCCGCCATTTTGAATTTTTTTAAAATAATTTCAGATTCGTTGGATACAATCCCGAAAATTCCTCCATACCAATTTTGGAGAAAATCGGACAAAATTAATTTTTTTGGCCGCCATATTGTAAGCGCCATCTTGGATTTTACTGCACCAATTTCATCTAAAAAAATATGGGACCACCGCAGCAACTTCCTTTACATAACGTAAAAAATTTCATTCAAATCGGTGCAGCCGTTCCGGAGTAATCGGTGTACATACATAAAAAAAAAAAAATACATAGTCGACGAATTGAGAACCTCCTTCTTTTAGAAGTCGGTTAAAAAGAGGAGGTTCTCAATTTGACCGCCACGTATTTTTTTATGTATATACACTGATTACTTCGGAACAGCGGCATCGATTTGAATGAAACCTTTTACGTTATGTTCAGGACATTGCTGCGGTGGTCCCATATTATTCTAGACGGAATTGGTGCAGTAAAATCCAAGATGGCGCTGATAATATGGCGGACAAAAATTAGTACGGGGAAGTTTTCGGAGTCGAACACAATGAATCTGTAATTATTTTTTAAAAATTCAATATGGCCCATCCAATATGGCAGACAAAAAAAAATGAACTTTATCCGATTTCCTTCAAAATTGGCATGGGGGATTTTTCAGAGTCACATACAACGAATCTGAAATTATTTTAAAAAAAATTTAATATGGCGAATCCAATATGGGGGACTAGAAATTTTACATTTTTCAATTTTGTTTAGAATTGGAACTGGATCGTTTTTATGGGTGTAAATAGTGAATATAAAATTATTTTAATATTTTAAGAAAAGTTATTATGTCAGACGCAATAAGACGGTTTAAATTTGGTACTAGGGGGTTTTCGAGGGTGTAGATTTGGATTAGATTAAGAAGCTAAAATTATTTTTTTCAAATTCAATATGGCGGATATAATATGGTGGGTTGAAAATTGTACCTTATTCGCATTTTTTCAAATTTGGTGTTAGAGGATTTTCGGGGTCGTATGTTACGAATATGAAGTTTAATATGGCAGATACTATATGGAAGAATAAAAATTTTACATTTTTCTGATATTGTCTAAAATTGATATTGTGGGGCTCTTGGGGAGTATATGTACAAACTCAATATGTAGGACAAAATATGTCAGGCAAAAAAATGTAAATCTTAAATTCTTTAAATAACGGTATTGGAAGGTTTTGGGGTTCTATATTACTAATATGAAATTAATTTAAAATTTATGATAACGGATTTACTACGACAGACTAAATGTTTGTTTGATACAATTTCATTCAAAACTGGCATTTGAGGAATTCTCTGAATCAAAGAACTTTTAATTGCTCATTTTAGTGTAGTTTATACCTTTGGATAGAATGGATACTTTTTTGTGACCTTGGATCATTGCGAGGTACACTAATCTCGATTAGTACTTAGGTCAAATAATGTGTGAATATCACAATGAATTCAAAACTAAAATTCGAAAAATAAAATTAAAAAAAAAATTGAACGGACTTCTAAAAATGCGTTAAAAAGCGAAAAATAACAATATAAATTTTTGTATGAATTTAAAATCTTTGAAGTTGGTGCCAAATTATTTCTAACTGAAACAAATAACTACTAATACGAGATATATAAAAACTACGGCAAAACAATTACAAATAAATTATTTTTTATTATGTTTATGCGAATCATATTTTGTCGGGCTTTAGTTTGGCGCCGAATTCAAAAATTTTAATTTATATTCTTATTTTTCAGTTTTTGGCGCATTTTTAGAAGTAGGACTTTTTTTTATAAAAGTGCCAATCTTTCTTCTACGGCAAGTTATATATTTTTCTAGGTTTTTAATTTAACAAGTCACAGTAAATCTTTCTTATTTTCAATTACAATATAATGTTTGTCCATAAATAAGCAATATATTAATTAGTTACCTTTAAAAATATTCACTCAATTTAACCCCACTAGATTATCTCCTTGAGGAATGTCAGAAATTAAATCTATAAGCAAAACTTTAAAATGGAAGTGTTTAAAGGATTGCTCCTTTAAGCATTTGAAAGTATAACGCCAGTAATACTGAATGTATTTAAATTTTGCAGTTAAGCATTATGTTTAGAAAATGACTTCGATCTTTTTGAACACCTTATGAAATCTTAATTCCTTTTGTTTTAATGCTTATTGTTATTATTATCCATATCCCTACTTTTTAAAATTCATTTGTGGTTTATTGTTAATAATTATTGGTTGATAATTAAATTGATTAAAATTTTGTAGTATTTAGTTTTCTTCAGTTAATTTTAATTTCAATATTTCATTATTGTTATAGGTAGCTGATAAAAATAAATTCCATTATAAACAGCGATGTCATAATCCCTGTTATCTTAATAATGTTCCTGCAGAGATTGTTGGTGATCCTCATCTTTTAAATTGTGAAGCTATAGACTACTCTACACAAACATGTCTAGAATGCGGTTGTAGATTTAATACACATATGCATATCTACTATGAAACTGATACCTTCGAAAATAAAATAGTAGATCAAAACGTTCTTAAAAATATAACTAGTAAGGAGGATGCTACCAAAGAACAACAAATTATGATTGACAAAATATTGGATCATAAGGCTGAGTTAGAAAGAGAACACAAATACATTATAAAGTGTTCAGCCGCGTTTGCTCACTTTTTGCAGCACAATGCTATCACTCCCATTAACGATTCCTTACAGGAATATATCAAATATTTGATAACAAGGTAAGTGTGTATCTAAAAGGGAACAAAGATCATGGTTATTTTCCCCTTCCTAGAAAAAAGGGTAAGTATAAGTGAGTAAAACATATACGTGCCCGTATATGTTTTAAAATTTGTCGCACACTGCATAAGTAATCCCTTAGCAAATATTGTTAATGAAAGTTTTGCCACACAGATCTTTCCTACTAATCTCAAGACAGCCAAAGTGATTCCTATATTTAAAAAAGGGAATCGCCAGTGCATCAAAAATTACAGACCAATCTCGCTGCTTCCAGCAGTGTCAAAGGTCTTTGAAAAAGTTATATATACTAGAATACTTGAACATCTAAACAGACTCAATATCCTGAGTAAAAATCAGTTCGGCTTTAGACCTAACAAATCTACTGAAATGGCAATATTTAACACAATTTCCTATATAAATGAAAGAATTGACACAAATGATAAAGTGGCAGGCCTATATTTTGATTTGTCTAAGGCCTTTGACACTGTGGATCATAACTTGCTTTTGACAAAGCTTGGTGCGTATGGGGTCAGAGGTGTTGCTGCCAGTTTGCTGCAATCCTACTTATCGGATAGGCAACAAACCGTCTGCTTTGCTAAAAATAATCATCACTGCTTTTCAGATAGAACTAAATTGTTGCAGGGGGTACCTCAGGGCTCCATTTTGGGACCCATATTATTCTTAATATATGTAAACAATCTGGGGGATGGATTGGCCGCGGATAGCGTTTGCCAGTTTGCTGATGACACATCAGTGATTCTGGCGGACACTTCTATGGCAGGACTGTCTCAAAAGTGCACAAACTCTGCATTGAAAATGCAGCAGTGGTGTTCTGATAACGGCCTCGCTCTAAACGTAAATAAAACCGGCCTCACTCTTTTTTCAAAGCATGCAATAAGGTCTGAGTCACTGCTTGTGTGGCTTGGGGGTAGATCTATACCTACTTTGGAACAGGTTAAGTTCTTGGGTGTTCATTTGGACCCCTCTTTAAACTGGAAACATCATATCTCAGCTCTTGGGGCTAGGCTTAGCAGTTTGTGTGGTGTAGTCCGAAGGCTTCGTGACGTGATCACTGCAGAGACTGTTAGGCTTTTCTACTTTGGGCAAATACAATCTCTTGTCTCTTATGGTATTTCCTTTTGGGGATCATCAAGAAAGGCTATTAATATATTTAAAATTCAAAAACGCATAATAAGATGCATCTTTCACCTACATCCAAGAGCTTCATGTCGACCATTTTTTACTCAGTTTAAGTTGCTTACTGTTCCCTCATTATACTTTAGATCTTTAGTCATACTTGTCAGAAGGAATACGGAATTATTTCCGCTAAATAGACAGTTTTATGGGGGAAACATGGTAGTCATACCAGAGGGGCGAATGACCTAAGGGTACCTTTACATAACTCCACCTTCTATGAGAGAGGACCATACTATATGGCGATTAATGCCGTAAGGATGTTACCAAGAGAAATCTGGCTTACCGAGTCGATTAATTGCTTTAAGAGACGCGTAAATGAATGGCTTTCTGATAGGTGCTTTTACTCTTTCAATTTTAATGAATAGTTTTTGTAATGTCAATATTTTTAATTTAATATTTTTTGTTTAGTGGATTTTTCTCAAGCATGTGTTTTGTGTGTAAAAAATTTTATTCCTTTTAAATTAGAATATCTTATTTTGTAAACTGTAAAACTTTGTTCAGATTAAACTGAGTTTCTTATTACTACTTTTTTAAATTATCTTGTATCTGTCTTTTTCTTCTTTTGTTTTCCTTTGTGTAAGGTTCCTATCGAAATGTCGATTAGTTTTTATATTAACTGTAGTTAGATCGACATATTTACAATTCTTAATGTTAAACATTTCTTTCTCTGACGTTGCTTTGTTATGTGATCATAATTTTGTTGGCAAATAAAGGATATTATTATTATTATTATTATAAAAGCTTCAAACCATGCTTTTAGTTATATTAAATTATAACACGTAAAAACAATTAAGCCTCCTAAAACTGCTCCTTTCCCTCTTCCAATGAATATCGATTCATCACTTAATAAAATCTGTATTTTTAGGGAAGAAAGTCTTGGTCCACATGCTGATAGAGCAAATCTCGACTATTTAAAACGCCTCTTGGCCGAATATAAACAAGAAAAAAGCGTCCTTGAAACAGCTTTAAAACATGATATATCAGAAGGTAGCATTGTGAACACTTCTCCAAAAGCCATTGAGGCGAAAATTAAAGATTTATTTACTTTGCCACATTTTGGCAAGAAAATTAAACAGCTTTACGATTTACATCAAACCGGGGGATTAAGAGAGCATATGCAAAGTGAGTATGTGGTGAAGGAGCGCTACACACTTGGTTTATTGGGCAAGGTAGCGTCTTCGGCGAAGACAGCGGTATCCTACTTGGGATTTGGAAAATTAAAACAGAGTGGTATCCAAGAATGCAACGAATCGTATGAAAATCCTTATTTACTTTCTCCAAATGCATGGAGAAGTTGTATCCCACACGCGGAAAGACGTCAATATGAGTTAGAAATGAGGATGAAAAATTTTGGAAATACGTCTGAATATCATGAAGAAAATAGAGGTCATCATGCTGCTAATGATTATGGAGAGAAACGTCATGAAAATACTTCTCATTAGTTAGGAGAAGATAAAACGTATCGAAGATGGTGGAAATAATAAAAACTAAATCTAAATAATCGAACTTCCCAGGAACGTGTCAAAACTACTATAGTAAAAGCACTGAATAAACTTCTAAAGGACATATCATCACAGTGACGGGCCTGGGTGGTTCTGGTTTATATAACTTTTATCAGTTGGTATGAACTTCAAGAACAGACTTTACATTTCGTTCGCCATTTTGTATAAAATTATTTAACGTAAAGGCATTAAATATGTAGCGTAAAAAATTAAAATATAAGAATAACCATTTTTTTTTGTATTTATTTGAGCCCAAAATTATTGACGAGTTTAAAGCAATAGAATAAAATAATAATTTCAGCGACTTTGTGTTAATACGGCAAACAACAATAATTTATTGATCTAGGGAAATTTTAAGCTCACTACATCACATGATCAATGTAATTTTTATGTCATATGTCAAGCAATCGTGTTCTTTCAGTACTTTGAGTATATAATCAAAGTACTGAATAAACTTTGAAAAAAAACAAATTATTGACAAGCCGGAGTTGTTGAAGTTGGTATAAACTTCAGGACCGGACTTTAGGTTTCGTCCTCCGTTTTATATAAAATTATTCCACTTAAAGATATTAAATAGATAGCGTAAAAGATTAAAGTATAGGAAAAACTAACCTTTTTGGTATTTATTTGAGTACAAAATTATTGACGAGTTTAAAGCACTAAAATAAAATAATAATTTCGGTAACTTTGGGGCTAATACGGCCTACAACAATAACACTTTTTTGTGTCTAATGTTATGTGCTGAACTGAAATATGAGCTCGATTTTTATCTATTACCCATAAGTTTTTAGAGAAGGAAGGAAGAATATAAAATATGAGAAACCCAAATAAACAAACCAGGGAATGTTCAAAGATTTAAAAAAACTTTGTTTTTAGAAAATGTACTTCGTTTTGTATTGAAAAAAGTGTAATACAATGAAATAAATTATTTTGAGGGCCCAACAATAGTCCCCCGCTAAAGTGTTTGGGGTCCATTTTCCACTATACTGCTTCTCCATTGATCAGGTGAAATCTTTCTTTGTGTTTGTCTAAATGACATGTTGCAAACTAACGTCTTATAAGATTGGATAAGTTCTTTATAAAAATATTCTACAAAAGACCAAGATGTCCTTTTTTTCGTGGCTTTTTGTAAATATACTGGATCAAATAGATGGACATATTTAATACAAGCATTTTCAAAATCAATATGTATTTTAAGCACATTAGCACAAAAAAAGTAGACAATGGTCTGTTTCACAATTACCACATTTCAAACGATCAATTTGCAACTGCTCTAAAAACTGAAATTATTGTTCGGCATCAGTCAAATTTCCCAGAAATCAAGACATGTACTCTATATTAGTTAGGTAAGTTTAGATTTATATGGTATTTATGTACATATGTAAAAATGGCTTGTAAAAGCAAGACAAAAATAAAAACCAAAACTTAAGAAAACTAGTTATTAGGATGCGTCAGTCTGTTTGTCTTTTCTTAAATCCGTTCACCTGTTTGTCACAGCTATATAACAATAATTTCTTTATCATTTATAATGCAATTGTACAGGTACATGCTTTCAATTAACCCAAAGATATAAAGCAAATTAAAAAAATTTAAGTGTCTCTCACTATGTGAAAAGTAAGGATTTTTTTCTATTTATCCCATTGAGTGGAAAATCGTTAGACAGGTCTTCAAAAAAGCAAACAAACATTTTTATTTTAGTCATATTGTTCCCAAAATATGAACCTCTGAAAAAATTTGGCCTAATAGTACTTACAAAATATATCCCAAGAAAATTCTTATGGTCAAGTTACGGGTAACGGGTACTGAATTATGAGGTATAAAAACCTTAATCTTTTCGTTAAAAATTTAATTTTTTGCTATGAAATTTTGCAGAAATTTGCTTCCAAATACAGATGTGAAATAAAATTGCAGAAAAAATGGACAGCACCAATAACTGCTAGATAATCATGACAATATAGTCCGACATGTATTTATCAGTTTTTTATGTGATTTTTTTAACTTTCTGAGCCATTTATCCATACATATTGTAAAAACATGAACTAACCTGACTCATACTTAATATTTTAAATAAGAAAACTTGGATTTCCTTAGTTGTAGTTAGGATAAAATCCTAAATAATGTTCGGTGATTAAATAGCCAGGGAAATAAGACCAAAGCTGACCAAATTTTAGAACATTTCCACCAATTTCGATCTGATACACCTTTTTATGACATGACCAATCCTATTAATATATTACAAAAAAACATGCAAAAAGAATGAACTAGTGAATTAACCAGTAACAAATGTAATTTTATGATTGTAACATTCGGCAACATTGCATTTGTCTGCCGACGTTGCCAACACTTGTTTACTTTTGTTATTCTGCTCAATTTTTAACGTTTCCTACTATATTTTAATAAAATGTTATATACAGTTTTATATAAACTATGTTATATTTTAGAATATGCAAATGTGTTTTAATAGAAGTGGCGAAATTTAAAAAATAGGTCGGAAAACACATAAAAGGGAAAATATCTTTTTGGGAAAACGATGTGTGACGGCCAAAAAAAAAGCTTCGGATTTATTTTTTATTTATTTCAATAAATATTGACAATGTCAAGAAAAAAATATGAAAACAACTTGAAACTAAATTAAAACACAGAAACAAGTGGTTGTGTACATATAATAAAACAAAAAAATGTCAAAATTGTATGAAGTGTGAAGTGCAGGCATTTTCCAAACTTTCTAAGTTATGCACGAACAATAACCATTATTTAAAATTTATCAAGCACTCGTGCATAGAGTGAAAGACATTTTCCACAAAGGAACTCCTTAAGGATTTTATAAATGTTGTTCGGTAATTTATTACAAATATAACTACAGGGGACTCTTTATAAGCTGGTAAATGAAGATTGGGTAGTAAAATGTCTTTATTATTTCTTGTGTTGTGGTTGTGAATAGTAGATACAGCAGGGATTTGGTGTTTGTGTTGTATAACTATACAAGGTAAAGTAAAAATTATGTGTTTTTTAAAATGTGGCTTACAAAATTCAAGACTCAAAGATAATAATTTACTAAGGATACGCTTTTGCAAAATAAATATATACCAAAGCATAGTAAACATTCAACAACTGTTCGGTTGACAGGATAGTTTTAAGGTTAACAATGGCAAAATAAGCAGATTTTAATTTCCCTGCTACAAAATCTATATTTGTTAACCATGTCAATTGACTGTCTATATTCAGACCAAGAAACTTGTAGGTTTCTGCCTCTCTTATTTGAAAACCATTCATACTCAATTGAAATCTAGAAACTATGCATCTTTTGTGAAAAGTTAAGTATTACATTTTTGTCCCATTTACTATCAATTTCTCCAACACTAGGGACTGAATTTGTTGTGCGTGTTATTTGCTTGTTGAATGAGAACATCAAGGGTGGGATGAGACATATCAACTGTGGTGTCATTGGCATATAACAGCAAAATGGAGTTTTCGTTGAGGTTTAGAAAATTTTTCATATTTTAAGTGAGTAGTGTCCAAGTCAATTGATATTATTAGGGAAACTGTTCTTTCTAATATAAAATAACATCTGGACTGAGAAGCACTTGACTAACGGCAACTTAAAAAAATTAAATCTATGGCCTTTCCTTGATTTGCGGTGAGGTCCGATGCATGATCTACCTCGTTGCTATCCCATTTTTGTTTACACATTCATTAACACAAGTTTTATTAAATAAAATTAACACAAAGGAATCAAAATCCAAAAACAAATCGGATCACTGATAACCAAAAAATACAGCTGACACCTGTCAAATGTCGATCCTGGAACAAAAAAGGTTAGTTTAGAGGTATATTCTTTTGAATAATTATCAGTTTCAGTTCTGTCACTTGAAGTAATCATGATCACTTCGATCCAATGAGAGTGAGTCCACACGATACCAAAAATTTCGGCGGCAGCGTAGCGTAATAAGACATATGTCAAATTTCAAGCATTGTGATTTGTTAGATTTAAAAAAAGACAAAGACCGAAGATTTCCCGCCTAAATCCGCCTTTTCCAAGGTCATTACGCCAATTCATGTTTAACTTTTCAGCGGAATGCTTTCAAAATGGTGGAAACTGTTTATTTTCAATATTTTGTATGAAAACATAACCTATGTTTTTTTTTAACTTTGTTGTTTTATTTATATATTTTATTTAGCGAGTTTTGAAATAATAGGTATTTATGAATTATGTTAAACTGTTTTAATTTATTAAAAATGCTTGTTACCGAAGATCATTACTGCTTGGTCCTCAAAAAAAAAAAAAAACGATTTTTGTTCATTTTTTTATTAATTTTATAACAATTGCAATAATACAGGTGTTCATTATATAAATTAAAGCTTATGAAATAAAGGCCATTATATAATACAATTTCTATTCGACGACAATCTGTGATATCGAGACGCTAATCCACAGACATGCCCTTAGCTATGGTTACCAGATCAAATAATGAGTTTTCCTGACAATATCCCTAATGTTTCTGTAAATATCCGGACATTTTATCTGAATGTTGTATGTTAAGGCAGCGAGATATTCAAAATTTTTGCAATCAAAGCATCAAATGCCAATATCGAATGAGTCTTCTCATTAATGGGAGCGTAGTGGACTAAGGAGAGACAGACTGTCTATATTGTTATAAGCTTTGCCTTTCGCTGCCATCAATGTTATAACTTTGCTAGTTCGATGAATTCAAATAAATCTTCTAATATTACTTTTTTAATATTTTATTATAATGTTCACTAAATCGAGGTAACAACAGTTTTTGTTCTTACTTACTAATTTAATGTTACTATTGTAGTTTTTTGATTTTAGTTCCTCTCGTTTCAATGTTCATGTCCTAGTTACATTCTATTCTGAATCTAAATAATATATTTGACAGTCATAGGCGTACTAACAAATATAACATAACTATTTATTTACATGATTACTGAAATGAAAAAGTGTGTATTTATGGGACGATGACAATATAAACAAAACTAATGGTCTCTGTAAAAAGTAAAGTTTTAGAGTTTCGGAGATTAAGGCATGCTTTTGTTTGAACCTATTAGAACATAAATTTACTTAAGATATAACTATTTCTTAAGGGAGTATTAAATATTAGACTACAATTATCTATTAATCCATAAGAGTAACTTAAAAATATATATACTAATTTAATAATTAATAATTTGTAGTAATAGTTGGTTTACAACAATGTCTTCTGTTAAGGTTCTACTCTAGACACAATTTAACTTAAAGAACATATCATGTGAAGAATGTCATGAAATAGTTATAAAAGTCCAGCAATTGCCAAAAGAAACATCAAACAATAAAAAGTATGAAACTAAATTTATTAATATACTAAATTAACAATTCACTCATTTTGGTAACGTTTAATCAATTTATTTTTTCTCACTAGAATGATTAATAAATATTTTTTCATTACTTATATTTTCCTCTTTTAATTTCAAAAAAATACTGACAATTGCAGTTTTTTCCTCTTTCTTCCTTACGAGGGGCTAAAATTTCAGACATGTCAGGAAAATTCCTGTCGTCTGGTAACCCTACCCTTAGCAAATTTTATATAAACCTATTGTAAACAATTAAAAAGTAAAAATTAACATTAATGGAAATTTAATAACAGAAATCCAGTTAGTGTTATACGTAATATATTCTTCTAAAAACTACAAACAATTGTAATTATTAAAACGATTGTTAAAATGACACTTTATATTAAAACTGTCGTCTTTGAACTCTTTGGTAATTCTTTACCAGGTAGAAGTGGCAAACTTCGAAAATAAAACTTGCTTTAAAGAGTCTCATATTATCGCACAAGTAACATGACTAATTTCAAAAACACTGTTTACCGACTCGGAATTCGCACTGTTGCTTTCACATGCTGATTTCATCAGCTAAATATCACAATGTTTTTTCAAACCTTGTAACAAGGGTACAGCTGTACACATTTCCATAGCGTGTTTCCTATTTATTGGCCCAACAACAGGTTTTCAAACTCACCAAGAGTAACAGGAAAATATTTTAAAAAAATCAGGATCACTTTCTCGCATTTCTTGAATTAAATCATTAGTATGTCCAAGCCTTTCTCCAATGTTTTTCTCAAAAACAGATCGGACCTAGTAGCGACGACTTTTCCGTTTTTTTAATAAAGAATATATTAATAATATCCTTATCTTTTGTAATTTTTTCTTTAGTTTTCTTTTTCTACATAACAACATTGTTGCAATTATTTTTTTTATTTTCTTTCATTTTAATTTATACATAAATAAATATTATCAAAAAATCAGAAAAAAGTTAGGTTACCACAAAAAAAAACATACACAACACTTTACGACTGCACGATAAAAGTTCCCCGTGTGGACGAGACATTTTTAACATAAATGGGCGTAATACGCCTACGCCGAAATTTTTGGTATCGTGTGGACTCACTCTGACAAGTAAATACATATTCAAAAGAACATGAAGTTATCAGTTTCACTTTGATCAGTGATAATTTACTCAAAAGAATACGCTCTAGGTTAGATGTCGATCATAGACGTAGAACAAATTAATTATTACTTCAAATGTAATTTTATCACGCACGTATAAAGTATATGTACTGATCGTCAAATACACAGAAAATGTCCGGACCATGCTATGCGCCATTTTGGGTAAGGTGAAGTTATAATAACAATGAATACGCTGTCGCCACTGAAAAATTATAACGACTAAACGTAATCGTTTACCTCCCACTGACAAGGTTTGAAGCAATTTGCATTCCTTTCCGACATTTCATCGACATAAGTAATTGAACGAAACGAATGGTAGAATGAGATAAAATGACAGTATTACGTTATAACCTTACTCAACTAATCCAATTGGTGTCAATTGATTGTTATGTGTGGATATTTGTCATACTATTGGTCGGTCGTAAAAATTAATTAATAATTTTTATTATATTTTTGGTTGTTAAAAATGACTAGTCCTTAAAAAAGCAATATGTTGATGAACCGTTTCTTCAAAACGTTTTATTTTTTGAAAAAACAGTTGAAATATTAATTAGGTAGTACCCCGTTATTTTCAGTATTTTCTAATTAAAATTTCCTTAGAAAGTTGAATGTTTCGCAAATTTCAAGTAAATTTGAGATTATAGACATACAAAATTATTACACTAAATTTTGTTCATATCTCAATAGTATGAGCGTGCTGCTTAAAAATTGTTTTCCTACGACTAGTTCTAATTATGGATTTAATATAAACACCTGTGTCCGTATGTCCATAACTTACTTTAAACAGTTAAGTGTAACATAATTGTTTTCATCAACACAACTTATAAAAAAAATTGAGAAGTAACAATTTGTAAGATATTTAAAACTTTTATTAAAATAAGTAACATTCAATTTTATATTCAAATAATGTTAAATACAACATTTCACTTCCTTAGGCTGTGTTAAACACAATTAAATAAATATTATTGATTATAATTTATTAGGACATATAAATTTGAACCATTCAAGCCAACAAACGAGGTCCTTCAGAATAAAAAGCTTATTTATAGTACGTTTGGTCTTCAAGCCCCTACAAATCTTCACAAAATAATAAAAAAGTATAATAAGGGTTGAATAGTATCATTAATGGGGGTCTTCGGGCTGGTCTATGGTTCCGGCCCCTGCTCGTACTCAGTTCCTCTATCACCGGTCAAGTTTCAGGTTTTCTTTCAAACTTACTTGTCAGGACAGGAAGTCTTACAATAATCGGCTAGATGTTAAGTGAATTCATACAATAATTGATTGGTGGATAGCTAGGACGATGGATTTTAGTAATACTACATAGAGCAGAGGTTTCTACCGTTTCAAGTTTTATGAGTGCTGGCTTCCTGCAATTACTGTATATAGGAGGTATGTATTCCTATTAAAGTCAGTATATTGCTTTGTATATATGAGTTGTTTTTCTTCAGATGCCTTTTTCTTTGTGTATTAGACTCCTAAGGTATTTGACCCTTTGTATACATTTTTTGTTTAACAGTTCTAAAGTGCCAATTTAAGATAATTTTGTGGTCTATATTTACACCTAAATATTTGACTGATGGCTTGGTGCATATTACTTGGTTATTAAGTTATTTAAAATAAATTTAATCCAAGGAAAAACAAAGATTATTTCACAATAATAACAACAATGACACTATTTTTGACTTTTGACGGTTAATTTGACGTGCCAAAACGTCACTCTTACCCAAAATGGCGCAGAGCATACTCCGGACATTTTTCGTTTGACAGCTCTATTACCACCTGTCATCCATTTATGTTCAGAAATCCGTGAATTTTATTTAATTTCTTCTACGTCTATGGTGTCGATAACTAACTAAGGAACAAGGATAGAGAATCGCTTTGTGCCCTCTTACTCGGCCTCTTAGCTCCGTCCATGGAAAGATAAGTAGCTATCGAAAACGCTCTGTCTCTTTCTCAGGGTGAGCCAACCCCGGAATAAAAAAGGTTAGGAGCCAACTTCTATTGAATCCATGGTGTAGAAACTTTATTTGGCTGTATTCTTTTAGTAAAGTTGTATTCTTTTGAGTAATTATCAATTGATCAAAGTGAAAAAAGTGTAACTGATAAGTTCATGTTCTTTTGAATATGCATTTACTTGTCATTGGGTCGAAGTGATCATGATCACTTCAAGTGACAGAACTGAAAGTGATAATTATTCAAAAGAATATACGTATTATCTCTTGAGAATAATCATTTTTTAAGAACCGAATAACCACCCAGAATAAATATTTTTGCACTTTTGGCGCAATTAATGACGTCATATTTTGGTGACAAGTTGGCGGAAAATTTCAATAAGCTGGAATGATTAACATTTAAAGTGAAAAATTCAGTTTTGGTGTAGTTTAGGACTGATGTGTGGCCATATCTAACATGTTCAGAAATGAGGTATATTTTTTTGAGTAATTATCACTTTCAGTTCTGTCACTTGAAGTGATCATGATCACTTCGAACCAATGACAAGTAAATGAATATTCAAAAGAACATGAAGTTATCGGTTTGACTTTGTTCACTTTGATCAGTGATAATTTACTCAAAAGAATACAGCCATGATTATACTTAATTTTTCTTTGTCATCTGAATGGGCCCTAAGATCCTGACATACCAATTTGGCAACCCTGAATTAAATGTAACTTGCGTAGATCCCCAAACTCATTCTATCATTTTTTCGTTGCTTCCTAACACGACTTATTGTTATTAGTGTTACTTTGGGAAGTGGTTGCAAAGTTGTTCAGATAGATTAAGTAAGATTTTATTTTATTAATTATTACATTACATCTATACCATTTTATGGAGTAACGTATTTTATTTTGTTATTTTATGGATTAGTAGAGGTTAAAAATGTATTTCAATTAAAGTTGCAGAGGCGTGGTCCTGCATAAGATCATTGCCGCACCGATTTTAATCATTTTGAAATGTTTAAAACAGGTTTTTGAATCTGCAAGCCAAGAAACGTATTTTGAATAAAAAGGTTTCAAATAAAAGTTGTAGAGATTTAAAAAACCTACAATTTGAACTGTGCGATCATTTTCGTTAATTTGTTAATGCAAAAATACCAAAAAACCCTTTAAATCGGCCATTCGGTATATCAATTATTTATTGCAAAATTGACTATTTTGCACTTTTTTGATTTTAAAGGAAAGCCCTCGTCATTTTGAACTAAATGATATTTTGTAATAGTAAATCAGATAATTTATTGCTGAGATATTGCTTTTTGTTTATTCGGGGACTCAAAATGTTGATTGCTATAACTTTTTTTTGAGTGAACATTTTAACTTCCATAAAGGCAATCTCTTCGTGATGGCCTAAACTTTCATATTTTGTTAAGGACAAACGAAAAAATTAATTTTCAACCCCTTAAAAATCGAATGAAAATGGGGTGTGCCATATTCATATGTTTTCGAACTACCCCAGATTACAAAAAACATCAAAATTAGTCCATTCTTTGTTGAAATACGGCGAATTTCTCCGAGCACTGCTGATTTGAAGCTTCGAGTTCAGTTTTCTCGCGCGCCTGTCATCTATATTTCTTTATAAAAAAAAACCTTTTTCAAAGCGATATTTTAGGGATTGAAAATTAATTTTTTCCTTTGCCCCTAACAAGATATAAAAGTTTAGGCCTTCACGAAGAGATTGAAGCTACGTGGAGATGAAAATGTTCACTCAAAAAAAAAAGTTATAGCAATCAATATTTTGCGTCTTGGGATAAAGAATTAACAATATCTCAGCAACAAATTATCCGATTTACTATTATAAAATACCATTTTGTTTAAAAAGATGATGGCTTCCCTTTAAAGCAAAAAAGTACAAAAAAAGTTAATTTTGCAATAAATAATTGATATGAAAAAAGGGCCGATTTTCAGGGGTTTTTTTGGTCTTTTTGCAATAACAAATTAACGAAAGTGATCGCACAGAAGCTCAAATTGTAGGTTTTTAAAATATCTACAACTTTTATTTGAAATTTTTTATCCAAAATGTGTTCTTTGGCTTGTAGATTCAAAAAACCTGTTTTAGTCAACTTTGACACCCCCCCCCCCCTCTTGGCTCCAACCTACTTTTTGCTGTTTCATTTTACCTGCCCCTGGGTATGTATCATCCATCTCGGAATTTACGCCACTATATTTGCCTATGGCTTGGACTATGTACCTAATCTCAATAAATATTATTTTTGGAACATTTTTAAGAATTCGTATCACATATTGTAATAAATTGAACTTAAAGTAATTCTTAATTTTCATAATATACAAAAATAAGTAAATATTTGGTTCATAACCTTAACCCAAAACCTACGAATGTCAAAATTATATAGGTTTAGATGATTGCCGATGTGAAGTTCGTAATTATAAAATCCAGCTTGAACCGTTTATATATCACGTTTAGGTTCGACTTCGATTATTCCAGTCGCTTTCAGACGCGGTTGTTTCATTTTTTTCAAGCTACCTTAACCCAAACGGCCTCAAGCTATCGATATAAAGGTACTGAATCATAAAAATAAAATAATAAAAAAACGTTTGTATTTATTATGGAACAGTCAAAAATGGAAAATCTTTTTTATTTGAAGAAGGCAACTATTTTTCTTATCTATTTCAAAGCTTTATTCCTAAGTTTTTATTTATATAAGCGTTTATTTGTTTCTATGCAATAAAATCTTATCGAATTACTAACGTTTTATCAACACCAAGAAATGCACACGTCGCAAAATATTAAAGCATTCATTTGTATTTTTTTTATGAGTAATGCGAATAGGTGACGTTAATTCTATATATACCAGCTTTTGCTTATCTTATTTAATGAAATAAATTAAGGCACTGTTTATACAGGGTGAGATAAGTTCGATTTTATTTATGTGGGGATCTTCCCAAATAGCACTCTTCAGTCCATTGGATATCTACTGTTTGTCCAAAGCTGGACATACTGGATATGCAAGTGATGTCCAGAATTTGTTCACCCGACATTCAATGGATATCCACTGGACTATATGAATGTCCCACTCATGGATGTCCATTTGGACTCCAAATATTGTCCAGATAAGGATCATTTTTGGATATTTATAGGACTAATTTTGGATGTCCATATAATGTCCAAGTATGATATTGTGGTTTCAGGTTAATAGGTCATAATTTATTTTTCCCTTTTCTTGACGTTCCACTAACACGAGTGGTAGACATTTTCAGAATTTGCGTTGGGTCCGAAGGCTTACAGTATCCCAATTAATCTGCACTTCTGAAAATACAGACCACTCGTATCATCGAAATGTCAATAAAAAGTAACCATATATGGCAAGCTTTAATTAATCCCATAAACCATACAGATATAAATTACACTAGGAAACCAGGTAACAAGAACAGAAGCCACATATTGTATTTATTTATTTACAATTGTCAAGTTTTTCATACTACACTATATAAGAACAACAATTATAATTTTATTACTAGTCGAATTGTATGTGTTACAAAATACAAGTTGAGTTAATTTTAATTGTTTAAACTGTATTAGGATCATTATGAATAGGGTATCCGTTTCCATAGTAATATTTACAATTTCAATTGGCTAATAAAAAATTTATCAATTATTTAAATAAACACTTTTTTATTGTGATTATGATTATTTTTTTCTAGATTTATTTCTCTCGTTCTCTTTCCTCAGCCATTTTCTAATCGCATCTTCGGTTGTTTTTTTGTTAGCCCCTCATTGTTCTGCCACAGCTGAAAATTAATAAGGTGTAACGTTGACTGATGCACTATTTATTAGTTTTGTATAGTTTAAAAATTCCAACTGGATATTTTTCATTCAAATTTTTATATTTAAGTGGCAACTTACCTACAAATAGTGATCATAACTTAAGTTCTTTAAAGGATATTTTTGTTACCTTTCCATCATATGTATAATTTTTGGAAAGGTTGTCATTACTGCGATAAAATATCTTTTATTGAGTTCATACGTATTATTTTCTCCAATTTTCGCCAACTGTAAAACCTAAAATTATGTTACGTTATTGAGACAATAGGATTTTAATTCCACATTTGCTAAGCTAAGATTTTTTTTGACTTTAAGAATCAAAGTAACAAAAATATATAAAATAATCCTGTAAAATGAAACTGATTTTAGCATTGTTGCCTCATGAATGGAAAAATACCTAATTTAAATTCCTCACACGTAAGTAAGTTCTTATGCTATTTTTAAAACCAGCTAAATAGGCACTTCTTACATAAAAACTTGTTTTTTTTTTTAAATGAAGTTCTTTTTACCAATAGACTGATGCACATATAAAAGCATTACTAGGATAAGTTTCAGCTTTTATTTTAGAAGAAATGTAATAAACTTTCTGCATCTTTAAAGTTTAAATTTTCCTGAAGGTATAATGTGACTTCAAGTAGCTGATTATTTTCTTCTGTAAAAGACAAGTTAAACTCCTGCAGAAAATTGTTTGTAGATTCTTCTTGTTTTTCCCTGGTTAAGATTTCCTGAATATCTTCTCTAATTTGGTATAAATTGGCTTTCACATAGGAAATTTTTTGGACCAATCTTAGGACATCTAAAAAATAATTAAAATAAATTAAATATAAGTAAAGACTTAGAGTCAAACGGTCAAACCTTTATTGTATATTTTTTAACAAATATACTGCATAAAAATACACATGTGAGGTTGTAATAGTGTTTAGTCCAAAATAGTCATAAAAAAATAAATATAATTATTAAAAATTGCTCTGCTTTTTTCTATTATAAATTTTGATAACATTTAATAATGCCAGCAATCATATTAGACTGTTTACTCAATAATGACTTTGTCAGGAAGAATTTTCGCTAAAATTTAGAATTTTATTATACTTCACCACAAATTTGCGGCATTTTAAGAGGAATTGATGGTAAATTACCGGCTTCTCGTCGAGCGTGTATGTAGGTTCGTTTGGTAATTTTTGGCATAATTAAAAAATTTTATTTAAAAATAACTATACTTACCTTTAACCGTGGAATTTTCTTCAAATAAAAAGTACATTTTAGCTAGATTAAAACACAAAAGCTTTTTTTTATCCCGACGTCAAAAAATTTTATTAAAACCTTTGGTAGTTAGTTTTAGCTAAAGTTCCAATATAATGATTATAGTCGATATTCTACAGTTCAGCAGTTATTTTCCTTTGTATAATTAACCTTATAATATAATATAGGTTTACAGGCCAAGTAGTGTAGCAAATTTTCAGTCAATTTGCTAAAAAAAATTAAAAATGAGCTTTGTGTGCGTCTGGGATACAATTTTATTCATTTCAGAAAATTTTAAAAAAATAAATTAATGTACATCTTATGAACTTACATTGGACATCGTGATATGGACGTCCATATAGGGTACATGTCATCACATTCAATGGATATCCATAAAGGGTCCATGGACATACAGGACATTATATGGATCCATTTTGGATATCCATTGGAAGTCTTGTTCTATCTGGGTTCAAAGTGGCCAAGATGTAAGGTTAGGAAAATTAAATTTGGTTTGATTATAAAATTCATCGTACACTTCCAGAAATATGAGGAAAAAACCTATTTGGCATTTCTTGAGAGATCACAAGATTTTTTTTGGACATTATAGCCAGTAACCTTCCGTTCTCGACAAAATGGTGAGGAAAGTAGAGTTTGGGCTTAGTCAATGGGAACATTAAGAACTAAGAATATTATTGTCCTAAAAATCCTGATTCGTTCAATATTAGATTTGGTTAGCATAGTTTGATAGTTTATAAGACTCGAGCCTAGACTTGAATCATTTAAGTTCAAATTTATAAAATATGTGAAATATGAATTATCTTGTAATGGAGTGCGTCTTCATACGAACCAGACATGACATATGTAGAAGATAATATTGATGTCTGTTTTATTTCTAATCAGTTTAATAGTTTCATGAAGACCCAGAAAGTCTTCATTTTTTTTTTAATTTGCATATTCCAAACTGCCTAACAAATGGTAAGACCTTTTTGCATATTTTCCACTATCGATCATAGTTTTTACTATACAGGGTGATTCTTTGGGAACTTTATCGATCGATTGTGGGAAAACTATAATTAGGAAGAATCTGAAAATTTGAGAGTGCACTAACGTGCATAGGAGACAGCCGGCTAAAATATTTTCAAGATGGCGGCACTTCCGGTTATACCGAAAGTGGATGTCAACTTGCTTATTTTAAATGGAATACCCTATATATTATTGCATTTTCGATTTCTACATCAAATTCTAGACATATTTCATGTATAATGTTTCACCGTTTTGGATATATTTAAATTTTTGTTTTAAAAATGACGTTTGCGGACCAAAACTTAATTATAAATTTTTCCTATAAGAAAGTCTTTATTATTTAATTTGGATTAGTTTTCTTGAAGACGAAGATCGACTTTGGTAGTCTTTTTATGATATTTGTTAGTGGTCAAAAAAGGAGAATAAAAATTATATTTAAAAAATCGTCAAAAGTCAATTTTTTCAAATAGAAAGCCCCTATTTTTATAATTTTATCATATTAAGCATTAAAAATAAGGGTAACTTTGTATAAGGTTGTCTATTCCAAAAATTTTTAGTTTTCAAAATATTGGCAATTCAACATTTTTCTATTAAAAAATGCTATACGGCTTTTAAGTTTTGTTATTAGTTGGCCACGACAGCGAGGCATGGCGAAAATAAAACAATCGAACGAAGTCTGCCATAGTAAATCCACTATCTTAAATTTCAAATTAATTTTAGATTGGTAATATAGGCTCCAAAACCTTCCAATATCGATATTTAAATAGCTTGAGACGTAAATTTCTTAACCCGATATATTTTATACTGCATATTGAGTTTGTATACGTCCCAAGAATCCCGCAATATCAATTTTAAATAAAACCGAAAAATGTAAAATTTTTAGTCCCTCATATTGTATCTTATCAACCTAATGGTTGTAAAAAATTAACTTCATATTCGTAATACACCCCCCCCCCCCCCCCCCGACCCTCTAATACCAAATCTGAAAAAATGCGAATAAGGTAAAATTTTCAACTATATTGGATCCGCCATAATGAATTTCAAAAAACAATTTTAACTGCTTAATCTAATCTAAATCTAAACTTTTCAAAGCCCCCCTAGTACCAATTTTAGATGAAATCCAGAAATTTAAAATTTCTAGACCATCATATTAGATTTTCTTAAAATAATTTCATATTCGCTATTTACATCCTCTAAAACGATTCAGTAACATATTTGAACAAAATCGAAAAATATAAAATTTTTAGTCCGCAATATTGGATTCACTATATTGAATCCTGAAAAATACCTTTAAATTCATAATTTACACCCTCAAGAACTCCGTATATCAGTTTTGGAGAAAATCGAATAATGTTAAATTTCTAGGACGCCATATTAAATTCGTCTAATTGAATTTTTTAAAAAATATTTTAAATTCGTAATTAACACTAAGAAAAATCCTCCAATACTGATTTTAGACAAAATCGAGAGATGTAGAATCTTTAATCCGCCATCTTGGATCCGCCATATTAAATTTTTTTAAAATAATGTCAGATTCGTAATGTGCGATCCCAAAAACTTCCCCCTATCAATTTTGCAAAAAAATCGGACAAAATGAATTTTTTATCCGCCATATTGGATATGCCATATTGAATTTTTTAATAATAATTTCAGATTCGTTACTTGCGACCCCCATATCAATTTTGGAGTAAATCGAACAAAATTAATTTTTTCATCCGCCATAATCGAATATTTTAAAAATAATTTCAGATTCGTCATGTGCGATCCCGAAAACTCCCCCGTACCAATTTTGGAGAAAATCTAACAAAATTAATTTTTTTGGCCGCCATATTGAATATTTTAAAAATAATTTCAGATTCGTCATGTACGACCCCAACAACCCCTCCGTACCAATTTTGGAGAAAATCTAACAAAATAATTTTTTTCGGCCGCCATATTGAATTTTTTAAAAACATTTTAGATTCGTTATATGCGACCCCAAAAATAACCCTATACCTACTTTTGAAAAAAATTTGACAATTAAATTTCCTTGTCCGCTATATTGGATCCGCCATATTGATTTTTTTAAAAATAATTCGTTATGTACGACTCCGAAAATTTTCCCATACCAATTTTCAGCGCCATCTTGGATATTACTGCACCAATTTCGTCCAAAAAAATATGAGACCACTGCAGCAACTTCCTGAACATAACGTAAAAAATTTCAATCAAATCGGTGCAGCCGTTCCAGAGTAATCGGTGCACATACATAAAAAATAACATAGTCGACAAATTGAGAACCTGCATCTTTTAGAAGTCGGTTAAAAAGTCAAATGAACACCCCAAATTAGTTATTATGGAGTCAATAATATCCATATCACTGCAAAAGCTGCAGGAAAATAACATAATCCCAGTCTTCATTTTAGTCAAATTACAGATAATTCTATACCGCATTTCTTGCTCATATAACTAAGAATTACATTTTAACCAAAACCTGATAAAATCTAATGATTCAACCAGATGAGACTGACTATATTCACCTGAAACAGCTATAATTTTAATGAATATTGCAGATGATACAGAATATAGATTTAATGTATTTTTTGCAATTACTTTTTGCAACTAAGATATATTTTTGTTACAGTGGAGGCTTTTACTTGGTAGAAATCCATTACAAACTCGTAGTGATGGACAAAATAACTTTATTTGTCGAAATTTGTACAATATTATAATTTACAAATGTAGTGAAGCTACATTGTCTAGTGAAACGCGTCACTACCTTTGTAAATTGTAAGGTTTAAATTATAACGTCGTAGAAATTTCTACAAATATTGTCTATCACTACTTGACGATATATTCATTTATTAATAAAGACATTTATTATTATTATATTCTTATGATCAGTATTACGAACAAACAAAGTGGTTAATTTGCACCAAATTTTGGTAGCCAAGGTATGAAACTTTACCAAGGTGTCACTAAATTCTAAATTAATAACTGAGCGATTTTTTCTGAATTAATTTAATTGGGTGTTAGAGAAAACAGTACAAAATCATACTATACGAGAGCTACAGTTAAAAATATAAATAAAAAAAACAAAGATTTTTTTCCTGTTTAATTTTGCATTATTTAATTCTTATCGATTTGTAGGTTATGAGCGATCAAAAAGCCTCAGATGCTGATCCCGATATTGACGATAGTGACGAAACTCTGCCAGCTAAAAATGCTCTAGAATGGCGAACTACAGCATTGGACTTAATCGATAAAAAAGAAGAATTGTCAGAAGAAGAAGAGTTATCATCAGATTCTTCATCCTCAAAGTCATCAAATAAAAACCAACAGAAAATTTTTGACGATAAGGCTGCATCAAAGCAAGTATCATCATTGGATGTAGATAAGCCACAAAAACAATTAGTTGTCAATAATTCTCCTCAGAATTCCCCATTAAAAACTAATAATAAAACTTTACCAGATCCATGGGATGATAATATAGAAGATATACAAATGAAAGATCCTCCAATTGAAATTAACATTTTGCTTCTGGGAGAGTCCGGGGTTGGAAAGTCGACTTTTATTAATTCGTTTGCGAATTATATGAAGCATGAAAATTTCGAAGCAGTCCAAGAAAACGATTTGAGAGTGCTAATACCTGCGAGGTTTAGTATTTTTGACAAGTGAGTATTAAAAAATATAAAGTTTATTTAAATAAGGGAAATCTGGATGGAGTAAATTTTTATATAGTATTTTATTTAAACTTTAATTTTTCTAATAATGATTTCCATATATTTCTAGAATTTTTAAAATGCCTGTTGAAACAAATCGGAGTTTGGGGGGTAATTGCACCTTAGAATTTTCTCTTCCTCCAATGTTGCTCATTTTTCTGGTCAATTTATCTCCCTATCTTCAGGTATGATTGATATCAGACCAAACACGTCTTGTTTTTTTGTTTTATTTTATGCTTTTTTTCGTTATGCAAATGAAAATACTACTAACGGCCACGGGCGGATCCAGCCTCTCTCTTTGGGGGGGGGGGGCGTGATATCACAAAAGTACAGTATGGCAAGAAAAACAAGTTGTCAACAGGGGGGGGGGGAGTGCAAGCAGCATACTCATTCCTAATATAAAAGGCAGCATGGGTTCTATTTTCCTGAACTCAAAGCTCTTGGGAAGGAGGAGGGGTGATCGCATATATACACATTCCTATACTCTATTCAAGAAGTAGAGAGAGTAATAAAACTGTTACCGAAACCTTCAACGTACCTGCTCCAGTGCCGCTGGTAACTGAGAACTGCCGTAAATCTAATTATATTTAAATATATTGTATAAATTTACTGCAACATAAAAATTCTGATAGTTTAATTTAATTTCTGTCAGTGAGCAAAGTATACCTTACAATTTGTTCTTAGTGATTTATCTTGTTTGCGCTTGTTTTTATATATTATTTGAGATTAGTGAGATACCCAAAAGATATGTCTTTCACCTCTATATTTATTCCAAAATCGATAAACCAGGGCATTTTTTCCTCAACGAAAAACTTATTACGATGAATGTTTATGATGCCTTGAGATATCAATATCTAGATAATAATGTTAAAAGCTCTGTTGAGATGTGTTCCAATATGACAGGAGTTGGAAAATCTACTATGTACCGAATACTGGAGGGGAAAAAACGACTGGAATTGTTAGTACTCCCAAGCCACATTCGATCAGAGGCAGATGAAAAACCTCGTTGGAAGAAGAGATGAAAACTGCAATTAAAGGGGTTGTATATACATTTTATTATGAGAAGCAGATCCCAACCTTCTACAAAATTCTAACTAAAATCAATGATGCCATGTTTTTTGATGGAGATGTTGCTACGGCGGTGTTCTGTGATCTTACGGAGGCATTCGATTGTGTGGATCATAGGATACTGCTGAGTATGCTTGAGATATATGATTTTAGGGGTAGATCTCAGAAATGGTTTGAATTGTACGGGATGTTTTCAAAGAATATTATTTAATGAAAGTCAGTCTGAAAAGTAAGTTACTGCGTCGGGCGTTCCACATGGTTTAGGTTCCTTGCTGTTTTAAATTTATATCAGTGACTAAACTAGACTTTGGCAATTTCGCTGATGATACCACCATTTTATGGTATAATACTGATGAAGGCCTACTGGAAAGAAATATCACGACCGACTTAAATAAAATTAAAACTTTGTGTATTGCTATTTCCTTAGTTATAAATGTCTCAAAAATAAGTTTAATTAACTTTAGGTGTAAAATTGGCGGCCTCCAGCTGGCTGAACAAACTGATAATAATATGCACCAGACCAAATTTCTGGGCCTTTATATGGATGAAAAATTAAAATTTGAACAGCACGTTTGGTAAAAGGATTTCAAAGGGATGCTACGCGGTCGGAATTTCTTCGCAAGAATTGGGTGTTATTGTTGCAAGAAGTGTTTATTTTACTCTAGTTGCGTTCCACTTGCGATATGGTGTGTGTTTTTGGGGTTCCTGTACAGATATCCTATATGTTTTTTTTTTGAGGAAAATGGCAATTGGATACATAAACAAAATGAGAACTACAGACTCTTGTAAGCCAGTTTTTCTAGAACAAGCGTTTTAATACCGGAGACAGTTTGTCTTATTCTTAAAAAGTTCAAGATGAATATGTCGGCAAACTCGACAGTCGCAGTTTCGTTTCCCCTCCCTTCTATACCTTTATTAAAAAAAAATCAATTATTTACAACGGCAAGAAACTTTTTAATCACCTCCCCCTTAGAATTCGCCAAATGACCTGTGATAGAAAATTCCATAGGTAAGTAAAAAAAGATGCTTGTAGCCAAGGCCTACTACTCTATGCTTACATTTCTAAATGAGGTGTTTGACTAACTTGTTATCTTTTTTGTTTGCCTTGATTGTTATTTGCTGTCAATTCTAAATTATTTTTATTGACGTTAAATTAACCTCAAAGTAATTTGGATTTTATTTTGTGTTGTTTATATAGTATTTTTGTTTAATGCTTATTCAGTTATTTTAAAGAGCTGACGATTTATTTTGTGTGTTTTAGTAATTATATATATTTATACTATTTTGTTTAGTGTTCTATAAATAAAACTATTGCAAATTAATAGTGACCAAACCAAAGATAAATAATATTTTTATATTATGTATAGCTTCGCCAAGACTTTTAATAAATTTGACATTTAGATGGTTGTGTGCATTCTTTCTACATGTATATTAGTGTTACGGTCGCTCTTTATCCTATAGAAATAAGCCCATTGGAAAACATTCAAAGGCTCTGTTTTACTTGTGCCGATTCTTCAAAATACACGTGAGGAAATTGTTTCTTTTAAATTTATTCAATAGCAGAGTGATATATAAGATAATTATTTCAAAACATTTTGAGGTTAGTGTTTTTAAATGTTTATCGAGATTATTCTATAAAGTTAGTTATTTTTAGTTTAAAAACATAAAATTTAAAACTCAAAAAGCTGACATTAATTGGATCGAAGAAATTTTAAACCAGACAAGGATACACCGCTCTGTATACTTTATTATGGTTGAAATTGTTGCATGCGTGTGGTACCATCACTTTTATATCTTGCGGGTTTAGCTTATTTTGGAAAAATTTTTTTCCCTGTTTTTATCATATCATTTGATTTTAGAGAATTTCAAAAACATGTTATCGAAATTGGAGCAAACGATAAAAATGAATATTTAGCAGATGGCGCTGCAGCTACTCAAGATGTTAAAACATACGTTTTCTACATAACACTCGATACTAAATCTTATTTGATAAGGCTGATCGATACGCCAGGAATGGGCGATCCTAGAGGCATCGATCAGGATAATAAGAACTGTGATTATGTGTTGAATTACCTCGGAAGATTAGAAAAAATTCATGCTATTTGCCTTTTACTAAAACCAACTAATTCTCGTTTGGATGTATTTTTAAACTATTGCGTCATCCAAATTCTTTCCCGTCTGGAAAAATCAGCTACAGAAAATATAGCTTTTCTTTTTACTAATACAAGAGGACAGAATTATACACCGGGGGAAACTTATACCTCTTTAGAGGTACTAGTTAAAAAGATAAAAGATAGAAATAACGTATCATTGCCACTGAGCCATAAAAATGTGTTTTGTTTTGACAATGAAGCATTTAGATTTTTGGCTTCAATTAAACAAGGAGTTGAGTTTAGGGAGGGTATTTTGGAAGCAAATATCGAAAGCTGGAAATATTCCTATAAAGAAGTTTACAGGTGAGTAAAAATTTATGGAGTCATATTTATTTGTTGTGAAAGTAACATAATTCTTCAAATTCAATGTGTTTATGCTGTTTAATAAAGTAATTTAACGATGTTCTATTGGATGAGTTACTAATAACTTTCTTTGACGCTTCCCAACTTCATTCTTTAAACACACATTGGAGAGAGTTATGGCTTTTGAATGAGTTTCCTGAAGTCGTGTTTCTCACCATTTACTTCAGAATTTAAGGAGGTCCAATCGCTGTAATTGGAATGTAAAAGTACTGTTGTATTATCGGAAAGATTCGGTGACGCTTAAATTCTAAATTGAAAACCCTTATAATCTAATTTATACAAATGTCCCTTATGTATCCCCCGATATACAAACTATTACTTTTGTAGACCACTCAAAAAATTTACAGGCGTGTTTCGTCCATGGTGCCAGCGCAGCGGTTAGATTCCCAGACACCCTGTGTTGATGTACTTTACTATAGTTGGAAGTCATATTTGTAGTTATTTTACAGCGGAACGTGTCGGTTAGATATTAATTTTGAATGATAGCCCCCTTGTGAATTTCTGTCCTTGTCTGTCCGTCGTCATATTACGACAGTACACGCGAGGAATTCATTTCTTTTGAACTTATTTAGTGATAGAGTGATTTATTATGTTGTAGGCTTCTGTCCTATATCGTTCAGCTTAAACCACACGATCCGAAAAAAACTATAAGCATTAATCATGCCCGAAAAATGGTTCTACAATTGGCGCAACCATTAGCAGAGATAGTCCAATTAATCGGAGACAATATTTATCAGTTGGATCAACACACGAACCAGTTGTTGATGGAAAATCAGACGTTGGAAGAACTTAAGCAAAAATTACATATGCCAGTTGTTGATATAAGAGTGAAAGAGTTATCCCAACCGGTTACTGTTTGTACTGCACCGCAGTGCAGTACCATCTACAAGGTGAGTTTGTGAGTTGAAATATTATAAAAGTGGGGGAAATAAATATTTTGACATTGTTTACTCAAAATTTTAATGGATATATTTGAAGCGTCCCTCGAGAAAAACGAATTCCGTGAGTATATATTCGCTAAGAAAATTGTAAAGTATTGTTGTATTATCGGCAAGGCTTGAAATATTAATTATTCAAGTGTCACTGTATGTGCCTAATAATACAAGGTAATTCGGTTTTCTTTCATACGCATCTATTATATTTTTCTCTTTCTCGGGCTATACTTATCTCTGTTGGGATTACACGTCGAATATTTCTATACTGCTTTGACTGGCAGGCTTTCGCTAAATCGTTTTCATCTGGTAATTTGACAGGAAAAACCTAAAAAAGACATGCATTGTTTACATCGAATTACGAATTTCTCTAAAAATGTGGGATTCTAGCTGGTACCTTCCCAGATACCCTTCTGTCATACTTATTATCGTCTGGATCTTGTATTTGAAGTTAAATCTGGCCGGAGGATGGCGGTAAGATGTTGATAATACGACAGTATTTAAAAATTTTCGTAATTTATTTATGACGAATTAAGTCATTTAGACACTTTGTACTAGGAAGAAAGGTTATTTTACAAATTTTAAGTGAAGATCATTCTCGGCATGTTACTAAGTACAGGGTGAACGTATTCTTGAGGAATCGCTTTTTTTTTATATTGTGTGCAAAACACTTTGATTGAAAGCCATTATATTGGACATACTGAGACCTACTAAATAAATATGACTTAAAAAACCGTACAAATTGATCAGTAAAACCAAACTTCACAAGCTTTGCCAGAATCAAACTATGGCTCATCTTGTCAAAGGCCTTTGAGAAGTCGGTACACACCACATCGACCTGGCCGCCCGCATCCACAACATCCGCTGTAAACTGCAGAAAAGACGCCAGATTAGTGGATGTTGACCTACCCCTCAAAAATCCATGTTGTTTTGTAGACAACAAATGTTCGACTTTGTTGATAATAAAGTTATACAGCAGCATCTCAAAGATCTTAGAAAAACCACGTATCAGAGAGACAGGCCTGTAATTTTCCACTTCGGTTCTATTTTTGCTCTTAAATGCGGGACATATTTTAGCTACCTTCCATCTCTTGGGATACACCAGCTACCTAAGAGAGGCATTAAAAATTTCACATAGAGGAGCAGCTAAAACATTTATAGTGTCTTTAATAAGAAAACTTGGAACAAAATCTGGCCCGCTAGACATTTTAGGTTTAAGCCCTTTCGTAATTTTTATTATATCCTGTTCCGTAAAGACCGGAACTGCAACTGTATTATTGCCCAAGTCCCTCAGACTAACCTCTTCAGTAGACGATATTCCATTATAAACTCCCTTAAAATACTCGGCGAAAGCCTTAACAATATCATTAGGGTGATTGAAAGGTTTACTCCGATAAGACACTTTATCGGGAATAGCGCAGCAATTTTTTTTCTGTTGAACATACCTCCAAAATGATTTGGAGTCCTTTCCAATATCTCTCTATATACGCTCAATGTAACGCCGATATGAAGCATTTATCATCCGATTGGTCCACGCTCAGCAATTTAATTTGTTAAAATAAATGACACTTTTCGTTTTTCTATACTTTCTAAAAACGCTATTCTTACATTTCAAACTACGAATAATAGCCGCGTCATACCATACAGGAAAAGAGATTTTTGAAGAGTGGCACGGATCTATCTAATATTTTATACAACATTTCATAAAACCGGTCGCAACACATGTTAACATCTGAGTACCGACCAGCTCAGCCCAATCAGCGGACGCAAGGTCACCATAAAGAGCCTTAAAATTAGCTGTTTTAAAATTGTAGCACTTAAATTTACTGCTCCTATCCACGAGGAAACCCTTCCGCCGAATCGGGCCATGGGTGATGAACATCCTCCAAGATCATTGGACCTTCATCTCTCCGCACAACCCAATTAAACTTAGCAAATATGAAGTCTAAATATCTATTGTTGGCATTAACAATACTGTTGTATTGGTTTAGGGAGAAAAAATCCATAAAGTTGTAAGCCAACTCACTTTTAGGATCGTTACCATATCTGTAATTGTCAAATTTAGAGATGTTAAAATCACCCATCACCAGAAGGTTCCTATCATAAAGATATCCCAAGGATTCAATAAACTCTAACAATGCCACATAATCAGCCACGACACAAAACGGAGGTATGTAGATTAAAATTAAAACAAATTGAGCAGAGTCTACAACAATCCGGCAGCCAACCATATCCACACTCGGGACCACTTCAGAGAATCTACCGATATCCAGCGGAGAAGTGTCTATAGATTTCTTCACTGCAACACCTCCCCCTCTTGATGTCACCCTATCACACCGAAACACAATATATTCATCCGGAAAAAGTTCTGAGTCCCTTACACAATCTGTCAGCCAAGTTTCTGTAAGACACAAAATGTCATACTCGCAGTTAGAAGAAGCACAATAAAACTCTTCAATTTTGGTATTCAAACCACGTACTTTTTGGTAGTAGAGCAGGGGATGGGTTAAGCTCAGGCTACTGGCTGAGCCTGAGATGCTCCGTTTTTGGATAGTCTCGACTTAATAATTCTTGGTTCATCCTGTAGAAAACGTATAGCCAAATCATTCTCCCCATTTTCCTTTCTAACAGCCAACTCCTGATACATTTTCCTTAAATGAGCTCTCTGAGCAATGGTATATCAGCCGACATACGAACGTCAGAATGAGACTCCACCAAAGCTCGCCGCTGCCTCAGGCATCCCCTGGCCATTTGAGAACTACGAAACACTACCCTCAATGGTCGAGCACTTCCCGAAGGGCGACCTAATATAATGGTCTTAAAATTCTCAGAAGTCACACTCACGGACGCCAGTACATCCATCACCATCTGGTTGTCATGCTGTATTCTCTCGTGAACATCATCAGAATTCGACTCAGGGACATTGTGCAAAATAATATTACTCTCTTTCGTCGCTCTATCTCTAACTTCCTTAAGTACAGATTCGGAAGCATACCGAACAGCCTCCATGCTCTGACCATTCATATGAGTGTCACGTTCCTCCTTAAGAGATGCTATCTCATCTCGAAGTTCATTGACATTCCTTTCTAACTCTTCTATTTTTGTGTTGTTGATTTGTAGGGATTTTAACTCAGTCAATAAATTTTCCATTGTTTTGCTTTGCTCCAGAATTACACTATGTAACTGTGTTATAACTAGCACCGCATCTTTCATATCAAATTGTTTTTTCTCTAGAAGGGCTTTGATATTCACTCCATGATTGCCGGAAACAGAACCAATCTCTAAACGGTCCGGTACCGCACCTGGAGCCGCAACCTGGCAGCTGTTGCCAGATATCGACACCCTCGTAGCACTAGTTGGAATGCGACGCTCAGATCGCTGATAACTTATCGACGGACGATTCCCGCCAAAATCTGGTCTCGTAACCTCACAAACCCACGAATGACTACCGGATTTCTTAAACTCTGCAGAAATTCTATTGAAGTCCTGCGTTGACAGGCTGATACAACCCTTATGATACCATGAAAAACACTTACTCCACGATATTGAGGCTGAATTCCTCCTAATGTCATTTTCACTCTGGGAGCAGGCACAAACGTTGTTTACTTGATCCGCCATATTTGCAATAGTTACTTCATCGACATTCATATTGGATAAAATAACATCCAACTTTTTACCCAAAGAGTTAACAACAAATTATTAATTACTAGAAAATTTTGTAATAGAACACATCACATTCATTATCACTGGCATATCTTGATACATTTAAATCACCTATATTACAATTTTCAGACAGTATGTTTTGGAAAATATCAAAATAATTTAAATATACATCTTATGTTGCATTACGTGGAATATATGCACAAGAAAAATAAAATGTTGATTGTTTATAATTAAGTTTAATCAAAACAGTTTCATTATCACAGATTGTTTCAATCGCTTCAATCGGCACCTTACCCAGACACCCTTTGACACCCTTATCATGCTTTCTATATACTTGGAAATAATATTTGAACTCAAATCTGCTCGGAACACGTCGGTGAGATGTACCGATATGTCCGTTTCTACGACAAAAGCTAGAACGACGCCTGCCTTTCTGGTTTGTTTCGTATTTCTATCCTTTCTTACTACATTGTCTCTCTGAGCAAAAATTTCACTATCAAAGAACCCACTTGTTAACCAAGTTTCTGTTATAGTAATTATGTGAAAACTTTCCGCCAAAATGCCACAATATAATTGTTGCTTTTTAGCATGTAATCATCCTTACATTTTGGTAAAATACACTGATTTTATGTGATTTCCTCAGACTTTTGGCTGTGGGAATTCATCTATATTTGTGATGCCATTCTCTTTTTCTGTAAAAACTGACTTACTTCTGCACTAGTTGGCCAAATATCCCCTTTCCTGGCATTTTTTGGTTTTTCTGTTTAATTGTAATTTTCATGGATCAATAAATATTCGGAAATTTTGAGGTATGTGGTTCACGGTTAATACCTGGAAATTCAAGGGCCAACATTTCTTGAAAATTCTATGGTTTGATACCCAAACAGTACAAATACGTCTTAAAGACGTCCATAAAACGTTTGATTTCAACATTCAGGACGTCTTATGGATGTCCATAAAAGACGAATGACGTCCATAAGACGTCTTATGTTACAAAAGGTAACGTCTTTAAGACATTTGCTTACAACGTCTTATGGACGTCCCTTCCCAACATTAAAACAACATATTCCACCAATAAAATTATGTACATTAAAAAGGGTTCCTTTAATTTTTTTGTTTGTCTTGTTTACAAAGTCAAACCGTAATTATTCAAAAGCCCAAGAAATAACTTTAATTAAGAAAAAATCAAGAGCAAAATATACACTACCATTTTAAATAACTACAAGTTCCGTATGAATAATTTGCTTTAAAAAATATGTTCAACATAATCTCTTTATACAAAAAAATACACAACTTAAGCATAATATAAACTTTTTCTAATTTGAAATTGAGGAAGTGAGGTAGAAGAGCAAATATTTTCAGAACTACTACTGTTCGAACAATAAGTGAACCTATCAAATTTAAGCCTTAGTTTATCCCTTCTATATAATAACTCTAACAGTTAGACTATCAACAAAATAAAAGTTTATTGAAATAAAAAGTACACAAATCTTTAAATAGTTTTAAAAACAAGAATTTTTATTTAGTCGAATAATAAATCTGGTCTGATGCCCTTTTCAGCCATGTTTGGATTGAAATTTCCTCATTCTTCCGACTTTTTGCCAGTCCTGTTGTCTCTGTAGATCCTAATAACAAACTGATTTTAATTTTATAGGATAAAGTTTATCATTTGTGGGAGTAAATTTTTTGATATTTTTGCAAATTTTTATAATTGTCCTCTACTATACAATTTTAGACTTATGCTATTTCAAGGTTAATATGTATAATGAAAGACAGAACTTACTCATAATAAGTCTCGCCAAGTTGGAATCGTAGAAGTTTTTCTTTCCTTTTCGTACTAATCAACTGTACATGGTAATTTTTACAAGCTCGCTTTACAAAGTCATAAATACTCCCTACTCCCAGTTTTGAAATTACTAAAACCTTAAACAAAATTACTTCTTGTAATTAACAAAACTCTATTTTCTATGTTCTTTAAATATAAACCAATCATCAGGAACAAAATAAATCTTACAGGTTTCATTAGTGGAGCACTCCATAAACAAACATTTCACCTTCCACTTCATTAGTAAGATTTCTTGTAATATTTAGGACCGGGTCTGGATGAGCTGTGCAAGCCTTTTTCACACAGATAATATTGAAGATTTCATGTCGTACTTTTAACATAGAGTTACTACAAAAATATAAGCGGTAAAGCATTCGGGAATTTCCTGTAACACAACCTATAAATAACGTTACTGTTTTTCCTAAGTACATATGATTCTCGATCTTACCTTAAGTATTACATAAACACGAATAAAAAAGATTTTCAGAGGCAAATAGATAAATCAACTATTTTAATAAAATTCTTTGAAAAGCTAAATTTTCACAGTCGGCACCCCAACAACATTAAAAATGAATAACGACATGACGAAACACAAATACAAAGCTGAAAAATGACAGTTG